>VXBX01009024.1:695644-927073 GCA_013400415.1 Scytalopus superciliaris
ATTTTTGGCTTCTTTTAAGGAATATTATCTTATTTCAAAGACTCCGTGGCTGCTAGTTTCTGAGTCTAAACAAACATCATTGCACAGGTGCATGGATGTTGATAAATGAAATTGTTCTCTCTGGTTCCACTACTGGAACAGAAGAAGGCACAAGTTTAAAACAGACATCACAGTAAATCATGTCTTTATCTGTCAGAAAATTGAGTTAAAATATTAGGAATGGATTTTATTGTCTGATCTGGCAAAATCATAACTCCAAAATTCGAGATTAAAGAAAAAACAAACCAAGAAGCAGGTAACTGTCAAAGTAGACAATCTTATTTCAGTTTAACTTCTGTTTTCTGAAGTTTTAGAATGAATTTTCTTTTTATCATCAGCCACGTGGGTGTATAATTTAGCAAATGCTGTGATTGCTTAGGAGTTGCTTTTTAATCTAGCAATGTGCCTTTTATTATACCAGCAATCCTAGAATTTGCAATAGACATTAAAGAGATGGCAATAGCATCCAGTAGCAAAAACAGGCCTTTCAAATAGCTTTTTAAAATTTCTGCTGCAACTACCCTTGAAATGTCTATCTATTCCTAGGGCAGATATTCTGTTATTCCTTTCTCCTCATTTCCTCACAGGTATCAGATAGGATTGTACACACAGCTGTGCTTTTGCCATTTGCCATTTCTACAGTTTTTTTTCTATATACAAAAAGTACTAATGAAGAAAAAGAAAGATTTGGCCCATGTAGGTAATTAAAGGTGTTATAAGAACACATTTGAAAATTTTTCTCCCACTACCTGTCACAAGACCAAACTTTCATTTCACGTTATGAATGTAGGTACAGAATAAGGCACAACTTGTTATTTTTCTAACAGTCAATTAATGAGATGTGGTAGTCAGATTATTCTTCACTGTGAACTACATGCAAAAACTCAAATTCTTGTCAAAACCAGCTTTTTGCGTTTGATTTTTCCTTCCAATAAATTATTTGTTTTGATTCCATTAAAACCTGTTTAAAAGTGAAAGCAAAGTTAGTTAGATGTTGGAAAGCAGTCTGTTAGGTATAGTTAATCTAGTAAAATGTGCTAAAGATAGAATATTCATTTTTTCTTGGTCACAGATTAGAAATGCTCTTCTGTGATGTGACAAAGAGTAAAGCATGAACTACCTGGACATATGCAGATCCTTCCATCTACAGTTTTGTTGTTCCCACAGAAGATCAGTTTGGGGGGGGCGTTGAAAGAAACAGAACTCAGTTCTCAGTGTCATACAATTTGAGCTTTGCTGCAACTGATTTGAAGTGTGAAGCTGAAAGAAATCAGGGAGTCACACTGTATATACCCCCGTTCAATCATCCGCTACCACTGTGATTCATTCCCTTGGGAAGGTCGCATGAGAGCTGCCAAGGCTTGTTCAGCAGCATGGGTGAACACCCATGCTATAATAGGAGTCAGCTAGCTTGACGGAGGTAGAATATTTCTGTCTGAACGCTGTCATCTCACATGCTGCCTGTTGGATGGTACAGGGCTTGATATTATTAATTCACCCCTATTGAAGGAGTATTTGTTAGTAAGAGTAGCATGAGGTCAGAGACATTCCTGGGATTATTGTCTTATCACTTTAACTGAGCATTATTGTTTTAGGTACTTCCTGTCCTAAAAAGCAACTGTATGTAATGCTGCCTCTGCCATTATTAAAATGGCATGACCCACATAAGAGAAGTATAAATTTCAGTCGTGCTTAAAGCTTTTACTGTATAAAGTGAGTCTTTGGGCTTAGTGCCTGTAAAGCTGGGCATAGCTAAACCCACTGGCTGGTATTCAAAGGTGCTGAGGCACTGGACATAGAAATAATTGTCTTTAGATAAAAAGAGATGGAACGTGTCTCTGTGTCAACACATGTATTGTAACAATCTGGCTACAATAGTTTATAGTTTATAGTTTATGTTTTCCCAAGAACTGACTTTGGACTGGTGATAAGCTGCACTGAATTCAGTGCTACTTGAACTTGACTATCAACAACAGAGTAAGCTTGCTTAAAGCTAGTTTAGCTCCTGCTAAATCATACTGTAATTCTTTCCCCAACTGTATTATAGGCATACTAAGTGACTAGCTGTGGGACATTTATAAACAAGACCAATGTTCAGAGAAGCTCCACTGAAAAATTGGGGCCCATCCTCTGAAATCTTATTTGCAGACCCAGAGCATATCCATCTGTTTTCCGTGTTTTCCGTGCCTGACAGTGCATTTAGTGCACTGTTACATGCAACTCACTGTGTTTTACAGTATCTTGCAAGTTTGACCAATTGCTTATATGAAAACTTATTAAAATAGTCTGTTTATTTCCATCAACCCAGAAAGCACAAAAAAGTTTCAGACTGTATCTTTTTAAAATATCTGGTTGTACATCTGAGATTCTTTCTATGTCTGCCTTACAGCAGCTGCGTTATCCCAGCAGAAAACAGCTGTGACATCTCTATCAAACTTTCCTGTCTAAGGATATCTTCTTAAGCTCCAGTTCATCTCTTCTCCTTCCAACAGCTCTTTCTATAAAGTGGGAGTAATCGCAGAAAAGCTGGCATACTCCTTTACCCGAACAGTTCCTGGCAGTTGCATCAGCTGTATGGAGTTATAAGCAGCCATGAGAAAATTTTAATCTTCATTAAATGTTAATCCCTGCAAACATTTATACATACATCAGTTCACTTATATAATAGGCATACTGAAATCAATGGGACAACCCTGGGAGAACAGTTACTCATACACATAAATGTTTATAGGATTCATTTCCTCCTTTTGCTCTGAATCATCTGGAATAATTTTGCACCCACAACTTCACAAGGTGAGCTTTGTGACATAATCCTCCTGATGTCTTGGTTCTGGTGAACAGAAACAGGAGTTAAGATATTCTCCCTTTGTTGCAATGCCATTCTAACTAAATAGTAAGATAGTATCTAATTCTACAACTCACAGTTGTGTCCCATTCTGTGGTGTTTCACGTTTTATTTTACACCTTTACATTACTTTAAAAAAGCTGTTCTGTCATTGTGAACATCATTATTTTCATCCTTCTAAATATTTACACAATTCCTACAGTATAAAACACTTAAAGAAGTAATTGCCTGCCATTTGACATTATTTCAATGCATTCAGAGTTTTTTTATTCTCATTTGAATCTTATTGGCCCCTATCATTATTTCTATAATTGGTTTGCATTTCCTCTTCTGCACAGGTGCTGATGCTTACTTTACGATATATCCATGCTAGGAGACACAGCACACAGCACTTGAAATAACTGTTGAATGATGTGAGCTAATATGCTGTCCTGGCACAGCAGTCTCTCCAGCTACAGCCAGCTGAGGAATCCAGATTATGACCCTTGTACCAGGGAGCTGTGATCCGTGTGACATTCTCTGCTGAGCTGTTTGCTTAAAAGATGGTTTCTATGAACATCTTTGGGTGAATTTCACTATGACTGTGAGGATACAATGGGCATTGAATTTTAAGAGTAACTAAATTGCACTCTGAAGCCATTCAATGCCACAGCAGTTGCTCTCAGCTGTGGTGATAATCAGAAATAAAAAGGGGTCAAAATTATGTTAGTTTTTGTTTCTGTCCACAGAAAACAGAACGTGATGATATGTTGGAGGAGAACAGGATGACCTTGTTGAAGCTGAGGATCTATAACTGCCCAGTTCCTCCTCTTGCACACTGAATGCTATGACATGTTTGAGCCCTACTTCTTCTGTTTCACTGTAGAGAGTCTGAAGTTGGGAGCGAAATTTTCTTCACTGTTAATCTCAGCAGAGATACCAGACAATTAGCCCTGCTACTCAGCCTAGGCATTGAGACACTAACATAAAATAGACCAAACTCAGTCAAAAGACTCCAGGTTTCTAACAGTGTGTGGATGCTGTGGCATACTGAGCTAGAAGAAAATTCTAATTCAGCACCCAGTTTTCATCAGGGTGAGCACACATTATTCATTCATTAGTATTGGACAAGGACTGCTGACTAGAGCGTGCTTGTTCACCTGTCAGAAGCATTCAATATGGGTCAGTTGCAAAACTTTATCACATGTTGCATAGCTACAACCTGCCTGAGATGAGATCACGGAATTATTTATCTTCTAACTGGCTCTTTAGAACCCATCTGCCTGAGGTGGTCTCTCATGGTCTTCATTAGGCATAGATGACTGCTCACAGAATGAGAAGATATGTATTCCATAAGCTGTGGAAGCTAACTCTAATATGTGCTATGTTTCTAAAGGGGCAGTTAAGGTTAATAGAAGAGTAGGACTGCTATACTGATTTGGATTTTAAAATTCAAGAATAATACTTCAGTTAAAACTTTTGCATTAAAATCTATGTTTATGCATTTATAAAACATCCCCAAATGATAGTTGAATTCTGCACTCCCCAGCAAAACAGAGACATGGACATGCTGGACTGAGTCCAGCAAAGGATCATAAAAGTACTGAAGGGGGTGGAGCATATGAGATCTGAGGAGAGGAGCTGAAACTGTTCAGCATGGGGAAGAGAAGGCTCAGGAAGGGTCTTACCAATATGTATAAATATTTGATGGGGGTAGTAAAGAAGACAGACCCAGGCTCTTCCCAGTGCTGTCCTGTGAAAGGACAAGAGGCAATAGGTAAACCATGGCAAATTCTGTTTAAATGAGAAAAATTTTCGTTATCATGAGAGTGATCAAATGATGGCATGGGTTGCTCAGAGAGGCTGTGGAATCTCCATCCTTGGAAATATTCAAAACTGAACTGGTTGTGGCCTTGAGCAATCTGATCATGCTTACTCTGCTTTAAGCAGAGGGTTGGGATGAGGTGATGTCCAGAAGAACCTTTCCACCTCAACCATTCTGTGGCTGATCTCATACATACTTTTGAATTACAAGCCATTTCTAATACAGAAAGTTCACTAGGAATTACAACTATGTAAAGGCACACAGCACCAAAAGCTTTTGGTATTATTTATAGTTTTAGTACAAATTGTGGTGGTTTTAAATTTAATATAGAACAATTGCAGGTAAGAATTAAATTATATTATGTCATTCACAATGCTGTTAAGTAGCCACTTCTGCCTACTAAATTGTAACTTTCTGTCAGAAGAAGGTGCACAATAACAAATATATGGATATAATCACAGCTTCGTGAGCAAGTCCTTTTTCTCTTCCTTTCCAAAGTTGTGCCATTTCTTATAAATGAAGTTTTACAGCAAGACTGACCATACTGCCTTTTTTTTATTATTTTATACTTGAACTGTATTTATTGTTTTAAGAAACTCCTAAAGAACAATTTACCATATCTTTTGCTTTTGTACTTCAAGTGATACAAAATCCTGATACTCAAATTATGTACATTATGCACCATTGCATTTTACATGTCAAATAAACCAACCTTGTCAATTTTTTTGATGTGGTCAGCTTTACTGCTCTGCAAAAAGTGAGTGTGACACCCATAATCATTTGTACAAAGTGTCATTCTGAAAATCTTAAATTCCTCTGATTTCAGCAGTTGTTTTCCCTGGGTGAGGTTTGCCCAAACAAACGATGAATGGCTCTGTGCTATTCCCCATTCATGGCACTGTACCTCTGCTGAGCTTCCTGATATATTTTAATTATCACACTGCTTGTATTTGGAAATAGCCTGTAAGCATGTTTAGTGTGGCAAATACATAAAATCTATTTATATTACCAGTATTTTTCAGAGTTACATTTCATGCAATGTTTATTACAGCTATTCCAAATCTCCCTGTTGTATCCACAACAGCCTGCCAACTAGAGTGTTGAGTAAGAGGATTTTACTGTGAATGGATCTCTCTCCCTTAAGTAACCAGCTCAGATAGACTTCAGAAAGGGATGTTATGCCTGTCTCATCACTCATCTAAAGAGGGTAAGGGCAGAGCTATCAAAATTACTCTCTGATGTAATGCAGTGAGTATGAGTCTCCTAGAAAGCCACAAGTTGTAGGTGTCACATCATCACAGACTCTAGTTTCCTGTAAGGTCAAATGATCTTTATTTGAATTTTAAAAGTTTCTGCCTGAGAAAGCAGTAACAACCAACCAGCCTATTAAATGTCCCATGGAAAGTCTTTCCTACTTGATTGTCAGCATTTTGGTCTGCAGTTCAGTAATGGAAGTGCGCTGATAAGGTTGTTTTTTTCCTTATACTATTTGCCATTTTTAGCACAAACCAGAAGTGAATCTGATTGCCAGCTTGACATTCACAGAGCCTTATACTTGTGCATAAATATGGAGGTTCAATATAAAAGGGTTGTGCTCATATTGGTCATCAGAGTCCTAGAAACTGATTGTGAAAATGTGGCTATTGGCATATAAAAATAATCTGAAAGATACTGTTTAAATGTACAGTGTACTCAGAACCATAAAGAATCAACCGTCTTACCCAAATGACGTTATGAAGCAAGTCTGCTAGGTTTTCTAACAGCCTCTTTTAGCCATACTTTATCCTTTTCTTTTTTTTAATATTAATTTAGAAATGTTTCTGTTGTATAATATGGAGGAATGGTTGAGAAATATATTTAGATAAATATAACTGAGTGCATCTAGGTGTTATATTTAGTAGAAGGTTCTGTTAGTAATAATTGTTATATCCAGCAGATATAGAAAGGATGGAACAGCAGAAACAAGAGGATATTGTAGGTACTGCCTTTCTGCTGTAACTTGAGCCTTATACTAACCTGGATTAAGTATTCATTTAACAATGGTTAATTGCACTGAATTTAGATAGTTTTTTTTCAAAGAAGTCTGCCTTAAAAATAGCTAATTGATGTTTAGATTGTTAACTGTTGGCTCCCTTGGAAGCAAGGAAGCCCTGCAAAGAGACCTTGATCAATGAGAGGACTGGGCAATCACCAACCATACGAAGTTCAACAAGAGAAAGTGCCGGATTCTGCACCTCAGACAGGGCAAGCCTGGATGTTCGTACAGACTGGGGGATGAGATGCTGAAAAGCAGGCGGTTGACAGCAAGTTGAATGTGAGGCAGCAGTGCCCTGGCAGCCAGGAGGGCCAACCCTGTCCTGGGGCCATCAGGCACAGCATCGCCAGCCGGGCAAGGGAGGGGATTGTCCCGCTCTGCTCTGCACTGGGGGTGGCCTCACCTTGGATATTGTGGGCAGTTTGGGGCACCACAGTATAGGAAAGATATTAAGCTCTTAGACAGTGTTTAAAGGAAGGTAATGAAGATGATGAAGGGTCTGGAGGGGAAGCTGTATGAGGAGGAGCTGAGGTCACTTGGCCTGCTCAGCCTGAAGAAGAGACCAAAGGAAGACTTCACTGCGGCCTTCAACATCCTCACAAAGAGAAGCGGTGGAGCAAGTGCTGATCTTTTCACTTTTATGACCAGTGACAGGGCTCAAGGAAACAGCATAAAGCTGAGTCAGGGGAGGTTTAGGTTGTATATTAGAAGAAGGTTCTTCCCCTAGACGGTGGTTGGGCACTGGCACAGGCTCCCCAGGGCAGTGGTCACAGCACCAAGCCTGACAGAGTTCAAGAAGTATTTGAATGATACTCTCGGGCACATGGTGTGACTCTTGGGGATGGCCCTTTGCAGGGCTAAGGGCTGGACTTGATGATCCTTGTCCCTTCCAATTCAGCATAGTCTGTGATGCTGTGATTTTGTAATTTATTATGATGCCTTTATGAGCCATGCTTCTCACCTCTGTATATTGCTGGATTTTTTCAGCTTCCACGTGCTTGGATTACATGGCAGTTTGTTCCAAAGCATTCTTTCTGAGACTGATCTTTATTTGTGTGCAATATGACCAGCTGGAAAAGGGTTTTCTTGGTGTATTTATAGCGAGGAAAACTGGCAGAACTATGAATACAACTCCAGCAGTGCTTATGAGCTTAATTGAATCTCTTCCTATTGCAACATAAAACTATAATAAAGTGTGCATTTTTTACCGGCATAACTACATCAATAATAGAAGTGCTACTGGCACGCATTATAGACACCTATCATTAGCTTACTGTGAAAGGGTCATTTATTGTAGCTACAAGTAGGAAAAAGTTTATTCTTGTCGATAAAAACAGACCCAGTTTCAGTGCCATAAAGATGTACCTTCTTTAACTGTTGAATGCTTATCCAGCTGTGTACTTCCCATCTGCCAAATATATTATCAGAGCAGGACCCAGATTCTTTGGTTATAAACAAAAGCCTGCATGTATATTTTAGTGCCACCAAGAACCCTTGATATTCAAGGTTCATATTTCCTTAGAGTGCTGGATAAGGAAAGAAATTTTTTAAATCTCCTATCCTCCATCCCTGTAAGATACTTAATATTAAGAATTTCAGTCTAGTTCAAGGTCTTTAAACCAAACTAGCCTCTTTTGGATTTTCTGTGTGAAATGGAAAAGCACAGAGGGAAATGCAATGTTTAGTATCTTGAAACACCTTTCAGGGGTAGACGGGTATGCATTTAATCTGCATTTGGTAGGGCTAAAGCTTAAAGAAAACATTGGCAAAATCAAAAAGCTGCAAATTCAGCAGTGACTGGGAGAGAAATCCCTGTGGTTTTGCAGGAGGGTGAAGTCACAGCAGATGCCAGACATGTCCTGGGCCAGCTCATTTTCGCTGCAGGCCACCTCACTCCTGGTCTGCGGACTGCTGACCTGCCACAAGCCCAAAGGGAAATTGTGTTGCAGAGCTTCTGCTCATCTCTCCTTTGCACAAGTGCTCCAACGCCTCACCTCCCTGGGTAGTGGCAGTGCGTGCCCTCCACCAACTTGACTTTCAGGTTATTGTGGTGTGAGTCATACCCATGCTACATGCTGTGTGTATCTGCAAGGGCAGGGGTACACACAATGTCACGGGGAGGTGCTCTGCCTCTTGGTTGGACATCAGCCGTCACCCACAAGAAGAAAGCCCAGGAGAAATTGTTCAGGGACTCTGGTTCTTACCTCCCAGCTATCTAGTACATTTGGAGGAGTATTCAAGTTACACCTGTTTAGGGAAGGTGTAACCTCTGACTTGGGCTGTCAAGCTGGCTCAACAAGCAGGAACGGGTCAGGGTGATGCAAGCCCTGCCCCTGCCCTTCCCTGACAGACTATTTGTTTCTTTCAGAGGTATCAAGCAGACTGAAGCTTTCAAGCAGGAGAGAGGGTTAAAGACACACAACCATCATTGAGAGCTGCAGACAAAAATAAACTGCATTATTTTTACAGAAATGCATTTAGTCATTTTATTTAGGCAAAAGGATGACCCTGTAAAGCAAAACACGGAGTTCACAAGAACAAGCAGAAGATAGAACAGGTATTCAGTGAATGGCTACTGAATCAGTAATAGATATTACAGTGCTAGGACAAATTTATTAATTTTCAGCAAATATCAGTTTGCAGTAGAAAAGGATGCTGAAAGTATTTTATGGTAGAACAGCTTGCTAATCAGTACTATTGAAAAGTGAAATATATCCCCCCTGTCTGACTTTGGTTTTGAGGTGTTTCCAGGAAAAATACAATAGTGAATAAAGGGTGCTTCATCCACAAAAATGTTTTCAAGTGCTCTTAGGAATTAAACAGTCACTGACTTTTATGACACTGATTGCTTAAAAATGGATCCTTTCAAGGGAAGAGAGACAACAAACCATTCTTGCAAGAAGTCTCATCCGCTAGCAACATTGGCCAAGTTTAAAATTTGCTGGCGAGTAGGAGCTGAGGATGTACTAAATCATAGTGGGCTTAAGGTTACAACTGAACAAGCAATATATTATTTTCATTTCACTGGACAAAGTTAGAGCCTTGTTCTGCTATAAGCTGCTTTTAAAATTGCAAAACAAACAAACAAAAATAAAACAACCTCCCAAATGCGTCACGAGTTGGAATTACTGGTACCAAACATTCATCAAACAAGTTCATGCTAATGCCTGTTGCAAGTATTCCTCAGAGTAGCTGACATTTGTGCCACGATATTGGTGTGCTGTGTGACATTCGCGGTGTGTTTATGCTGCATGAGCAAATGCCTCACTGGGAAGGTTGCTGCTGTTCTGCCGTGGGTTGATTAATGTCAGCCCTGCACAGGGGAGTCACTGTGCTCCCCTTCTGTCAAAGGTGTGAAGACAAAGGAAGGTGGGAGATGAATGGTGTCTCAGTCCTCTGCTGGTCTGTCTGTTCACTAGTGACATTTCCATTTTTGATTAAAGAAATTTCACCTACTGGTATAACAAAGACTTAGGCAGATAAGCAAATAGATTCTCTTGCCTCAGAGCATTAAGAATAACTTTTATAAGTCCCAGCTCCAGGAATCACGTTAATTAGCGGTAAATACAAACTCAGATTAAATTTTTGTCTTCAGTTTTGAAGAAAAGTGCTTGAAGATATGATCCAGAAGTGCTCTAAAGTTTCAGTAAGCAAAACAGAGAGAAAATAAAAAAGGATTTATGTATACTTAGGCCAGCGTTCTCATTCTGGGAACCTGAATCATGACTTCTGAATGCCTGGGTTAGCAATTCTGTATTTAGCAGTGACCAAAATGTTCAAAAATAACTTCCCACTATTCGTGCAGCTATATTTATGTTTGGTAAAAGCCAAGCTAAGCTGCTAAAAAAAGAAACCCAGACCTTGGCAGTTAGAAGGCCATGTCCACAAAGATCAATATGCAATGTTACTACTTGGATCTGAACTTTCCTACTGTTGCTGCTCCTCAGTGGCAGAGACTGGCAGGAGCTACTATGAGGCACTCCTCTTCCTCTTCAATCACTTGTCCTTTAAGTGTGATGCATAAAGCAACAGTATTCAAATTGATTGACCTTCCAAAAGGGCAGGTTCATCAGGCAAACGTTTTATTTTCTTTGAAGTGAAATAAACTGTGATCTCAGAAGTGACGTATCTGGGAAACTGGAAACTATTCCTGGTTGAGTACCGATCAGACAAGCCTTAACAAATTACCTGCATTTCCTGTTATTTTCTGCCTAGATCTGATTTATTTGTTGAATATACCCACACACATGTGTCTTATCTTTTAGACAGTTAATTCTTTGGAACAGAAACCATAATTTTCCTTAATTATTTTTTTTTTAAGACAATACTGGAGAATCTGGGTGGACTCTTTCACTTGCTATATTATAATTGCTAAATAAATTATGTTTTTTTGCCAATTCCTAGTCTCACTGTTGTGCCCAAAGCTATAATAAATGAAGTATTGAAAATCTATTCGTTCAGGCCTCTGTCTAGGAGACTTCCACATTCCAGAATACAGGGTTTTAAAGCTGGCATTTGAAGTGATACAGGTAAGTTGTCTTCTTTGTCATATGTGCTGTCTGACACATACATATACTTTAGATGCAAATGAAGACTATTACCTTAAAAATGTGCCCCTCCTTTTCTATGTTGTCAGTGTCAACACTATAGAATCTCCTTAAAACTCTGCCAGTACAAATCCTAAATATGGGTACTTTAATGTCCAAAATCAGAATCTGGCCAACTCTTCCTCAGAGAAGCAACCAACCTCTCACCTGACTGACTATGTTTTGTGCAAGGGCCAGCCAGTCACTTGCATCTCCTCAGGGTACCAGCTACTCTCTGTGTGCTAGCCCGGGAGAGCAGGACAGACCACAGGTGGGTCTCTCCTTGTACTGATCACTACTAAAATCCCCTCTAACCCACAAACAAACAGCAAACAAAACTACATAAAGAGATTGTATAATGCTCTAATGAGAACAAGGAGATCTTGTGGGAAACTTTCTCTAAAATAAAACTGAGCAGTATCTCAATATACTGGCCTGTATGCAAGCCTGTGCCCACATTATTGCCTTGAAGATACTGGGATGGAAATTTCCTCAGCTCTCATTTTGATTTTCAAGGGACTTATTCTGCCTAGAATTCCTTTATGTCTTTCCTTTCTAAAACTTGTATCATCCTATCTTTGTGGTGCAAAATAATATGTTTTGTTATTTGAGTTTTTATTGCTATCTGTACATTTTTTATCAGTCCATACCTCTATGAATGTGTTACTTATACTTCAATGGTACATGGTTGTAAAATACACTGGCATATGCAACTCTGATAATGAATCTAAAGATTAACAGGTTTAAAACTATGCCCAAGGTGTTTTGGATGAATGCACTTGGCAAAGGTAGCAAGTTGTGCAGTGATGTTTTGGTAGCTCCCGCATGGCAGATTCTTGCATATTATTCGATAGACTTAACTTTTCATTCAGTGTGTACAAGAAGGGTAGGGAAACATCCCTGATTTTTCTCTCTCTAATGTCCTTCAGGAATCTGGTACTGTTGGTCTGGATTATATGGGAGAAATAATCCTAGAATCATTCCATGTTACACCACTAGTGTATTAGTGAGAGGTTAAGACACATTACCAAGTAATTTATCCAGTTAGTGTTAGAAATTACAATTACACATAAGATGAAAAATTATGCAGAGTGAACTATGAAATGACTACACAATGTGACCTGCAAAGCATCAGTTCTTCTGTGACCTGAGAAGCTACACTTCCTCCCCACCTTCCTCCTTCCCTTAGGGACAACAAGCTGTCTCATCAACAAGACACTGAAAAGCAAACAGACCTGAGCCCCACAAGAAATAAAAGGGGTTTTCTGTCCTTCTACAGGTTATAGTTCTGTAGAAGTGAAATCCTGCCCTTCAGTCAACATTCACACCTGCTACCTGGGGAACCCTTTCAAGACTACCTAAAAAAATCGAGGATTTTTTTTAGTTGAGTTCTTTTAGCCTGATGCTGATATATATGTTTATTTATATATGTAAAAAACACAAAATAAATATAAAAATTTGCGAAATTCTTGGGTGTATTTTTTTATGTTTGCATATTTTATAGTTTTTTCGTGTCAAATAAAGACAAAAAACATTTTATTAATGGTAACTGATACTTAGTTACCTACTGAAATGCTTTAGAGTGAAATGCAAAACCCTCATGCTCATCCAGAGGATTTTAAAAATGTGATTATAATAACACACAGTCCGTTTGTCAGTCCAACTTCCAACCCTGTAATCAGCAGAAAAAGTCAGAGTGAACATAAGCATGGAAAAAAATATGTAAAAGGTCCTTTCTAGTGTTACATTTGTGCATCTGTAGGGACAAGGATGACAGTTAGCCAAGTGCCCTGAACGCTCAGTTTCTCCTTTGAGAGAAACTACGTTCACAGTTTTTTCTCCACAAAGACGCCTCTGAACTTGGATTCTTTTCTGATGCTGAATGCCAGCTTGTTCCTTGAAAAGGAAGGGATTTAAAAGGCCAAGAAGCTAAAAGGACTTCTTCTGTATAAATGGCCAATTTTAAGAAAATAAAGTTTGCATTATATATATAGGTAGAACTTCTTACTTCATTTCAGTCTATGCACAAGATAATTTTATCTCTGTTAAATAATTTCATTTGTTTGTAATGCCCTTTTTGTGTCCTAGAGACTCCTCTACCTGTAAAACAAAATAGCTATTAGAATGGCAGGAGGAAGCCCTCATCAAAATTGTATAGGTATCTTTTTTCCTTTTCTTTTTATTTCTTTTTTTTTTTTTTGTCTGAACTAACACCATATGACCCAGAGAGACTGGCAGAAAGCATAGAAGTCTACTCTGTCATTCTCAATATTTGTAAAGTCTTTGCACTATTTGTTTTTACCATCTGTGTTGGACCCCTTGGTTCCCTGCCCCTTCTTTATTTCACTGCTTTTCTCTGGTGCAGGAGTATCCTAAGACAGAACTGGCACCAGCAGCACAGGCCAAATGTAAGGCTTTTCTTGTCCATCAGTGCAACAGATGGATGGGCTCCTTGGTTCTGCTCGTCCACCAAACTTCCCCTGCACTGACTGGTCAGAGCAGCATGTCAGGCTCCAGGAGCTGCAGTTCTGCACTCAAGTCAAGAGAAATGCACCTTTTTACATTTCCATCTAAACACATCACATGCTAGGCAGAAGTCATTTTCCCTTGACCCTATCACAAGCCAAGTAAAAGCCAGGCTTGCTGTATGTTTGCTTCTCCCTCTCCGAGGAATGATTTGCTGCCTGGCTTTTTTACGGGCAGCAGCCCTCCTGGGCAGAGGTAACCAGCTGGGGCAACCCATCCAGAACAACACCCCCTGTGTGGCTGAGCCTGACATTCACGAGTCATGCTGAGGGACCACCAGCAGCATGACAATAGAGAAAAGGCGATTCACAGCAAGGAGACTGTGCCTTCCCATGCTGGGCTGCAGCTGGGGGCTCCATAGCCGGCAGCAAGGCCAGACAGAGGTGACTCACTGAGGTGACTCAGAGGTCACCTGTGATGGAGCTTGCTTCTGACAGTATCTGCTCTTCTGACCAGAGTTATTATGGATGACCAGCTGAGACAGCATTCCTTAGTGTCAAAGGAGCTGTGAGGTTGTCTTTGGGGACAGGGAGACTTCGCCTCCATTTCCCTTTGGCACACCACACCACCCTGCTGTCTGCTAGAGAGCACTGCTGGCACCGGGTCTGCTTGGTTAAACCCTCCGTGTGGCCTGAGCCAAGCCCTCAGGTTTTGTATGTTCTGCTCTGCTGCTGGTACGCATGGGAGCTCACTGCAGCCTGCGAGAGATCAAGCAGAGGTGTGGGAAGCAGTCACACCTCTGGCCATCCGAGGATGGCCCCATCCCCACCAGTCTGTTAGTCACACAGCTAGGGATGTACTGCAGCCACTGACTGCAGCTGTAGGCACTTCTCTTCTGCTGCCTTAATCATGTCAATCTGCTTTGTAAAGGGGAGTCAGGTGAACTCTTATGAGGAGCTGAGTGAAAAGATTATCATCCCAGATATTTGCTGCTGCCTCACTGCTCCAGCGCTTTTACTGCCCACCTCTTCTGCTCTATGACATTGTATGAACAACAATCCAGCCAATTAAAGGCAGAATGTGAAGGGTTAGGTTAGTGGTGTGAATAGTCTTGGGAGTAATCTGGTCTCAGAGACAGCTGAAATATTTTATCTGGCTGCGATCTAAATGAGGTTGTCTTTGGAAACAGCTGTAATGACTTAAAAAGTTACCATTTCTTAGCTGTCCTTGCAGTGCAGTGCTTTCCACAGGCAACTGCTGCCAGTCTATCTGAGCTGCACTTGCAGGTTGCTTGTCAGAGTGCAAGGCAGCTTTTGCTGAGTGACAGCACATGGCAGGCTTTTAAAATTAGGCAAGCAAATGCGTCCAGAGGCTGGGGTATAAGACTCAGATGATGTGCTCTTTTAGGAGGGTGACCCCTCAGAGCAGACAGCTGAAAACAAATGATCCAAGGTAGGCAATAGTATCTGAAAGCACCAAAGCTCTTTGTATTATGAAGGTTAAGCCATCCTGTTTGGCACTTTAAAATCCAGTTTATCTGAAGTTTCCATGTACTTGTAAAAGGAATATTTTAATAGTGAATTGAGGTGGTTTTACAAAATCAAAATGTATTTTGAGTGTTTTATGGATATAGAATGATTTTTTTCTGTTTGCCTTCATATGTCCCTGATCAGGGGCACCTGCAGAGTATGGCAGCTCCCCTCCTTCTCCTCTGCATGCTTCCACCAGGGGTGGAAAGGTAGGTAGTACGGCATTGTGAAAGATGTTATGTGAAGAAGATGGACAGAGCTCTGCCATGAATATAGATGACAAAGGGTTTTGGCCCTGCTACGCTCTTGTTCCCTAAGCTAGCTCAAAATTTCTGCATTCTTTCCACATTTCACCTCCAAGGCCCTTTCTCCTGGCCTGCTGAGCTATATGGCACCAAGCCCTGGGTGCCAATCACTGCCAGGAGAACTCATAGCAGTACTAATCAGGATGGCATTCATGAGTAATATTAAACAGTTCTTTTGCATGTGACATCTTGTACAACAAAAGAAAAACAGAGCTACCGAAGCAATCAAAACCCCCAAGCAAAACTGGAACCTAAAGCAAGCAAACTACAAAATTTAAAAAAAACCTTCTCTACTTACTGCATATATAAAGGCCTGTTCCAGAAGTGTGATATTCCAAACATGCACCAGGGTCCAGTGACTTGGGCGGAGTGGCAGTGGGTAAGAAACAAACTGCAGAAGCAGCAGGAACAGATTTAAAGGTCACCAAGCTCATTCACTTTGGAAAACAAGTGAACACTGCGATACTGTGAACAACACTGTGCCTACTGTCTGCTACACCACTCCCCATGACTGCTATCCTACTCCTTTTTCACTGTCATTACATTATATTTATCAGTGGAGAGCTGTGAGAGATCAGATATCAGAGGGAAAAATGCAGAGCAGCAAAGGAGATAGCTTGTGTACATGTTCAGGGTAGAAGCAAGCTTGCAGGTACTCATCCTTCATGGAGACCATGACTTGCTGATGGCTCCATGTAACATCAGCCTAAGAATGTATGAAGATCTGGGTGTTGAAATTATTTTTCCTACCGTATTACAATACATTCAAAATGGAAGCTGTGTGTCTAATTTTCCATTTATTTGTCTAATAAAAACTGTTGTTTCCTTTGATGTTCCCTACACTTGTTTTCTTCCTGTGCTGGTTTTGTCTGGGATAGAGCTGATTTTCTTCACAGTAGCTGCTAAGGAGCTGTGGTTTGGATTTGTGCTGGAAACAGTGTTGGCAACACAGGGATGTTTTAGTTACTGCTGGGCAGTGCTCGCACAGAGTCAAGGCCTTTTCTGCTTCTCACCCCACCAGCCAGTGGGCTGGGGATGCACAAGGAGTTGGGAGGTGACACAGCCAGGGCAGCTGACCCAGATGGGTGGGTCAGAGGGATGTCCCATACCACATGACATCATGCTCAGCATACAGAGCTGGGAGAAGAAGGAGGAATGGGGAGAAGTTCACAGTGATGGTATTTGATTTTCCAAGTCACTGTTATGCGTGATAGAGCCCTGCTCTCCTGGAGATGGCTGAACACCTGCCTGCCCATGGGAAAGAGTGAATGAATTCCTTGTTTTGCTTTGCTTTGCACATGTGGCTTTTCCTTTGGTTATTAATTTTTTTTTTTTTTTATCTGAGCCCATAAGTTTTCTCACTGCTACTTTTTCAGTTCTTTCCACCATCCCACCCGGGGCGGGGCATCATACGGCATCATGCTCAGCATCTAAAGCTGGGGGAAGAGGGAGCAAGAGATGACATTCAGTGACAGCATTTGTCTTCCCAAGTAGCAGTTACATGTGACAGAGTCCAGCTTTCCTGGGGATAGCTGAGCACCTGGACCACCTGCCTGCCCATGGAAAGTGGTGAATAAATTCCTTGTTTTGCTTTCCTTGTGCATCTGACTTTTCCTTTACTTATTAAACTGTCTTAATCTCAGCCCACAAGTTTTCTCGCTTTTACCCTTCTGATTCTCTCCCCCACCTCACAAAACTCCATTTTTACTTTTCTGGGTGACATTCTGTTCTGTGTGCTCGTGTGTGTATGGAGGTTAAAGTGCAGCAACAGGAGTGACACCATGGGTTGTAGTGGCAAAACAGAGAGCAGTGTGTATACACTGTGTGTGAGTGAGTACATCAGTGTGTTCTCAGCGGTGACTATCAAGCCCGACTAGCTGGTACCTAGGGTAGAGTCTTGGGAGCTAGTTATCAAAGCTGCCATGAACCTGGCCCGCTTACTGGAGAGACCAGAGGGGCTGGAAGCTGGTTACTGTGATGACAAGTGGGCTTCATGGTCATGAGGCCAGCCGTGTGTGTACATGTGCACATGGCTGTCTGTGTGTTGGGAACACGTGCTTGGCCTCTCTACAGCCTGGATCTGGGAACACTGAACTGCTCTGTCAAGCTAATAGATTTAGCAACCCCTAACAGAAAGTATACATGTGTATATGTATATATATATGTTCAAAGTCAGTAAAACAAATCTGAATAGTATTTACTATTGATATTCCTATTGAATAATATTCCTATTCTGAAACTTCACTTTTTCCTGTCATATGCCTTAGGATATGCTTCACATTTTTCATTTGCTGTAGTTACTACACTATTTATAGAGTCAGATTTTTGCAAGCATATTTTAAGAAGTCATAACATTAGTTTGATACCCTCAAATTCGTCCTTTCATTACCCCTACTGTTTTTTTCCCCTAAAATGTGTATGCACATTAAATAAAATAAGAAGGCTCTTTTTATAATTAATGGGTACTGAGGTCTTCTAGATCAAATGTGTGTGAAAGCTTGATTTTTGTCCTGCTTTTTAATGCATTTCATAGCATTTTCATAGCTGTGTCTTTTGTTGTCCAGTTGCCAATGTCTCTGTCACTACTCTCCTAATTGCTTAGTCTTCTTTGGCTTTTTATTTCATGTCTGCACCTCATTTATCACCTGGTTTTAATGACGTGCGAATCCTTCAATGTACTTACTAGGGTCAAACCTTTACATCCTCAAGAGTAGCATGATTTCAAGGCAAAGCTATTGTGAGCAGTTCTCATTTCAACCAGTTACTTCCCTATGAAGAGAAAGAAAGCACTAGTGATTTAGTTATCTGGCTCACAAGCTGGAAGATATGAGTAAGACCTTGGATTTTCTTACCTTTACTCAGACCTTCCTTGTTGCTACTCAATTTATTGTTGCAGGCTGGTTTAAATTAGCAAGAGACCATTAGTATTATGGAAGTAATCCAGCTCTGGAAATACTGGCTACAGTACTCTGCAACGTTTATGCGACTTTGCAGATGAGAACAGGTGAAAATCTGTCTCTGGGTATCATGTTTACATCTCCATTGCACAGCTCTCCTCTCCATCAGCGCTGACATTTCAATCCTGAATCACTTCTCCGTTTCCTTTCTTGTCCATTTAATCATTTCAACAAGGGAGAAAGAAGCAGAGGGAAAAGAGAAGGGACGAGCATCAAGTTTCCACATAAATTTAGCTCAGTGGAATGGGTAAGGAAATAGCAAAGGAGCTGAAAATTAACTCAGTTAGAAACCAAATACCGCCTGCCTACATGCAACAGTGCGGTTACTAGGATCTTTATAATTTTGGAACTTGTGCTGTTAATGTCTTTTTTTCAATTATAAAGTCATAAGCAGTACTCTTTCACACTTCCACAGAATAGCCCTTTTTCAAAGAAGATTTATGGAGGTATGTAGTACAATCAGTGGTGGATTTTATCAGCAAAAATTCAGTTTTGATGCTTTTAAAAGCAAAGCCTACTTTAGCTTCCCTCCATCTGGCTGATCTGAAGACCAAGGCAAATTCAGTAGCAAAAAAAAGTTTCAGTAATATCATCTGCCCAAACTGCCTAAGGATGAAAAACTACCTCCCACATTTCTCATATAATGCTCAGTTAATTGCAACCACAGTATAATACTTCATAAATTGGAGGTAGAACAATTAGAAGGCATATGGAAAGTGTATGCATTTTATTCCTATTTTTACTTTTTCCCTCAGGAAATGAAAACAATTTGTGGAGGAGGAAGATATTTCCATTGCTGTTATACTTCTTGAGCAGTGATTTTCAGTCCTCACTCCAACCGGTGATAAACAACAAATACAGTGAGCATGAAAAAGTGATATAGGTAAAAAAAGGGCACAACTATTGAAATGAAAGAGTATCAGTGGAAGTTAGCCGTGTCTGTGTTACTGTCCTACTTGAGCAGCCTTAAATTGAGATATCTCCTGATTCCTTGTAAGAGGATGTTCTTCCCTACAGATTCAGGTGCTGCCTGCTTCAGAAAAGACCTGAATGTGAGTGTTTGTGTTTCAATGGAAAAAAATGTATTTTCTTTTTTTTCCTTTTTCTCCTCAGACATGATTACTGGATGAGGAATCGTAAGGATTTCAGAAATATGTAAGTAATTTCTCAGGACAGTATCCTGTATATAGATTAAAAGAGGTATTTTTTTGTGAAGTTTAAGACATCTTGAAACACAAGTAAACTGAATCTGTCCACAAAAAGAAATATTAGTACCTTAGCTGTTTTAATATCAGAATATATATTCTCGGTAGAAGCAGTGTAGACTGTTATTCTAAGAAAATAAATCATGGATGATAATGCCCAAGATATCTCAGTGGACTAATTGGATTTTCACAAGTGTGCATGAGTTTAGACTTGGATTCCATACCTTAAGTAGCAGATACGTTCTGTAAATGGAGTCTCTCTGTTTAACAAACTCATACCAATGCTTTGGTAGAAGCATAAAAAGAAGGGTACATTACATTGAACTGAGAATATTGATGTATCATTGCAGATAGACCAGGTATTATTCAGTTTCTCTTCTTTACACATGCACATTTTTAAGCCTGCTCAGTTGTCTCTACATGTTGCTGATTATGCTATTTTGACTCCATTGAAGTCTGTGACAACTCCCGTTGACTGCAGCAGCACTTTAATAATCTAATTTTCATGTACATATTGAATTAAATATAGCAGTAGTTCATTCATTTGCCTATTTAGCTTTTTTATTTTGGTTTGTGCAGGGGAAAGAAATTCTTGCCAGTTCATGAAAATGAAATTACAATAAAAGCTAAATAATAAAAAGAATTAAGCAATTAGTGATAACCTTAACACATGGAAATGTCACAAACCTGTTTTGATGGTATGAATATATCTGTAATATGGAAAATAAGGAAATTTTGTCAAAGTGTGTATGAGGGCTACTAGTATGGAAAACTGCCTGAGTGAATGCTCTTTGATTCATTGAAATGAATTAAAGAGCATCCTGACTAAAGACTTTGAGTGGCAAAGCTGCTTAGATATGCAATCATCATAAGCAATAGTCTGCACCATAATACCTCAAAGATCATCACAAAAAACATCACAGGTATGCACTGTCCCTTTGCAAAAATACTGTCAAAATGTTGAAACTTTAGCAGCTTCTGGACTCTTCAAAGCCCATTGGGTGACTCCTGCCTATAATATAAAATCTCTCTCACTCTTTTAAATATCTCTTCCCCACAGTCTCCTCCTTTTCCTGACAAGGGATGGCACTTCACTTTTTTGTTCTCTCAGCTAAACTTTGCCACCTGATTGTTGGTATTTTGTCCCCTCATAAATTAATGAAATGGCTGAAACATTAGGCTACCTAGGTATGAGAAAGAAGAAATGTTGATAAAAATAGAAGGGTAGCACACAGAAGAACCTTGCATTATGGCAGAAGAGATTGCTTGATTGCCTAGTTCAAAGAAGGGATGTGTGATCACAGCCTCCTGACTGATCTGGTGAAAATTAAGTTCTCTCATGTTCTCTCATTAATGGTGAAGATATTGAAGTGGAAGGAGAACTTGCTCAGCGTATTCTTGAGAACAGATGGAAATAAAGCAAGCCCTCTTTCGACGGGACTGTGTACGCTGTAGGTGGAGTTATCTGATCAAATGCAGAGATCTACAGTGTAGATGTCTCCTGACAGGTTCATCACACGAAATTCTTTTCGTAGTCAGTGAGAGAAATGAGAATTCCCAGGATGTGGCTCATCCCAAAGGAGACATATATGTTTAGTCAGATAAACTGTTTCCAAATACTTATTCCTCTGTTGGTTGGAAAGGGAATCTGAAGAGTGACTAGTTACAGATTAGTTAGAAACCAGTATTTACCTAATACCTTAACTTTATCTCAAGTTTGGTAAGTTGAACTCCACTCTACATTTCTTTTCTAGTAGAATCAGGACACAAGAAGATTTTCCTGTATATTCCCCAAAAAGGTGCTGCCATTTCACCTGTCTATGCTGGGGCTCAGGGAGAGGCACTGTTTCAGAAAGTCCCTCTATTAGTCTGTCTTTTAGACAGTCCCTTCATTCTCCTGTTTATTTTGGGTCATTTGTCCCCTCTAGTCATCCTAGGCTTCACTATTTGAACTTGATAACTACAACAAAAATATTAATTTATTTTGGTTGTCCATTCCAAAGCTCAAATCTGTCTGTTTTACCTTCTGCTCCTACAACAGTGCAACTTTTTCTACATCAGTCCTCTGAAAGGTGTGTCTAACCTGTCCTTAAGACATTTTTTCATTTGACCTAATTCAGAGCTTTCTTGTTGTGCCAGGACAGATTGTTCTTTGTGTCTGCTCTGAGTTTTTCAAATTTAAAATTAAGCTTATCCATCATGAGTACAGAGCCTCTTGTACACTGGATGTTTCTATTGTGTCCACATACTCACTGCCACAGAAATGCTAGTTTTCTCTTAATGACAAGAAACCTGTCCTGCAGACTTTCTTCACTCCTAACATTTCAAGATAATTGACTGTTCTTAGCGTCCTCTCTCTAACTGCCTTTGGAAATGCTGTGTCAAAACTGGATGATTTTTGTACTAATCCCTCTTCGTCTGGTGAACAGCTGGAATGATCAGTCTTTTTCACACATATGCTATACATCTATTTTCCACTACATTTTCCATAGCTGTTTTATCTGGATAAAATTAAGGGATTGCACTGCCCTTTTTATCCCTGAGTGCTCCTCCAGTTTGTCAATATAATGTGGAATGCTACTCCTATCCTTGAGTGTACCTGAACATGATCAAGTTTGGGGTCAATGTTAATTACTCCATCATACGGATCCATGGAGACCCTGAGTGCTAGAGAGTTTGGCTGGTAATGAAATTTGACTTCTGAGGTCAAATGCCAGAACCACTATGCATTTTGCAGTGTTTTCAGTCCTTCTTTCTTGGAAACGGCAGTTGCGTAACAGCTATACATTGACAAATCAAAGGAAACTGAACCTTATGTGCTGGTTTTTCTCCCTCTGTTCAGCTGGTTTTCCTCATCTGCCATAAGCCTGATTTTCAAGTGGCACTTACACGTAGACTAAAGCATCTTCTCCCTGTTCATGGAGCTAGGAACTTCCACAAGTGAAAGTCATTTTGAATAAGTCATTGAGACTCCAGGCAGAGTCTGCCTCTAGGGAGGCTGGACACTACTAGGCTTTGCTTGGTGCTTTCAAACAGTTTTCAGCACAGTCTTCTGTCAGGAAATCCTATTAAAGAAATTTAAGTTAGAGACAATTTACTCTAAATTCCGTGAAATTTTTAGAGTCTTTTAAATGACAGCTCATCCAACTCCTTCCCAGTTTACCTCAATCCTTGCTTTTATGTTTTTACCAGAGCTGTAAGAGTTAAGAGCATCCTTCCTACTTTGAGTAGTATGTATGAGATAACCTTTCAACATACACAATTTTGCATTGAACTTTGATAATTTTTCATGTGTGATGGCATGATACAACTCTCCAATTGCAGGGAACTAGATTGAAGGTCCTTTTCAGTGCTATATTCCTTATCATGTAGGTAACCCTTTTATAGCACAGACAATGGGATTTGAACATTCAGAGAGCAGGATTCTGCTCAGAGATACTGTCCATGATTTTCACCAGTATTATCTACATTTTAATTAAATGAGCATGTTTAGTAAGACAGGAGTGCCTTCTGCCTCTCCCAGCACCCATTACAAACATTTAAATATTATTTTGTAACATCTTACATTCCAGGTCATGTTTGGAGATTAAAAAATGGAGATTGGAACAGAGGAAATTATTAACTTCATTTACCACATTTGTTTGCTGATGCGTAACTCCAGTGTGAATCAATAAAAGCTTATGCGCTCACAGACACTGCTTCCAACCCAACCAGCTGGGCAAAAATGGGGATTAGGGAAGCTGTTTTTCTCTTGCATTTCTATGCCCCAGTAATATTTCTTTGCCCTTACATTTGAATTAGTAAAGTTAAAGCCAGATATTTTCAGGATCAAGTTTGTGAAGTCACATTGAGATTTTCAGATTTGCAGATGAACTTCCAGTCACTGCAAGAGTGTGAGACCTGTGGTATCTGAGAATTGCAGAAATCAAGGACCTTTATTAAATTGTTTGACTATTTTCTGAAAATGATCATATACAGATTTAAAGATCAAATGTCAGTAACTTTGTTCTGCGTTAGAGACCTGTATCAACAGAATCTGTAGGTATAATCTTCTTTGAGATAAATCTTTTGTAGGGAGTGGCACAGTCATGAAAATGAGTGCCATGCTCCTAACAAGCTGCTGCAAAATTTTCTATGGTTTAAGGAGGAGATTAAGATGTAGAACTCAGGTGCCACTAGAATGGCATCAGGCTTAAGAAATTAAACTGCAATCAAACTGGTATGAAAATGGCTGGCTGGGATAGCGCTGTATTTGGATACCCTGTGGTCCAGGGTCTAGGCAAGGATGTCTTTCTGACATTCTTAGAATTAGACTTTTGAATGTCTAAAGTAAAGTTCTATTTCATTTCAGCTAAAACAACATCTATGGAACACTATTGAAATGAGGAACTGTGGCTGCTTATGTGTTGCTAAGAAGTATTTCATAATTTTACAATCCTAATTTTAATCCTTCTTTTCTGAAATGCAAACCTTTTAAAAGCAATAACAGCAAAGACACAGAACATGCACTCTTTTCCATGCATTCTTCATTTTGATGAGGCTTTCTTATTGCATATAAAAATAGGAGCAAAACAGACTTCAGGAGATTAAAGTTTAATCTTCAATTGCCTAGATATTGCAGGATTTAGTTTTCAAGGAAATTGAATTACATTTACTAAATGGTAAATAATTTGATAAACTTTTTGAAGTATTTATATTGATTTTTACTTTATCTGTAAAAGCTGTGGGTATTTGGGCAAAATAGTTCAGTGAACCTAGTACATAATCAACTTTCATATAGCATCAAAAATGCTAGTGTGTTTTCCTTTAGATGTTAAAAAGCCTATATTTTTGTTGTAGCTGCATTTTTGAGATATAGCAGCAAGCATGTCGATTTTGTACAATTATATAATAATTCCGAAATACAATATGACAACTGTACAGAAAAAATATAAAATATAGCAGGAATGTGCTCTGTGGGTTATTTAGAAACAGTTATTCTATCTGATCATCCTTATTACTTCCAGTTATTGTGATATTGTGCCACTTAAATATTTTTGATTAATCCAATTTAATTTCTAGGAGAAATGTCTGCAAAGCAAATATATCAATTTTTTCTGTCTTTGTCGTAATCAATTTTCCTGTGTTTATAATGAATAAGGTTTATGTATTGAAATCAGTTTTTACATTTTTTTTTATATCCTTGTCAGACAGTTTAAGCCACATTTTCCTTTTCTAGCTACTGCTTAGAGTTTCAGTTAATTCTCACTGTCACTTGAGTATGTATCTCACCCAAACTCTCTTCTGTTCAGCTTGAAACAGCTAGAATGCACATTTCTTTATGAGAAAAAATGAATGAGTAAGCTGAACTGGAACTATTTTGAAGCATAGAAGGAATTTGAGACTAGAGATGCAGAGGGTCACGGATGGCTCACAAATTCATTGCTTTAAAGTGTTCTGCCTCTCTGTCCACATACTACCAATGTCCTCCTTGCTGTCACATTTGATACATGCATAACCTTGCATATATATCCTCATGGGTCCTCTCTGAACAAGGCATTCATAAAATTAGAAGCTAACATTCAAGGTAACAAGTGAGACCTGAAATGGCATAGTGCAAAGTCTCCAGGCATTGACTGGGAAGAACACTCTGCTATGCACTAACCTAATAGGCGTTTTCAGAAGCAACTCTCTGTGCTGCTGGAGGCTCTGTCTTTGCCCTGTCTTCTCCTGTGTTCCTCACTACCTATTCCAGCAACACTGCCCTGTACCATTCCCAAGACAATGAGCTTTATTCAATTTGTCATCATTAATGAAAATGAAAGAAATAATGTTTTAATGCAAATGCTACACAGGAAGCTGGAGATAAAGTCACATGCTGTCAGAAAGTGCAGCAGGAGAACAGCTTGAACAAAACAGCCTATTGCTCTTCATATGTTGTCCCCTCTTGGTTTCAACAGGGTCTTCTGTTGAAAACAGGACTTTAATGAGTTTCCATCTATAAGTACTCTACTAATATCTCTGATTTTATTTTATTGATGGTGGTGGAATAACATGCAGGCCCACATTTGCTAAATATGTTACAACAAGCTCAGAATGTCAACTATGTAAGATATATATAAAGTGATATTGATTATTGATTCATCAGTGGTGCATAAAGGAAGGAGGAGGGAGGATATTAGAGAGGAATAAAAGACAGAACACTGAAGGAGGTGCTGTGCCTGAACTGGGTGGGTAGCACACTCCACACATCAAAGTCTGTTCTTATATTTGTCTAAATATTATGAATTATCCTTTTTGAAATATCCATTAATAGTGTGCTTTAAGCAATTCTATATCAAAGATTACTGAAGACAGCTACTTATTGCTGAGGCTAATTTAAAATGAATAATTTCTTCCACATATCTCTCACTCTGACATGTATCTCTTAGCACAAAAGTAAGCAAGACAGATATGTTTTTAAGACTTTGTGTAGTTGGTCCCATTTTGATTAAAATGGTATCATATGCTTCCAGTTTTGTGGTTCTTGTTCAAGCAAAACACTCACTTGGAAAAAATAACACTCACTTACACATCCTTAAATGGGGATGGGATTTAGTTGGTTTTGTCAGAGATAGTATGTGAAAAATGAAACTGAAATAGTATCATTACACTGATGAGCCTTTTTATGCTGGTATATTAACGTTATAGCCTGCAAGAAGCTCTATTCACTCTTCAGGTAGATTCACACAAGTATGACATTTGTGTTACTGGAAACCCTCTTTTGTTTAGTCAGTGTCCTCTCTCTGTATCTTCCAAAAAACACCAACAGTAGGTTAGTAACAATAGTTATGACAATAAAAACCAAATAGATCACCTGCATGAAAATACAGAGGAGTGCTGTTGCCCTTTGAGACTGCTGAACTCGCTATAAACTGTTGATATGCGTCTGGTTGTTCTTGGGGGCACTCTGGTGTCAGTAAAGAGACTTTTTATGACAGCTTATTTCATGGACAAATATCAGGCTGGCACATCAGATCCACAAGGGGACTATCCATTTTCTTGGCTTTGGGGTTGCGTGAACTGAGCTGCAAACATCTGGAGGGAAAAAAAACCTAACCAACCAACCAACCAAACAAACTAACTTTACTTACTCCATAACTGTATTTTTCTATTAGATCTTTAGAGATGAAATTTTTGCTCATGTGAGGTTTGAAGAAAACTACTGCAGGAAATGTGATGGAAATGACAATAGACCCTGGTGTTTGTTTTATTTTGAATCAGAGATTTATTTTACATGTGAATTTAGAGCATTTTTATTGATAAGACTGAATTTATTCATATGAATCACTAAAATATTGTAGTTTGATAAAGGCCAATTACTGCACATACAAGGAAGGACTTTGGTTTGGATTCTCCTAAGAGTATAGTTTTTCTTCTTCTCTGTACCTACAGCACTTTTCCTCATACTTTGTTGTCATTACTCTTGTCTCTTCCTCTCACTTTTTCCTGCTCTCTCCAAAATTGCTTTTCCAGCTGATTTCTCACATTTTTCTTTCCAGCTTCCCATTCAACCTACCATGCTGCACTCTTGAGCCTGATGGAGTGGGATCATGTAAAAGTCTCTACTAGAATTCTGTTAAGCACCATCAATTATCTTTTTTGGATGCTGCAAAGCTTTCTCAGCCAGGGGTAGAAAGACACTTTTGACCACAGGGGATCTGATACTGAAGGTTTTAAACCTGATGATTGACAAATGAGACAGTTCTACTTTTCCTTTTATCTGTAAGTAAATATAAAATATATCAGAAAGGAAAACAACTAAAGATATGTAGTAAAACCAAACTGCTGGTCTTCACATCTCTTATTTCACATGGATGGGGGAAAAGCAAAAATGAGGAGTTTAAAAAAAAAAAAGGATAACAATCTGTTTTATTTTTCAAATCCTGAACAATCATCTCCTAAATCTTACTCATGAAAAATTGTATTTGAAGAAATTTTAGAGCTGTATGTTAAGGTTTTGCTACCCTAATTCAAACAAATGCAGCGTGCCAGAGTGAAATTAAAATGCAAGTGCTCCTACTAAGGACCATCTGTTGCATGAAGTCGTTCCAGACACTCTGAAACATGCCTTCTGGTCTTTATTCTCAGGCATTCCTGTGACTGCTTACTAATTTGTCTGATTTTTCTAACTGATTTTTACCTATCTCCTGAATATTGGTGGAAAGGGGAATTATTTTTAAAATTTAAACACATAAATGAAATTATGGGACTGATTTCTGTTGTTCATTATAGATACTGATATGTCAGTGTTGAAGCTAGGATTGCCATGGATCAGTTTCTTTCACAGGCAGGAAATGTCAGCCCTGCATCTGGGTGATCCCACATTGTCACAACAGAACAGTAAGAGGTTTCCCAAATGTGTATGTTTGTTTTGTATTTTTGGTGTTATGTTAGTCAGTTGCTCTTAATTTCCCCACAATTGCCTTACAGTACTTAAAAGAGAATATACTTCATTAAAAAAACTAAAAATAATAAAAAATTATTAATAATGTCTCCAATCATTAAAAATGACCATCCAGTCATTTTTTCACAAAACTCAAATTGTGGGCTAAATGTAAATGAAGAGGATCCCTCTAAATTGCACCTGAAATTCTGAGTTGTCATTACTCTTCAAGAACATATTGAAGAACAGCAGTTCAAACATATGGCAAAATAGCTGTCTGCTTTCCAAAACTATCTCTTTATAAATATTTGCGAGAGCTGCAATAGCCTTTAAAGTGCTTTAGAGAGCAATAGATGGAAGAATTGAACAGCTTGTCCTGCATGAGTGGCGTGTACTGTGTTTTATATGGCAAAGTAATTACAATGGCTAGCAAGCCTACCATTAGCTGTAAACTGTAATGGGAATGATAAGACAAATATGGTTAATTTAACTGACTCCTTTTCAGCTTTTTCATCTGTCATTTTCCCCAAAATCTTTGCAGTGTATTGTTGCTTCTCCTGCATAAATCTCTGTTCAAAGCTGCCAACAGCTCATCTCTTATTCTATGTTCCATCCTAAATCGCACTTTTTTGATCAACAAATTTTTTTTGCGTGAAATGTTTCTATTTCTGAAACTGTTGGAGATTTTGTTACAGTTTTGATTCAAGAGGGAGAAAATAATTGAGTTCTTTTAACTTGTTGGGGAGAGGAAGACCAATCCCCTCACTGTCCCATCCAGTCATCATGGTACGAGCACTTATGTGGGGAAACGCTCACAGAGTTAATTAGAACTACTGCTAGATAGGAGTCCCTACTCAAATTCACATGTGTATGTGTTCATGAGTCCTTGGACCTAGAAATTATACAGGACTTATGTGTTGTTCTTTCAGTTTCTGACAAAGACATTTTCATGGTAGAACCACTATTATGGTAAACTCCTACTTATGTGAGATATGGTTCAGTTTAAATGGGAATTAAAACCAAACCAAAACAAAACAAAAGGTATATTTTCTGCAGTTACCTGTATATGGTCATGAATGTCAATAGACAGGAATGCTAGGTCATCAGGCATTACTTAGGCAGTTGGGACATTTGTATAGCCTGCAGTTAAGACTCTAGATACATGGCAAGGTTTTATCAAGAATGAAATGGACAAATTACACTGCTTACTGAAAAAGCCCCTAGACTCTGTCAGCCCCAGAACTATGTCTTGGCAATAAGTGAGACCATGCTAGCCAGCATGGGCCTGAGCAATGCCAGGGAATGTGCTAATGTTTGAACAGCTTGCACCATCACAGGATAGTGTGCAAGTCCAGGCTCTAGCCACATTTAGTTTACTAGTATAGACGTAGTCTTTGTCCCTTCTTCAAAAGACAAAGGACATCCTGATACTGAAATCATTATCAGTTAGGCTGCAAGAACATTCCAGCATTGGGGATGTGTGAGGTACAAGGAAAAGGCTATATATGTTTAACCACAGAGTTTGAAGTATATCCAGCTCTGGGCATGGACACAGCACACCCTCTGAGTTGGGTTGTAGATGTAGTTGCTGAGGAGAAGACAATCTTTTGTGCTATTTTTCTGAATCAGCAAGAAAAAGTATGATCCTTGCATGGTGGCAGGTTATACTAAAGGTCTGACATGAGTGGCAGATGATTTAGGCTTGGGGACTGTGCTAGGGCAAGGGAGATGTCACAAGGCACAACTGCAAATTAATGACAGCAAATTCAGAGACAAAACTTAGCTCTTCCTCAAGTTTACAGGATAAAAAGTCTCAAAAAAGAGGAAGGTAAAATTCTCTGGAAAAGAACAATGCAGCTAGCAAAACAAACTCCTTGAGTACTACAATGGAAAAAAGTTCTCAAACTTAGTCTTTTTTATGCACTCTTATTTATATGCATAATTATTTATGATTGCCCACGTAGACAATACATTGCATTACTGAAAAATAGGAGGGAACACAGACTATGCCATAGTCATTGTTGCCCTTTGGATAATACATTCTCCTGCCTATCAAGTGCACTTACCTTCAGCACTTGTCTCAGACTGAAGGAACTTGTAAAAAGTGGATTTCACTGCAATGTGGGTAGATGGTGAGGTAGCAAATGCACTGAAAATAATTTAGGATATATCTGGGTCCAATTTCCAGCTAATACAGTGAACTGAGTTTAAATTCAAAGTTCCATATATATTCCTAGCCAAATACTGCCTTCCTAATAAAAACAGCAAGTACGCTTCCCTTACAATGAACTCCTCTGTCCTCCAACTCTGTAGTACAAAGTTTTTCATCCTAACCCACTGACTATGCTTATCTTTTTCTCTCCTTATAGAAAAGTACCTTGAAGCCTGTAGAAAGTACCTTGCTCTTAGAGGTTTACTTTTCTAGTTACTTGGTCCTGTCAATATATTCACTGATTTACTATACTATTGTTTATGACTGTATTTCAAGTTTCTGTTTGACTCTCTAAGCAATTCAAAATACTCTGTTAGTCTTTGGAGTTAATTCTTAGATTATTACTCAGGTGATATATGCTGTAGCCTCCAACCAAAATGTAAGAGCTGAAAGGTATGCACCATGCCTTGACCTTCCTTTAATAGCACTGAAACTACATGACTGCACACCCCATTATGCCATTCCTTTTTCTGTTAACCTATCAGGAAGACAGGCTGGAGAAAAGGATCACCCCATTACAGCCCTTGATTGCTAAATGATGTAAAAGATCTGTCCAAAAACTATTTAGCCATTGCTAATGAAAAATAACTCCAGAGACATGATAAGGACTCAGAAGCCAGCATCCCTTGTGCCCCACCAGTGATCCTGGGCAGGCCACTTGGATGCAAAGAGGTCCAGCCTTAAGAGTTGCTTTGAGTGCCTGTGGGTTTAGGAGTATGAGCAAAGGAAGTTCATGAGAGAATAAGTTTGAATGGCTAAAATCAACTCCTTTGATGTTTTGTGAAAGAAATCACCTTTTCCTTCCTTGAATTTTGTTACACTGATCTCCTGCAGTGCAGATTACAAAGCAGTGCAACAGCAGCACTCACTGACTCCCCTCCCTCTCCCGGCTGGCGATGCTGTGCCTGATGCCCCTCAGGAGCACTGCTGACTCACATTCAACTTGCTGTCAACCAGGACCCCCAGGTCCCTTTCCATGGAACTGCTCTCCAGCCTCTCGTTCCCTAGTCTATACACACAAGCAGAACTGTCCTGTCCCAGGTGCAGAGTCCAGCACTTTCTCTTATTAAACTTACAATAACTGTGTAATAAATAGGGAGAACTCTTCGTTTCCCTTTGTACAACTGTGGTGGTATATTCATTCCACTTCTGTGCCTCTTTTTTGCATGTTGCTGGTTACTGATGTACTATCACTAGCATATTTACATTCTTTCTTCCTCAAGGGAGACAGTGGAGAAACTTGAGTTTTTCTTGTCCGAGATAGCTTTGTATAATATGGACTCACCTCTTGGGGTCTTGGTTGTGCTCTCCCAAAGAAACTTTCTGTCTTTGTCAGTTTCTAGTGGTATTTCTAGGATTAAGAATGTGATGGGAGCCAGCTGATCCTAGGAACGGACTGCCCTCTCCTGGAAAGTAGCATGCATATTTGAAATATGAGATTTCAAGTGCTACATTAAAATTATGTTAAAGCTTAAGGAAAAAAAAATCATCCATTATAAATTAAGTAAACTAATACTCATAAGTAGCCAGACTGATGGCTTGGTCCCCTCTTTCAGCATGCTCTGTAAGTCACTGCATTCTACAATAAAAACAGATGAAGCACTGATGCAAAACATCCCGTTCTCTGTGCAGCTGAATCTCACACCTCTTTCTAGCTCTCATAAAAGTTGTATTTGTCCAAGATCTTTTGTGTTCTCAACATTTTCACTGACGTCCTGTATTATTAATGGCCATAATTCCAGTTTTCTCTCCGGGCCTCCCATAGATCATGTGTCTTATTATGGCAGACAGAGGTTCTCCATAGGCAGGTTTTGGGCTGACAATGCCTTTCAAACAGCAGTATGTGGCTCTAGTAGTCTCCATCCTCTGGAACTTACCTGACAGCCATCACACCCATTGTCAGGCATGAGGATTATTTTCCCCTTCAGATGCTATGCATGCAAAAGAAGAGAGTCAGCAAAGTACCCTTCAATTTCAGAAGTTTCTTCTCTTTGACAATCAGCATTAGGCAGGATTTTGCCAGGGTCTGGTTTGGCGGAAATAGAAGGGACTTTTTTTTCACCTTTGTGTATGGAAAATTCAAAACTGTTCCTGAGTGTCAGCATTGAAGTTACATGATGAAGTTACATATGAACTATCCAGCTCAAAGACTTCTCCATCAGGCAGGTTTAGGCAAGTCTTCAGCACTGTTGTTGACAGTGCAAAGTAAAAATGGCACCAGATCCTTAGTATCTACCTTGTTTCAGTGTGTAAACTTCAGAGGTAGGATTTAACTACCCAAAAATAGGTCGTTAGGGTAATTTTAAAATTTTAAGGTTCTTGCTTGCAGAAACGTTTCAGAATATGAAGGAAACCCAGTCCTTTCTCAAGTGACACCTGTAGTTGCTGCAGGATTCCCTAGGGAGTCTAAAACGGTATTAGATGCTTTGCCTAAAAAGCCTAGCTGTAAATCTTCTGCCCTATTTGGAATTAATTTATACCACAATGAAGTTGTAAAGGGTTTTCTCATTATCTATTAAGATGCAAAAATAGGTTTTGCTGCTCTGTGATCATTTAAGACAATGGCGTGCAATGGAGGAAAAGAAAGCAAAGAAGCTGTAAAGCATTTTAGTCTGCCATGCCTTATAAAACTAAAGAACCATCAGACCTCAGAATAGTGTTTTTCATGTTTTGTTTTGGACTAGCACATTCATTCTTCAGTAGCCCCTTCCATCATGGTTGTCCCTGTGTACAAACAATACCATTTTTCCAAGAATGTGTCACAAATATCATTGCTTTTTTCCGCCTGACAATCTATTGAAGTGCCATCTTGAAGAAGAAGACTGACAGGCTGTCTAGAAATGTCAATACAGGCACTAGAAATGTCAATACTCCCAAAAAATCATCTGCATTCATAGCTCCAGGAGTAATTTTCACCCTATGTTTAAGTAACTAGTACTCTGGACTAGATTCAAATACCCATTGCACAAGATTTTCATCATCCTGCTCTTCTCCTTGCAGAGCACAGAATAGCTAGAAATAATTTTTTAATGCTTCAAACTGTCTGTGGTTTAGTCACATTAATTTACTTATTTTAAAAAATACATTTTTTGTTAATTTCCTTGCAGACTCAGCAAAGAGACCAAAAGTCAGCCTGACTATTTATTTTTTTTTCTTCAGCATCTGTTTTGTAAATTCCAGTGGCCAAAGTTTTGTTGCTTATAATGACATGTATGGCTGGAAGCACAGTTTCACCCCAGTCCTAAAGCCAGATTATCTGTATAAAATTATTAGTTAAAATGTTGCTGTCTTTTATCCCATGCCCTCCCTTGCTACTTTCGCTGGTTCAGTAGAGCTGAGAAAGCTTTTGGGCAAGTAACCCAGTAATTTCCCACATTGAATATTCTGTACAGAAGAAAAAAGGCAACTGAACATCTATGCCCTAAAAATACATGTAGAGGTTATTAATTTTATTATAATAAATGTATAATGTACAGTAGAAGGAGGATAATGGCATAGGACAGGTATTAATATCAAGTCAGTTTTTTAAGATAAGAAAATCCTCATGGTTGTTACCATCGTGGCAAGACCTAAGCAGATGATGCAAATCAGAGAGAACATCAGTGCAACAGTTCACTTTCTAACTGAAAGCTAAACTCGCAGTTTTTATCATTAAAGTATCTACTTTATCCATATAATTTTATGTAATGTGCATTAGAAGATATAGCCAGGAGACTCTCATTATCTTATTTGACTGGTTAATACTGTACTTTCAGCACTCCTATTATTAGAAGAGTAACAGTAGTTCAACATGAATTTTGCAAATGTCTTGACTTCATTATCTTAATAAAGGTGCAAGGCTAAAACTTCTCCATTACTTGACTTACAAAACTTTCAAACTCAAAGCATTAAAGCATTACAAAATTAAATTTCTATATCACTCTCCTAAAAATATCACCACTCTTTCATCTTCATCACTGTGCACTCAGTGTCTATGGTTTCATTCATGCTGTGCTTAATAATCTTACATGTAATAACAACTGATAAAACTGTTAACTAGGTCCTTCAAAAATTTGCCTTATTTCTATGCTGATTTTCTCCACCATTTTACTAAAAAGCTTACTCTAAATAATGAAGACTATAGGTGCATAAATATTCTTTTTTACTTCTCGTATGAAAATCCTATAAAATGGAGAGCTAGAAAGAGAAAGGGAAAAAAACCACCACCCAACTCAAACAAGCAAAAAATTCTTTGAAAACCAAAGGAATTTGACAAAGGATAATTTACTCACCCAGACCACTTTTAGCATCAGTAATAACAATTCAGTAGAGAACTAGATTAGTTTCAGATTACTGATTTGATTTGGTTTTATGTAATTTTTTTTCGTTCCCTTTGTCTTTACTTTACAATATTACATATTTCTATGGGTTTAGAAGGCATAAGGTGCATAGCTTCTTAGTTTTTCTTCTATAGGCAGAAGTATTTGACATGTCAGGCATTCTGTAAAGGATTTCATACCTTCCTCATAAAACTTCTCTGCATAGCAGGGGTAAGGATACTATACCATCACTAATTAGTTTTATTAAACATTACCGTAAGTTGCTGCACTGTCAATCTCACCCTTTCCTGTGAACTAAGTTTTATGTTTTATCATGGTTCTAAATGTGAAAAACACAAATATTTTAAATATTTATTTTTAAAAGTTGCTGGTTGCTTTTAATATAATTAAACTTTAAAAAAAACCAAACCGATTTCTTATTATCAGCTATTGTATGGAAGTCACAAAATTGTTCAAGATGATTCCCACATCTTCAGAAGATAGCTGAACAGATAGACTTTTACACCTAAATGCTTCTCATGTAGTTAAGCTGACAAAAATACCCCAAAGGAGATGTAGGTAAGGAGAGTTCACAGTAATGCAGATGCTGGCTGTGCCCTGCCCAGCATAAGCTGCACTTCTATGTACATCCTTTACTCTTACAGCCTTGCCTTTATGAATGTGTTTACTGATATGGTTTGGCTATCTAAGCTTTCTAAAGAAGATCCAGCCATAGCTTTTTTCCCCCCCCTGCATATGTACATAGATAAATCACTACTTTGACCACTAAAAGCATGTACCTAAAAATGGATGAAAAAGCCATCTTTGCTCAGTGCAAGGACCAATTTGTTGAACAAGACACACAGCTGAGCTGTTGAATTTTGAATAGTTTTCCCATCCAGCTGCACACTCTATTTGCCAGGCATATTATCATAGCAATACCAAATATCCTTGACTCGGAACAAAAGCCTAGATGCTGCTTTAGTAGTAACCCTCTTTCCTCCCTGCTTTTAGCAGTAGGTAAGGTCGTTGAAAGAAAAGACATTTTGCAAATATAAGAAATAGTTTATCTCCCTGTGTAAAGGGTGACTAAAGCTAATATGCTTTCTAGAAGGATTATCAAAATAGACAGCGAAATTCATTTCTAGTTCACTAGATCAAGTGGGCTTGTTTTGCATTGTTAATGTGAAGCCTTGGTGCAGAATAGAAATCAAATTTGCACAATGTCTCTGAACATCAAGGCCTCTTTCCCAGGGTACATAAGTATGCATTGAATTTGCAAATGTAGGGCTAAACCTTAAAAAGGCATTTTCAAGTCCCCAATCTGCAAGTATTGCAGATGATTGAGGGACCACACTGCTTCCTTTATTGTTTTCTGAGTGCTCTGTCCCTGTGTGTGTTCTCTTACACAGAGGACTGATTGTAGGGGAAGAGGAAAGGGACATTTTCTGTACCTGTCCAAAGGGACATTCTCTGTAACTATCCTACCTTTAGGTAGACAGGCCTCTCCTCTCACAACAGACAACCAATTTAGATCCTTTTTTTTTTTACACAAATTCCCCCTCCTAGTGTCTCTAGGCAAGAAGAAACAAAGCTAAAGATTGTATTGTTTTCAGATCTCTCCAGGATAATGTCTCAAGAAATAAATCTGCATAACCTGACAGTGTGAAACTCCAGAAGCAGAGGGGAGGCCAGAGGAGAACGTGGGCAACAGCTGCACAGAGGACAGAGGATCGTGGTGCTGAGAAGCTGCTTGCTAACTCATCAGGGAAGAACGTGGCATGACCTTACCTCACAAAAGGGAGGAGAATAAAAATAGTTCATTACAGCATGTCCTAATAAAAAGGGCAGTAGCTTCTGCTGGAGGAGTTTAAAGTCAAATAAAGTTGTTTCCAAGGAAAACAAGACTGTTACTAAAAGGGACTATGTCCAGCAGCATGTATTCTAAAGCAATTTTAGAGGTGAACAGTTTCAGCTCTTGTGATTTCCTAAAAACACATCCTTTACAGGAAAGATAGTAGTAATTTTTTTCTTTTTTTTTTTTTTAGAAAGTTGCCAACAATACAAGCCAAGTTTCAGTTTTGCTGGAGAGCAGGAGTTGAGGATGTCTGATATCATTTTAGGCTGTGTTACTACTGGACAAATGATATATTGTCTTCATTTTGCCAGACATTAGCGCCCAGCTCTGTTCTGAGCTGACTGCCAGCAGTCCATTTAAATTCAATGCATGCTGTCACTACATTTGTTTGGTATTTATTTTATTTAATTAGTGATTTCCAGTCACTGAAAGTGACCTGTGACAGCATATACAGCTGATCACTGCCATGTCTGTCAGGGAGAAAGGAGAGGTTTGGCTGGGAAATGTTCCCCTCAGATGAGGAGGAACAAGGTTTTCCTCAAAGGGAAACTTAGTTTAGGACAGAAAAATAAATTGTGACTTAACACCTGAGAAATATGGAAAAACAAGGTGAATGTAGGGCTACGTAGTCCATACATTGCACATGTAAGATATTGTCCAGCACTGTAGCTTATTTTGTTCTTGTGTACAGTTTTGACATTTACTTTAAACCAAATAAAACATGTACTAATAGATGTCATAGCAGATTTTTATCTCCTTGCTCAGTGAAATGTCTCCACATAATGAGTAAGTTTTTCCCAAGGGTTGTAAGAGGCAGTTGCGCCAGTTCTCCCTGTGCCAGTCCAGCTCCCAGCCTGGCACCATGCAGGGAAAGTCACACTAGACGTCAGCATAGAAAAAATCAGGGAAAAGGTCCTTGTTGGTGATGCGTTTGTGCATCTGGGGGAGTAAAGAGGCAGTCAGGTGTCCTGAACTTTCAGTTTCTCCACTGAATGAAACTACATTTGCAGATTTTTCCCTACAGACATGCCTCTGACCTTGGACTCTTTCCCACAGAGCTGGATGATGGGTTGGCCTGGGGAAAGGTGCAGAGGAGAGGAATGACTGAGTAATGGCATGGGTGCGAGATGGAGAGAAACAAGCTCCCATTTTCTCAGTTACCTGTCCTGCAGCTGTCAGGCACCCCCAGCCCTGCCTGTCCCTGCCCAGCCACACAGGGTTGCCCCATGGCCAAGGTCACCATGTCTGCCCCTGGGGCCACCAGCCATATGGTGCCATAGGTGACCCTCAACTCTCTCCTCACTGGAGGTGGGATGGGCCATGGCTGCCCTGTTCCTTAGGGAGCAAAATGGTTTTCTCCATGGCCCGTGCCATCAGGAGAGGTTTTGCATGTTCCTGTGTGATCTCCTGCTCCCACCTTGGTTGTATCCAGGTAGCGATCCCTGGTGTGGGGAGGGTGCAGCATCCAGTGCTCCAGAAGGTTCCTGTTTCACTCAGGCAGAGCCCTCAGGGCAACTACTCGGCTCCCCAGCACAGCTTTCTCCAGGCTGAGCAGAGAACATCGCAGTCTGCAGGAGCTGCCACACTCTATATTCAACTCAGTAGTACCTACTCTGTCTCCAGCCCTGCCTGAGCACGTTTCACAGCAGGAGTAAGAGACTCACTCATAAAGTCATCCGGGGATAAGCTTTTTTATGAAGTAAATTTCTGGAAGTGAGCCCTTTGCCCAAGGTTTACTGTCAGCCGGGAGGGTATATGTCACCTCACATGTCAGAGAATCAGCAGGTCTCTGGCTTTGTCTGCATCTACAATCAAAAGCAGAGAGAAGGTGCTCATGTACCACATGTGGGAGAAGGATAAACAAGAAAAACAGTGTAAACACCAGGGATCTAGCCATTGTAGCCCTGCTTGCATTGCCTGTGTGAAAGCTTAGCTGGGATAAGGAGCAGCCTGGCTGATACAATTGGAGCACAACTGAAGCAGTAGAGTCTTGGGCCACATGAACTATACTAAGACAAAAACTTTCAGGCTACACATAGGAAAGCCCTAAGAGTAAGGATAGTTTTTAGCTGCTTTCCTGGGTGTTTTTTAACCTGTGGTTGGTTGTTCAAGCAGCAGTCGGGAAGGATGTGGTAGAGTTGATTCTGTTTGAGGGAAGGGAGGTGCATTGGGTGTCTTCTGAGGACTCATTTCCAGCCCCTCAATTACTATCATAAAGGGCACAAATTCACATTTTAATTATTTAATTAAATATTCAGTTGTTTGTACCCACATGCATAGGAAGAAAACATGGGACCAAACACTGGCAAGAAGTGAGCTCTAGGCCTATGCCTCAAGCCTTCTCCAAAGGTAGCAAGCTATAGAGATCTGCAGTTTTGGAAAGATTTAGGCCTGGACAGTGAACTGTTTCCGACTATGGACAAGAGCATTGTTCCTCTCAGTATACTCCATTAGAATGCTCAGTCCTTTGGGTGGGTCTCATTCATATACCAGTATGTGAGGGTCATACAGACTGCAATGAATATCAGTGTCTTATTTGTCAAGTTCATTTAAGTCATGATGTTTTTCTGAAGCATTTTATTATCAGACAACCTATTAACAGGCTATTCCACGTAAAGAGCTTTCAGCAGTGCTGGGAGCATGCTGGTAATGCCTGTGGTACTGATGCAAAGCTGGGTGTATGAGAGCCTGAGGCAGGAGAGCAGCTGCTGGGTGGGAGCCAGAGCCCAGTTTGGTGGGTGCCAACAGGACACAAACTCTCCTTCATCAGCTGCAGAACTGGCAGAGGCCAGGGATCAGGTCTAAACAAGTCTGACTTGCATTTCTCATCACAGCTGAGGGATACTCCAGCTGAAAACAACCAAACTGTCAAGGTGAGGCAACTCCACAAGTTGCAATTATGTTGTGAAAAGCAGGGGCAAACCAACTGTGCTCAGTGTGCCCCCTGGGGCAGGGGAAGCTGTCATTTGCATGAAATTACATTGTTTCTAAGCTCCCACTGGAGACGTTTTGAGAAAGGAGATTTCAGTGTGTTCCCAGAGCGATTTGGAAGAAAATGTTGTTCTTTCTTTGAAGAGAATTACTCTGATCCGTGTAGCTTCCTGGGGCAAGTATTCGGTGTGCTGTATTCTTCCCAAAGGAAACCAAAATGCTCTATGACCCACAGCACTGAACTGCAGCCTGCCAGCTGAACAGGGCATGTAGATACAACCAAGGTGGGCAATGGGCACAGTGCTGCGGGAACTTGAGTTTTTCAAGAATCAGAGAATCACAAGTTGCTCTGAGTTGAAAGGAACCCACAAGGATCATTGAGTCCAACTCTGAAATGAATAGCCTGGAGTCCTGGAAATGCAGCATTTCCTCTATTCACATCTACAAGCTGTAAGAGCATATCAGTGGAGAAGGAAGGCAGAAGGTGCAAAAGCCATCCTACAAAGAAAGGAGAAGTATTGCCAAGGACTTATGAGGAGTTGCGCTACATATGTATTGAGGAATTGCTTAGGTGTCACAAATCTAATTCACAGAATTAGAAGAAAAAGACAACGAAATGGATTATCTAGTTTAACCATTGTGGCACAAGAACACTGTACAATCCAAAATGTGTGTCGGATATTTATCAGACCTCTTCCTGAAACTTCCAGTTGTGAAGATTCCACAACCTCCCCAGGCACAACTTCAGGTCTTCCCTGAGACCCATTTTCTCCAGGCTAAGCAACCCCAGCTCCCCCTCATAAGACTTGTGCTCCAGACCCTTCACCAGCTCCATTGCCCTTCTCTGGACATGCTCCAGCACCTCAATGTCTTCTTTGTAGTGTGGGCCCCAGAACTGAACACAGTATTTGAGACACAGCCTCATCAGTGCCAAATACTGATGATTAAAACTTTTTTAAGGCCTGTTTAAAGGCCCTCTGAAATCAGCAGAAATACTTATATTTACTGAATAAAAAGACATTTACTGAATCAGTGCCCGGAAGTACCTCTGTGAATAAGAGACAAGTCTTGTGTTAAACACTTAAAGAAGATGCACACTCCAAGCCAGCGCAGCAGAGCTGCATGATGTTCCCAAGCAAAGCTGTAGAATGAGCAAGCATGTACAAATCTCTCTTTCTCCAAGGTGAAAGCCTAATGAAAGTATTTTATAATTTGACACTTGACATTCAAATACATTTTTTGTTCTCATTACTGCACAGCTCTATATGTGTTTTTCCAAATTAACTTTAAGAGCATTATTTTGAACTTACATCTCACTTGTTTTATCCATACTTGTTTTCCTTTTCAAGTGAGTAATCTTTTCTCCTTCTGATTTTCCTAATTTTAATGAATCTGTGCTGTTTTCTCACAAAATTTGTGGTGTGTTTTGCTCCAAAGAATTCCTCCAGTTTTCAGTGTGTCATAACCTTTATTATATTTTTCAGTATCTTATGGTGATAATACCACATTTGGCTTTCCCCCCCTCACTCTTTTTCATTCTGTTTTTCCTCTGTATTTCACCCTTGCGTGCTGTCTTTCCTACACGGAATATTGTTTAGAAAAAAATAAAGCTTTTGAACCTATTAACATTACGTAAGTTCAAACCAATCAACTTTAAACCTCTGGTGCCGAAGTGGGAAGGAAAAGAAAAGCAAAGCATATTTGAATAAAACAAATTTCCTTATAAGCTAGTAGTGTGATACGCGCAAGCTTGTGGACAAACATCGCCTGACAATGTATGGTGAGCGTGTACTGACACCTTTGTTCGTGCTGGGGTTTATTTAATGTCACCCGCTTTTTCAAAAAACTATCGTCTGCTGCACCCTTCTGGACACTCCCAGGACAGCAAACTCTCCAGAAAATCACACGCAGCATGCTCCAGGTAGGATTACGGCATAGTTTTCCCGAGCAAAGATGTGATTTCATTTATTGCTAATAAAAAATGGGCATAAAAATCTCTCTGCTTTTGATTGTGCTACGATTTAAATTAAATCCAAGAGAAAAGACTTTCTGTGCTATTTACTGTCAGATCTAGAGTCACACTTCTGCATCTATAGTCTGTGGCATCAGCCATCTGAGGACAGAGCAAGTAATGCTGTCAGTGACAGAAAAAGAGAGGTTTGACTCCACGTATTTCATATCCATGCTCATCATGTCCTCCTGCATCTCTTGGTGACCACACCTCTTTCCTATATTAAATTGGGAAATCTTCAGGTCCTGCATCACTCTCAAATGGTCCTCTAGTCTTTCTTCTTCCCAGTCATGTCCCCTTAATGTCTCCTGGCTTCCATTAGGACAGCTTGTCTCTTCCGTAGCCACGTGTACAAGGTCTGTGTCCCCGGGATTCATCTCTGCATGTTCTGACATGCTGGTTGGAGGGTACAGACCTGCTGACTGCCCAAGCAGAAACGAGTGGTGTTGGCTTCCATCATAAGCATCCTTATGGAAAGCAAATTTTGGGTTCTTTTCTCAGTCCAACCACAGATTCTCTGAAGCCTTGTAGGAACATCTGAGTTGCATCCCTATGCCAGATATGTTAGAGGTTGGATGATATGCTCAAAAAGTGATTGTGGGGGAAGGGCTGTGGGTGAGTGGTGGATGTGTTGGCACATAGACACAACTCACCACAAAACAGCCACCAAGACCAAACACTTGTTTTCCTACTGGTGTCACTCCTGCTGCATATTCTGACCACAGGTTACACAATGACCACCTACTAAGACCCCTCTGCAGTGTCTCAGAGCTGAGGCAAGAAGGCCAGTTTGCCACTGCCTCCTGCCCAGCCCAGGGTGCATTTCCCACGTGTGCCCTGAAGGCTGAAGGCCGGGAGCTTTTGACCACTGACTGTACCCCAAGGACTCATCCAGTCATCAGTGCTCACAGGGATGTGGCTATTCCACATGGCCTTTCCAGACCACCATTCTCCCAGCACAGATGTGAATACATGGGACTCCCACCTTCCTCCTGTCGCTCCCAGTCACAGCTGAAGGCTACACTGGCTGGCCAGTTGAAGCTCCTGAAGGCACACACTGTGGCTGGGAATGCATGGCTTGCCTTAGGTGAGCCCCCTGGGGCACACAGAGGTGGTGTTGCTGGAATGCATGGGGCACCCTGCATGTACCCTGAGGCCTGGGCAGACCTGAGATATCAGAGGCTTTGCCTGGAGAGCAAATGCACGGCATACACTGAAAATAAGTGAGTGCTGCCTCCTAAGTCACGAACAATAAAAACTAAACCAGAAATGGGAAAAAGCTCAGGGCAGTAATCCATTTTCCTCCAGAAAGGGCTTTGGAGGTTGTTAAAAACAATTCTGATATAGAGTTAGTATTATCAGGGTCTGTTTGTTTTGGGCTGGCTTACACAAAAACATACATCAGAAGCAGTTCCAACCTAAGCAGTGTAAGTCTGTGACTGAAAATACTATTGGGACCTAAAGCAGAATATCCAGGACTATAATGAATTAGATTGTGTCTGAGTCCCTATACTTTCCACCTATGATCCCCGTCTTTACCTTAGGAAAGTGAGGCCAAGCAATCTGAGAACCAAAGCATGTCCCACAAAACAAAAAAACACCTTCACATTTCCCAGCATCCAGTAGAAATGATTTAATCTGATTTGGTAATCTGTCCAATTCAAGGTTGTTTGAATGGCCACACCACGGCAAGGGGGGGACAGCATGGGAGAATGATTAACTTAATCCTCCTGCCTGTTTGTTTGATGCTGCCTCACTCCAGTGCGAGTCAATAAAACTTTGTGCACTGACACAACTTCCAGCACCCACCAGCGTGGCCAAAATGGGGATTAGCAAAGCTGCCTTTCTCTTTCTGTTCTTGTTCAGCTCAGGTAAGAGTCCTTTGCCTTCTACTTGCTTTGGTGAGACTGGGGCCCAAACACTTTCAGGTTCCATATGGTAAAGGTAGGTCCTCAAACCCCAGTGTCACCACTTCCCTGCACAGCGATGGATTCAGGGCTTGCTGGCCACCAGAAGCTGCTGCCAAATAAAGCAAGAGCTGTGGTTGCTCCTAGACTGTGTCTGCTAGAGACACCAGAAGAGCAGCAGCCTTGGTGTCTCTGTTAGGAACTAGTGGCTCCCTGCAACCCTGCGCCATGGCCAGAGATGGGGGCACCCTGTCAAAGGGTTGCACGAAACCCACAGCAGTCACTGAGAAGGTTATCCCTAATTTCAGCAGGCTTTGGATCAAATGCAGAAGCTAAAGCTATTTTTGCTATTTTTTTTATTGCTAAGCACAGTGATACTGATTTTCACCCTTTATGATAGGAGTTTTAAAGCTTTGAAATTAAATATATTAAAAAAAAATTAACAAGTTCCTTTTTACTCCAGAAATTTCACATTTTCTGTTGTCAAACACTTGCAATAAAATGTTCTCTCTTGTTTTGCTGAGGGCAGTAGGTAAGAACTTACTCTTCAGTAACCTAGATCACCTTTTCCAACAACATGTCTAGAATTCTTTTTTACAGCTCCAAAAGAAGATAGGTGTTCCATTAATGGTCATATATGAATTTCAAGCGTATTTACAAATCCTGTAAATTAACATTCAACATTTAGTCTACATTTCAATCAGATTTCAATCAGATACCATAATCTTTAGTACTTTAAAATCGCATATGATTGTATGGCATTTAAATGACTTCTTAAAAGTACTGTTAAATCCATATCAGGAAAGTTTCTATGACTTTCTAATAGTTCAGACATTTAAGATCAGAACAACAGGAACATATCATTGTGTGATTGTGCTGCGTTGTAAAAGACAACTGATTAAGCAGGTTTTTTTATTTGCTCATTGTTATAACTGACTTGCTCCAAAGTGATGGTCCACAACTGCCTTAAAATCAATGTTTATGTCTTCTGGATCAGTATTGGTCAAGACTGGAAAGATACATATATAAAAGAAGAAGTTGGTCTGTTCACGTGTATTTGAATATTCTGTTCAATTACCATGTGTCATGTCTGGGTTTATAAAGACTTGGACTTTCATCAGATGAATACATTGCCTAGTGATTTACTTATTTATTTTTGTATTCTTTCTTAATATTTCACTTTGCAGTGTTTTTCAGGCAAGTAGCATCACCTTCTCACCTTCTCTTTTCTGTTACCTAAGCATTTGCCAATCTGCATTGCCTTTTAGCTTGTGCATGTCATCCAAAAGCTCATGCGTTCATTCTTAAACCAACTGTAATAATCTGTTTTTATGGCCACTGAAAAAGAGTAGTGTCCAAAGTAGAGTTCTTTGGACAAGCAGAGTTTTAAGAGGTCTCAGTTAAGTTTCAAAAGTAGTATTTTCCTGTTCTAGTCCACTGCAATTCTGGAGCAGTGGCCTCAGTTAAATTAGGAAAAAATTCAGGAGAAGAAGCACCTGTTTACTGATTCCATGAATAGAAATTAGTAGGCTGAGCTACTCGTACTCCACACTGCTGGTGCAAAGTTGGATTAGATATGGGAGGCCTCAGTGTCAGGGATTTCTTAAAACACGTGTTTTTTACAGCATTGAGCCAACTTTGCAAACAAGCAGAGAAGATGCCCTCAAGCAATTAATCATCTTACTTTCATTAGTGGCCCAAATACCTTTGATTTCATATGAATATGTGTCATATGGAGGTAGGTGATGGATGACCTATATGTCATGAAAATTGATTACACTGGAGTGATGCTGCAGTGAAATGACCCTAATATGAGTGCATAAATATTCACAACATTACCTGTGAGAATACTGTACAAAATTATGAATTTCCTGTGTCTATCAATAATAATTTAGCTTGAAAAAATAAAATAAGTAAACCATATCGCTTGTTTAACCTTGTAAACTGATGCTGGAGTTGGAAATAAACTCTTGTAGAAATTATGAAGAGAATCTTCATAGACATAGGAATAAAAAAAATCAATTAGATGGCAAAACCCATTGTGAACAATATTTTAGAGCTGTGTTAAATGTATTAGCAGTTACCTCATATACATCTTATGCATATGTAGCTTTCAGATGTAATAATACTAATCATTTACTAATTTAAAATGTTGGGTTGATTTGTTGCAACAGAGACGCAGCCTGACAATTTCATTAGTAAGTCTGCTCAACCCATTGCAATAAAATAATGGTGGCCATTGTAAAGGGCTATTTAGTAATTTTATGATTGTGGTTTCTTGTTCTACTGAAAGGCATCTTGGGACAAACAACAGTGACCAATAAAACTGTAGTGATTGCACAATCCACGTGGCACGTCATAATCTCACATCCATCTAATTCATGCTTTGAAAAAAGCATGATATTGATATAAAGCTTTGATGTTGGTATTACTTTCCTTCCTCTTTCTCTGACTGGTGTTGACACCGCTTAGTGTCTCTCTCTCTGTTCCCCCTCACTCTGCCTTCACATTTCTTGTTCTTAACTTCTTCTCTACATGTTTTTTCTGCAGGTTTTTTTCCTATGGCATATTACGGTCATACAGCTGTGATTGTGTCAGGAAATTACATCAGAGTTTATCATCTTTTACCGAGAACTGCACAACATAAATAGTATCTTCACCTGTCTGAGCTACATGGAAAATGGGACTCAAATTCACCAACCTTGACTGCAGAATTCTCATTTTTTATGTCTGATTCCTTTTCCTTTCCTTCCCTTGTAGTGAAAGGAGATGTATTGGATGACTATGTAAGAACAGATGGTGTTTGGATACTTACTCAAAATAAACAGTCTTACCAGACAAATAACGAAAAAGAATGTGCAGAGAAATGTGAAGCAGAAAGAAGTTTTAATTGCAGGTAATTCCTGTTGAATGTTAAAAGTGTGTCATTGTGGGTGTCTGCATATCTGATATTTTCCGAAAGTTGCTCAGAACCAACATCCTCATTCTGCTGCAGCTCTGCCTACAGCACTGTCTCCCATGCCTTTACCTTTAGCTTGTGCCTTAAGTCCACCCATAAATTACCAGAAGATCAAGTAAAGAGTGGATTTACAATGTGTTTCTCTTTCTACAGCTAATGTTCAAGTTCCCACAGTTATCCAACATTATGTGGAGAGCTGCTTGTGCCTCTTTTGCTGGGTGCTGGTTTGTTTCATAAAAGAAGAAATGTTTCTAATCCATCATAGAGAAAGACACTAACCTGAGCAGCTAGGATGCTGTTGATAATGTTTTGCCAACTTGCTTCCCACACAGTAACTTATTGACATAGTCATATGTCCTGAATAAGTGAGCCACTTCAGAGCAATAGAAAACAGTCTCTTACTCAGTGTCTCAAATATTGAGTACAGTAACTGAAATATGTAAGTGGATACAAGACAGTACTATTACTTAAAAGTTTATAGAAAAATAATTATGAGTTGAATAATTTGAATTGAATTTAAAATATTGCTTCCTATGTCAATATTGCTTCCTTCTCAATTTCAACAGGGCTTTCCTATTCACCAGGAAAAAGCTACAGTGTTTAACACTGGCTGAAAATGCTAAAACGACGGTGATGTTTGCCAGTGCGGATGCAGCTCTTTATGAAAAGAGAAGTATGTGTCCAGTAAGATACTACACATTTGCTCTTTAAGCCTAATTTAACTTCACCGTTGTGTTCTCTGCTGCAGCACTGGAGCAAACCACTGCAGGTGGTGAAAGTTTCAGTGAGGTGGACCTGCACCTATTATGAACTGGACTGAAACTGCCAGAGAATTCCACATGTAGTAGCAATGTTCATTAATACTTAAATTTATGTTTAGTCATATATTATTAGTACCAGGCAGCATAAACACACTTCAAAGCAGAAATTGCATTTCTCTGCCCTTTAATTGTTTGCAGTCCTCTGATTCATGGGAATAGTGGAGTCCTTGGTTATGCAAATGTTCATCTCCTCCAAAGCTATTCCATGGAAGACAGGCCTGGTGTCTCCAGCCTCAATGTTCATCCCACTGATCTTCCTCAACACATATAATCTAGAAATTTAGTCAGAACCTTCAGCTTTGCTGCTCACAGCCGCTTTGGAGCTACCTCTTCCCGCAGGAAAAAAAAAAAAAAAAAGAAAAAAGAAAAAGTCCTAGCTTGACACCCTCTCATGCTTCAGGATGGATTTGTCTTACTTACCTTTTAGCCTTAGCTGAAACTGTAAGTGGAGATAGATGTTTGGTCACCATGCTCCTAATCCTCTTGAAAGCAGAGCTTTTCCTTCCTGGCCATATCCATGACTAAAGGAAATGTCATCACATGAGTCCACTGCAGGAGGAGACACTGTATCTTGCTCCTCACACCAAGGGACCAGCTCATCAGTCTGAAAGTGCCTGTTACAGCAGGGATACAAGAGTGTACCTCTTGCATGCACAAGAGGTTCACAACATCAGTAAAGCATGGCTCATCATGAACTCATGAACTTCAGATACATCTGCAGATTTTCAATTTCTAGACATGTAGTGTTGTAACACCATTGAATTAACAAAGCCCATTCCATTTTAGTTTACCTTCTGGAATGTAAAAGAGGAATTGGGAAGGACTACAGAGGAACAGAAGCAAGGACTCAGAGGGGTATTCCGTGCCAGAAGTGGGCAGAAAAAATACCCCACAAACCAAAGTATGTCCTTATTTATATTTGTCTTTATATTGTTCTGACTCTCTTCCAAGTTTCCTCAACTTCATGTGTATAAATAACGTTATAATGCAAGTTACTGAAGCCAGTTGTTTTGTGACTTTTTGAGACAGCTTTAGCGTCATCTGTCTTGCTACTTTTGACTCTACTGGCAGAGAACTGCAATGGTCTGGCTAAGGAAAGGATGCATTGTCAGCTAGAGAAGTTGCATCTAAATGTGAAATGTCTTAAGCAGATGAAATACTCCTTCCATGAACACACGATGACAATTTTGCTACTGGTAACAGTGGGATTATAACTGCACTGTTCTGGACAAGGTGTGAAAAAAAAATCAGTGACATCTGTCCAGCCCTATGACCCCCTGCCTGCCATACAGACAGTCAAGAAAAAACATTAAGAAAAGGATCAAAGGGCCAGGTAGAGTTTTCTCAGGGTTGGCTGCCACTGGGATCACTGAAGCAAGAGACGAAGCAGAGGTCTTGTTTCCCCTGCTCTATGTTAGAGTTTTATTGAAATGTTTTTGTTGTTATTCTAATGAAACTTGGATACACTTGTTCAGATTGTTTGAAAGCCATTTAGTCTTCTCTGGGAAGATTAATGTAGGAAGAAGCCTCCTGTCACCTGCTTCAGATCTCTGTATGATCTGGTGTCTGGTGAATAGTCTCTAGAAATACACAACTTTTAAAGTAGCTCCATTAGGACAAATACGTGACAGAGCCACAGGTTGTAGTGAGTGGATTAGATCAGCTGGATGCAAGTATTAAAGACAACAATTGTCCTTTGAGGCTGTCACAGTCCTTGTAGGCTGTAAGCTCATTCCTTATTGGCAGCTCGGACCTAGGGAGAAAGGTACTTATAATGATAGTTATGGATTGTTTTTTCATTTATGGCTTACAGGGAATCTGTTTCACCCCTTTTTTCTGTGAATGAATAAAACTCACAGCTAGCTGAGCAAGTTGGACATTTCCCTTCTGCTTCACTAAATTACTGGTATTAAAATAGAATTTTAATACTTTTGCAGTTATACACCTGAAAAATACCCTAATGCAGGATTGGAGGAAAACTACTGCAGAAATCCTGATGAGGATGAAAGTGGACCCTGGTGTTACACAACAGTTCCTTCTATCAGATATGATTACTGTAACATCCCAGATTGTGAGGACCAGGTCACACAGACTGGAGAAGGTATATTTACTTTTCAAAGAAGGAATCCAAGTAGGTGATATTATTCCTGCTGCTTGCTTGTGCTTTATTATTGCAGATTGTTTTCAAATGAGAATTTGAATCAAACTGAACTTAAGAAGTTCTAAACACAGAGGTTTTTTCCTAATTGGCTTGAATTATCAAAGTAATTTTATAAATATGAAAAAAATGAATTTTTTAATCATTGCTGATGTTGTCCTGCTCTTACCCCAGCAATTAATTTAATTCTAACAAGAACAAAGATTGACCCAAGTGCTATGTTGCATACTGAACTCCCATTGCTATCAGTCCATGGCAAATTTCTCCCTTCAAATGACACATAGTCTCCTAAAGCATTATTAATTTGGCTAGACTTCTGAATTCCTTTCATCGTTAGCTGGAGCAAATCCCTCTTTTCCTTTCAGCATAATATTCCATGAATAGATCAAGGTCTGAATTCATGGGCTGGTGCCTTCATTGCTTTGTTTTCTTTCTGCCTAGAACCTACAGTGGAGTGCATGCAGTGTAATGGTGAGGACTACCATGGAGAAGTGTCAAGAACAGAGTCTGGGCTTGAGTGCCAGCGCTGGGATGCCCAAGAGCCTCATATGCATGGATTTACCATGAAACAGTAAGTCACACTCAGCACCAAATTCATTCCTGCTGAGCCTGGGAGACCCAGCCTAAGTGCTACAGCTGGCCATCACTGACTCACAAGCTTCTCTTTCACTGTCAATGTGCAGCTACCCAGAAAAGGATCTGCAGAAGAATTATTGCCGTAATCCCGATGGTGAACTTCGGCCCTGGTGTTTCACTATGAGTCTGACTAAACGCTGGGAATACTGCAAAATTCCTCGTTGTGGTGAGTCTGATTTCCTGAGATCACTCCAGAGGGTAGCTCTTCTCATTAAAATTATGCAGTGAGGGGAAAGACAATAAATCCCAGTCCTGAGTAACCTGAGGATGCCTCTGTGAAGCAGTGAAAGTGCACAGTGATACGCGGAATCGCTCACTGACTTTCAGTTACGTAGAAGCATGTAAGGTCAGTGAGGATGCAGGTGTCACAAAGCGCAATAATGCCAAAGATGCTATGGGAAAACATAATTTGCCTTCAACCACTTTACTTTTCAATTTACCTGAGAATTTAAATTTACCTGAGAGACAGGGCATTCAGGTTAAATCAGGTGGTAGTTTTCTGCTAATCTGTTAATTCATGAAAAACATCTAAATTACCATGAGGCCATACTGTGATATTTAACCCAAGTCTGGCCAACACAGCCAGCACAGCCTTTTTCTTAGCAAGGGGTGAATCCTGAGGAAAAAACTTCAGGCCTTGGAGAAAAACCTGACTTATCAGTGAGCGAGCTCAACCCGTTTAGCTGAGCACACTAAATGTGGCTATTTCCAAAGCACTGACTAAGTAGAGTAGCATTACTGTTTGCAGAACTGGATGGCACTTGGAGGAGAAAAGAAAAAATTACAATGTTTTTATCTCTAGAGCTTTCTTTCTTTCTTATGCATCTGCACTTGCCAGTACTCTAAACAGTGACCTGTGTTTGCTAGATGTAGTTCTCTTCAGCATGTTCAATTACAGATGGCAGAATAACTATATATAGACTTCTGTATGATAAATTGTGGAAGTTACCTAGCAGTTCCATTCTGTGCTTAAAACTTAAAGTTTAAGGAACATGCCAACGTTTTAGAGTCATACTCATCTCCTTGGGAAATTCTGTATACAGAGTATATGTAATAGGTATGTGCTGTAAATTCATTTTCTGTTTGCCCTCTGTGGGTTCTATTCCTCTGATCATCATTCTTATTTTCTCTGCTGTTCTCCACATGCCAGATCATTTCACTTTCTTTCTTTCTTTCTTTCACTCCTTCTGCTGCACTTTCCCAAGTCACTGACTCCAGAGGCTCAGCTCTGAAGACTGCTTTGCTTTCTCTCAAAATTTCTGCTCGGCCTTTCCACCCTAATTGTGTATATTATATTAATTTCATTTGGTTTTACAAGGCTGTACAGGACTACTTACTACCTTTCCTGTTCTATTCTCAGAGGACTGCAGACACAAAGTCTGACTTGACCCAGAAAAGTTATTTACTGGCTGCTGTAAAAGGGCAGACACAAGACATCTGTCTGGCTGTCCAACTGCTTGTAAAAATGTACTCTTTGGGTTTGACATGGCTTTTGACCAAAGTCACCTTTGCTGAAAGAAAAAAAAGAGTGCATTTTTGACATTACAGAAAACAAAGTGGTTTTATATATTTTTGAAAGTACTATTTACTAGCACTTCCCTTCCCTTCCCTTCCCTCTGTTTTTCTTTTCCTGTTACAGCTACACCCCCACCAGTCTCGGGCCCAGGCTCCCAGTGTCTTTCAGGGAAAGGAGAAGACTATCGAGGAAGGATAGCCATCACTGAATCAGGAAATGCCTGTCAACACTGGAACACACAGTTTCCTCACAAACATGGCTGGATTCCTGACAGATATCCCTGCAAGTACGCTGAGCCTCATCATTGTAACAAATAACAAAGAACATAGTTCTTCCTTATCTATCCAGATAGAGAGACAAGAGGAGCACAGGTTTTCCTCATTTATGTTGATAAGCTATTCTCTTGCTGTTTGTCAGAGCTCATTTCTTCTGTTCAGGTCTTGCTCTTCATTTTTTTCTGCTTCTCTCTTTATTCTCATGTATTTATCTCACCTGTCTCCTCTGCATCCGAGTGCAGAGTTATAAGTAGTTGCTACTTTTATGTTAAAAATCCCTTGGCTGTTTTGTGGCACATTTTCAATGAATTACTCTTCTGAAGAGTGATGCTCCAAGGTCAACAGACTCCAATACATCCTTGTGTTCCAAGGTTAGAAGAGCTGTGTTTGCAGACCATTATCAGTGTGCAAGGATATCTGGGACTGATCGGGCTTACAGCTCTGTGTTTTGATCCTGCAAATTTTCCTGGGCATGTGAAACCCTGCCCACTGTCACAGGGCAGGGAGCAGTATGTACTGGTGGTCCTATGCACACACTTCCAGGATCAGTCTGTCACATCCAGCCATGCCTGGTCCTTACTGTAATGTCAGGTACACCAATGGCTTGTTTTGAAGTCAGCTTTTACTGCTGTATCTTGACCTCAATAACAAGACCAAGAAGTGTAAGCACTGAAAGAGTTCTTCATTTATCATCAGCATTTAGACTGTAAATTTGAAGACTGTTTAGTCCCAAAACAGTGATGCATGAAGTAATGAACCTCCCAAAAGAATAAATATAACCACTGAGTTGAATTCTGCATGCAGTAGTTAATAGTCATGCACACAACTCTTTTGCATTTCTATGAGTAGTTTATAGCTGGTGTTTCTGTTTCAGGGGCTTGGAGGAAAACTACTGTAGAAACCCTGATGGAGAGAAGAGGCCTTGGTGCTACACCATGAACAGCAGTGTTAGATGGGAATATTGCACAATTCCTACCTGTGGTGGGAGAGAACAAGGAATGACTGGTATGAATAGTGGAGTATACTTGGAATTAGGACTTTAAATGTGAGAGATTTATTGTTTCTCATTGTAAATGTATTAAATAATTTTTGTAGTCTCTTTGTCACTGTTGTTAATGTTTCTCTGCCTGGCATGTTGCAAAACCTGCCAAATACTGAACTTTCAATGGTTAAGGGAATAGAGTGAAGGATGTAAATCACCAGCTGATCCAACAGAAGATGAAAGAGGTCTATTTTTTTTATATCTTTTTTTTAACCAAAGGTAGGGCAATTATAACAAGTTCATTGAAAAATGAAAATCAGGTTTAAAGAGATGAAAAGCTGCTAAATAAAATAAAAGGAGATCCCATTTTTGGAAAGTAGCCACAAAGAGAGGACAGGAGCTTCCAAAGTAATAAAAATCACATTGAAACATTCATTCACGTAAGCACAAAAAATAACAAGAAAGTCTTAGTGCATTCAAAAGGATAATAGAGAGATTGAAGTTTAACATACTGTCTGTTTGAGAAATTTATCACGGGCAAAATCACCAGCATCTAATCTTTGAGGATTTTTTGTATGAACTTTCTTATCTTTAACATATACCGAAATGAAACTGAATGGTGAACCCTTCACTGAACAACATCTAACATATGATGTTAAAACTGTGAAAGTTTTCTGAATACCTTTGAAAATGCTCTTCTGCTACTGGCTGTGATGGTCTCACTAGATGATGTCTGTATAAAGGAGTCATTAATTTTTTCCATCCTGTGTATTTGTTGCTTTCTTGTGCCTACTCAGTAAGAAAATAAAACTATGATGCAAAAGACCAGTTTCTGTTGTTCACTGCAGATGTACCTATACACATTCCCCTAACAGAGGAGTGCTACCAAGGCAAAGGCCAGAGTTATCGTGGCACAACTTCTATCACTGCATCGGGAAAAAATTGCCAGGCCTGGAACTCCATGTTCCCACACAGGCATGAAAAAACCCCGGACAGATTCCCAGACGCGTATGTTTATCTCACCTTTTCTCTCTTTTTCTGACCATGACTATTTGCTCATTGCATTATCTTTGCACATCTGTACTTTAAAACACTGCAAGGGAATGTATCTGTAAAAGAGAATTTTCCAAGACACAGAAACATTTCCCGTTAGTCTCATTTTTAGAAACTGTGTTTTCTAGTTACCCAAATTCTGCACAAAATATAGCTCTGTCTCTTTACTCTTAAATCTGAGCTCTGCAACCAACACCAGGAGACCTGTATCCAGAGTCTGGATATCTGCTGAAATATGTGGCTTTTTTATGAATTTGAGACTTTTGTGGTGGCCTTTACAGTTGTTTAATCTGAGTAGAACACAGCATTTATGATGCAAAGTACACTTTCAGATATTTTGTGCTTTGAAATACCATGAGAGTGTTCTTTGCTATTGGAACTGGGCACCCAGAATTGCATACACAAAATTTTCCCCCTTGATTTGTGTTCTTCAGGCTAGCAAAACTGGACCAGCAATGACTGGATCAGTGATGAGCTAATTGCAATCACTCATGTACCACTTTTTAGTAAGGGTAGGAAAGCAACATGATTTCAATTGTGAGAAAATCCATCATGCTTGGTGGATTACGAGTATAAGCAGGAAGGTTGATACTTTTCTAATTTTTTTATCTTTTTTATGCTATCACCCAAAATAAGTTGAAATTTTTGGTTATATTCAGGCATCAAAATACTGGTATATTGAAACCAGAACACCCTCAGAGGGGATGATGTCTTTCAAAAACAATTTAAAAAATTAAAATCAAGCTGTGAAAATGTGGAATTCATGTGTTTAGAAAAAAAGTATTTCAGTTCTTTTTTATTCTGTGCTCTGATTCAGGATGGGAAAATACTGAAATTCTGCAAATAATTGAAGAGAAAAATTCTACTTCCCTCTGCTCCAGCAAGCAGAGATATGGAGTGGTCCCACCAAATTCAGTAAAAATGGGGTTTGGAGAGAGTGAGAGGGGATCAATTGCATAAGCATTTATTTACTTTTGAATATGAGAAAGAACCCTTTGGCATTAAAAAAAAATAAATCTGGAAAAGCATAAGTGCCCAGTACGAATCTTCCCGCATATTTATTACTGATTAACACATTCACACAATTGCGTATGCTTATATGTATATATTTAGAAATTAAATTGTTGGCATATTGGCATTTATTTAGGTACTCAGCACACTGAAATATAAGAATATAAGCCAGTAGTTGAATTATGTATCCTTATGCATATATATATTCATGACTCCAATGTCCATGTGAAATATAACTCTTCACTAGCCTCACAGCCATAAATGTGTTTGCTGGTAATAGGATATATGCAATAAGTAAAAAAAATAATAAACGTATTTATTCCTACATAGCACAGGTCCACATCTTTTTGTCAAGATCTTCCTATATTTACTTTCAGTCTTATGCAGCATGACTACTGACTTTATTTTTGCAGGGATTTGAGGGAAAACTATTGTAGAAACCCAGATGATGACAACGGCCCATGGTGTTTCACCACTGACCCCAGCACCTTATGGGAGTACTGCAATCTCAAGAGGTGTGATGATCATACACAGGAGCCCGCACCAAATGACCCCCCTGCAAGGATGGCACAAGATGTTGGTCTGACCACACCCACCACACCTGGTAACAGCTGGCTATAAGTGTCATCTCCTCTAGACTCTTTGGGTAAAGGAAATAGTAATCTATCAACATAATTCTTGAGTGTTGTGGTTTAACCACAGACAGAACCTAAGTACCAAGCAGTTGCTCACTCATTCCCCCATCCCTTCCTTGGTGGGGAGGAGAAGGAAAAAAAACGTAAAACTCAAAGGTTAAGAGGCTGAGATAAGAACAGTTTAATAATTGAAACAAAATAACAATATCAATAATAATAATAATAATAATAAATGTCAAAGAGTAATAAAAACCAAGGAACTTAAATAATACACTATACAATTGCTCACCACTTGCTGACCAATGCCTGTCCTGTCCCTGAGCAACAACTAGTGGCTCGCTCCAGTTTGTGTACTGAGCATGTTGTGCTATGGTATGGAATATCCCGGTGGCCAGTTGGGGTCAGGTGTCCTGGCCATGCTCCCTCCCAGCTTCTTGTACACCTCCTCACTAGCAGAGAATGGGAAACTGGAAAGTCCTTGACTTTGGGTAAGCACTGCTTACCAACAACCAAAATATAAGTGTGTTATCAATGTTATTTTCACACTAAATCTAAAACACAGCGCTGTGCCAGCGACTAAGAAGAAAATTAACTCTATCCAAGATGAAACCAGCTCACTGACTAGGCCTGAAATGTAACTTTTACCTTCCTTCTGCGGTTTTCAGATCTGTATTGTTGAATTTTGCAGCAAGAGCTCTTTAGTCAGTTTATGTCCTGTAGCCTGTCATTTTGCAGTGCATTCTGAAGGACATCTTTTTCACTTAGGGGAACAAGAGGCAAACAGACAATATTTCTAGTATTCTGCAGTTGTATGCTATTGAAATATGGTCAGAGTGATCGTTGTTACTATGGGGATTTTGCTTTATGTTTTCAGGGGGGTGACCTTAGCTGCTTGTATTGTTCACAGGCAGCCATTTTTTGCAAAATGTACTCTCTCAGATAAATGACTTTTTGCTCTGTCCTGCTTTGTTGCATCCTTAATTAACATCCTTAATTATCCATATTGATCACAGCGGTATGGCATTTCTGGAAGTACAGTAGAGCTCTCCACAGATTATTTACTTTGCAAGGGAAAGTGGCAGCATTGCATAAAGGATACATTCCTAAATGGAGCTGTGTACTCTTCTTACTCACACGCAGGAGAAAGTACTTGAAGCAATGTCCTTGGAAGCCAAAATTGCTCTTTGAGTCTAATGGGCTGCTGAAACATGCTTCTCTCATGGAAGTGCTTACTGATACCAACTTAGTAAGAACTATGGAGTCTTTTCATATATTTGCAATATGTTACAGAAAGTGTTTAGCCTTAAGTTCCTTGATTATTTATTTTTTTTCCAATTGAGCTACTCTGTACATTCAGGAAGACATCCATCTTGACAAACCAAGAGATCACATCACAGGGTACATTTTTTGGCTTACTTTCTGCTGTAGACACTAGAGAGTGTGAAAGTCCCGAAAGTACTTAATCTGGCTTGCTTCTGCTAACCACCAATACATAGAGACCCAGCACCTAACAATAATTTCCTTTTCCTCTTTTTTCACAGACTGCATTAATGGTAATGGTAAAGATTATCGTGGCACAGTAGCAAAAACTGGAAGGGGCAGGACTTGTCAAGAGTGGAGTTCTCAGAAACCTCATAGCCACAGATATTTCACTCCTGTGACTCATCCAAGAGCAGGCCTGGACAAAAATGTAAAAAGTTGTTAATGCCACTGGTGTCACTGAACATTGTCTGCTTTCTCCATGACCCCTCAGTAAACATTTCACGGTCAGTTAGATCAGTTTAAGCATATCGGGAAGTCATCAGGTTGATAGACCAGTCCCATAAGAGTGTTGAAGAGGGAAGGATGCATTTTACATTACTTAGGATGTTGGTGCTCAAGCACAGAGGTACACCATGGGGTTGGCGCTGACAGACAAGCAGCATGAAAGAAATCATGTGGAGCTTCTCTGAGTTCTCCTAAGCCCAAAGTGATGCCTTTTGCTGTTTATCACAAACTAAACAGGCTTCTGGCTAATTCTCAAAGTTAACCTAACCTGGTCTCACTGAATTAAGGGAGAGATGGATTAGGCCAACAATAAATACTTAAGTGCAAAGCATTAAGATGACTTAGTTAAACTTTACTTCTCATGAGGTCTCAAAAAGCACTAAACCTATGGTGACTCTTGGTGGATGAAGAAATTGAAAGTGATTTTATCATATTTTTCTAATTTCACTTAATGGTTTTGAGATCCATAAAGAAATAATTTTGTGGTAAGAGGAAATAGAAAATATTTCACATTCAGTGAAAAAATAGTTGGGGAAAATAATGCAGAGTTTTAGTTTAATACTTTTTTAAAAAACATGCACTTATAGATTTCTTCATTCTGTGGCTAACATTTTGAGTCTTCATTCTCTGTTTTTGTAATTATTACAGTATTGCAGGAATCCTGATGGAGATATAAATGGTGTTTGGTGCTTCACAACTGACCCAGAAAAAAAATGGGAGCACTGTGAAATCCCACGCTGCTGTAATTATCCTTAAAGTCTTTCCTGTTCTCCCTTTCTAGAACTTGCTGTGATAGTTCCAATATGTTTTCAATCCAAATAAAAATTAACTGCAGTAGGCAGTGGCTTTAGATTTAAATACAGGTCTGCAGATAAGTCTGACACAACCAAGCACCTATAAGAGTCAGCCAAAGTTTAGATAGCCTGGTGCTAAGAATTGTCAGTAAGATTTCATACATAAAAATCTCTGTGCTCTTTATCCTTGGTGAAGTTAAGCACTCAGAGTTGTTATCAGTATTTGAAATACCCAGTGAAGCTGTGAAAAGAGGTATTCCTTCCCTGCTCTCCTCAAACATAGGAGAGGATTTTCTTGGTGTTCTTGCCAGTCTTTCCATGCACTTTGTGGCAGGACTACTGCCTCGAGAACCTGGTCATATGATTTTCCTCTTAGTTGGGAGCATCAGAAATTACATCCTCTGAAATCCTGTTCTTTCTCTGCTGACTAATTTTTTTTATTCTGATCTGGCTGTTAAAATAATCTGTCACTAGATATTTTGCTTTCTTTTGGGGTAAGGAGTAAATTTAGTCCTGGATATTTTACACGTATTTCCTTAATGTTTTGTTTTGGTTTTCCTATTTTGGGATAGTATTCAGTGCTCTGCGTAGGCGTAGTGTTTGCTGAAAAACTCAGTAGTGAAAGAGATTTTACTCTCTGTGGTGCTCTGGCATCAGTAACAGTTGTAATGTAGTGGAAGCACTGCTTGACACATCTAGTAGTCATCTTTCCATCCTTGCCTATATTTTGACAGAATAATAATTTTTGTGTTAACATATCTGGCAGGGATATGGAAAGTCTATTTCTTCTTCATCTTGTGGTGTTTTTTTCTTTACTGCAGTAATGTCTAGAGGCCAAGTCCCTGCTCTGTTGAAAAAGGTAGCAATAGAAAATAGTGAAGAGTGGTCAGTCCCTGAGGAGTATGTGCTATTCTTCATGCTGGCCGTCTAATGTCTTCCTCTAAACAGCAATGCATTAGTATTGTACACATCAATTTTATCCACCAGACCTAAGAGTTGAGCAGGCAAAAATAGTAAGGAATGATATATAAACAACACATACCACAGCTGTAAAAAACCACTCATTGGAATTGTGGTGGAGCTTCACTTTGAGATCTGATCCCTTTTCAAAGCTGCTTTTGAACACTAGATTTTTAAATTAAGGTATAGGGGAACCTTGCCTTTGATTACTTTATTAATTGTCTGATACCAAAACTAGCAAAGTTATCATCCATAGGACCATATGCAGCTCTAGATAGGGTTCCTTGGGTCCTTTTGAGCATCCAAGCTCAAACCATTATAAAAAGTTCAGAAATATTTGGACTAGCAAGAAAGTAGGTGGAAAAGTGTGAGGGCAAAATTGGAATCTTTTATGACAAAGGGACAATGACTCAATTTTATTTATAATCTAGAGATTGGTTTGCACTTTGCCAAGGTGTAGACCAGTGTAGACCGTGATGTTAAAAAGAATTTAGAAATTGTTATTATTGCCCAAGTAATAAATTCTTCCACTTTCTTTAGCACTCTTTCCCCTTCAACTTACCTATGAATTTTCTTTTGGGGGTGGTGTTTATTGCAGTTTTATTTTTGTTATCTTACTACAGCCAAATAGCTCACAATTTTTCCAGGTAAATTAATATTTTGTCATGTCAAAGCTTATATATAAGTGCCAGGTTTAAATGCTTAAGATAGTGATAATATAATGAAGTCTACAGATTCTTTACCCTTTGTTCCTGTTAACCCATGTAGAGAGTGAAAGCCCAGGGAAGGTAAAAAAAGGTCTTACTCATTTTGTATGTGATTGCATTGTGGATGGCATTACAGAACTGCTTTAAAATTCTCCATTGTAGCCTTTTTTATCCTGTAGCTTCTTCTGAGCATGACTGTGGAAAAGTCCCAGTGAGGAATGAGCGAGCCTGTGAGAAATACAGCATGTGCAGTGCATCTCCAGGGTCTTGGCCCTGGCACATCAGTCTCAGGACAAGGTACTGGTGTTCCAGACTGCATCACCATCTCTACGCACTGGGGTTTCACGGGGAACAGACATTTAAAAGAGACTGACAGTAAACAATATTTTTTCTTTTTAATCACAATGTCCACAGATAGCTACTTATTGGCTACTTATTAATCCCAAACTCCCCACTTTCCCCTGAATCTCTAGAGGGCAAACTTGAACTGCAGAAATAAAGTAGCACTTTTTTTTCCTGAACTGAGGAAGGAAAAATTCCCACTGAGCATAGTGACAGCTGATGGCAGTCTGCAGTGGGGGATTTAAGCCCAGGAGTATAGCCACTGATATGCAACATGTATAAATGGATTTTGGTCAATCCTTTTCACTCAGCATACAGTCTGGTTCAAATCAACATAAATTGATGCTGTGTCCACTCTAGTTGTGTTAGAAGCTATAGGAAGAGCATGTATAAAAATGCAATTATGTATAGCATTTCCACAGTCACTATAAGAGTGGCAGAATAGGAGATGAAGAAGGGTTTACAGAAAGGCTAATAAAAATTTCAATGCAATTGTTGACAGTGACCAGAATAAATATTATCCCAAGAAGAATTAAAACTCCATAATAAAGTTTATTTAAAGAACTAGTCCAAAGCAACTGTACAAAGCAGGGTGTATTTTTTTATTAATTTCTCCCCAGGACAAACCTATTACATCACATGTGAAATTGTTAGGAAATGTAATTATTGTTATTAAATTCCCAAAAGCAAGAGTGCCCTGCTGCAAAAATTTCACTGGGGTGTCAAATTCCTTCTCATGTTCTGGAGCAAAGAAAGTTTGTCCTTTGAAAATTGCATTTGATTTCTCTTGACATTGACAAAAGGTAAATTGTGTCTGGTAAAAGGTTTGAGGGGCATGTTGCTATTTTTCTAATATTTCCCATTGTGCACAACATAGATGAGACTGAAAATTCACTATGCAGTCTTAAATTAATATTATTTTCTTCCGTATTCTAGTACCAACAAACACCATTGTGCTGGCACACTAATACATCCACAGTGGGTCCTTACTGCAGCTCAGTGCTTGCAAGGGTGAGTATCCACTAGAATGAGTGACAGGCATTTCATAAATCTGGATGAGAAAATCAAGAGAAGAGCATGATGTACCCAATAAGGCACTTTCTTTACTCCTTATTTCCTGTCTTTCTTGTCATCAAGGTGATTTTTTTCTTCTGCTCTCCTCTTAGTCAATCAGCAGCAGAGTACAACAGAGGTTAGTTCTATCCTCTCGCTCTTGTTCACATCAAAGCATGCCAAAAAAGCTGCTAATGATGTGCTGTTGCTAATTTCACCTGGAAAAACTGTGGCTAGCAGATGACCTTTAGGACTGTAGCAGTTGTGAACACTGCAAGATGATGCCACATTATTTACAGCCCGTGGGATGTTTCACCATCATAAGTCTAATTGTTAAAAAAGACACATTTTGCTCCTCTCCAAGAATAAATGAGGGCATCTCTGGTCAGAAGCAGCAGCCTGATCGTCTTGTTAATTGCAGTTCTCCAGGGAAATCACTGAATTTTGTAAGAGTGACATTCCTGATAACATGTATGAATGTATAATCTTGCTGTTGTCATTTGTTCCAGGTCAGCAGAGCCATCTGCCTACAGGGTGTTTCTTGGAACACAGAATCTCAATGCCGAAGAGCCATCTCTGCAAATCCGATTTGTTCAGAAAGTATTAAAGGAACCAAGTGGAGCAGACATTGCTTTGCTGAAATTGAACAGGTACCATTTCAGTCCAAGCTTTCCATCCCTAACACTTTTATTCTGAAGATACAAGTTAGCTTAGCCTGGAGTTAGGTCTCAGGGGTAGCTGCATATGCTATGAGAGAGCATGAGAGTCCCTCCAGGAGTCAGCATAAGTATCTGTTCAAGGGTGAACTCTGAGCATCTTTCCTTCTGAATGACCCCACTGGCAGAACCCTCATGAACTTCTTGCGTAGTTTAGGGAAGGAAAGGACCAGTGAGGATGGGAGGGATTGTCATGGGTCATTCCCACTAACTAAGAAGCAGCTCCACTGAAGCAAGGAGAATGAAGGCAAACTAAAGCACAATTGTGTCCAGAAGATCCTCTGCTTAGAGGCATTTTCTGCTCAGCTCTGAAGCCTGTGAGCCCCAATGAAAGTTTTGGCCAGGAGGCACCACGTGGAGCAAGTAGAAGGGTCCATTTTCATATTTTTGTGTTGGAGAGACCTTTCTTTCAAGATGTGTCAGAGTAAGTTCCCTTTGGTCTTTCATCGTCTTGAATTTCCTTAGGGCTCATGGCCCTGGCATGACCTGATTAGAAACAGGGGGATTTAATAGTTCCCTTTCATGTGACATTGAAGATCCCACTACCTATCAAATGACATCAGATTGCATCTTATACTTTCAAATAATTCTGGACCTGAAAAGATACTGTCAAGGTTCTTTTTACCCTGATCAAACACCTGGAGTTTGTCAGGTCCTTTTACTCTCTTTCACATCAGAACTGACCTTCGGAGGGTAAGTTCCTGACCATAGTGTATGTCATTTAACAGCTTGTTCAGACATACCTTCACTGTAGCAAAACTGTTTGCATTTGTCTGACTCCTAGGGTGATACACCTTTCAGAACTCACCTCATATTTTCACAACTACATTTGGCAGCCAGTAAGGGATTAGACAGTCCAAAGCAAAGACTTCCCTATGCAACATTTTCATCTCCTGCAGAACTGCTTCCTGGGCCCTGTCTGCTCTATATTGAGCTTTATTGCAGTGATGAAGACTCCAGGAATGATTTTATGATGAGGAAGAGGTGGGGCTTTTTTGTATTTACTTTATTGAGGTACTAGAGTTTGTAATGTATGAGATACATGATGTCAACGACAGTTATGTCACACACAGTTATATCTCCCACATAACCAGAGGAGAAAGGAATTCTCTGCAACTTCAGCCGTGTTTGCTCACCCCCTGATGACCAATGTCCATCCTGTCCCTGAGCAGCAATTGGTGTCTCCCTTCAGTTTATGTACTAAGCATGTTGTTTGGTAGCGTGGAATATCCCTGTGGCCAGCTCAGGTCAGCTGCTCCTATGAATTCCCAATGTTCACGACCTCTGAATCAGGGACAATCTGAGAAAAGTCAGGATCAGACCACCTTCAAGGGTAGCTTAGGGCTGGGTTTGGGCTTGTATATGTTGCTGTACACACAGAGGGACAACCAGCAATACATGCTCTAACACTATTCTGCAAACACACTTATATGTGACTGTGCCCATGAACACGTCCCAGAAACTTTCAGTTGCTCTAAGGAATCTTTTTCCACTGTGTGATTAGGCAACATCTTACAGCCATCTGTACAGTTTCATGGCATCACTAGTTTCCATGCAGAGACTTCTGAGTATGAAGACTGAACAAGCTAATGGCAGTTCTTCTAAGAATCTTTTAATTATTCTTTATTTGTTTTGCAGTCCTGTAACAATTACTGACCGTGTAAAACCAGTTTGTTTGCCTGCAACCAGACTGATGGTAGAAAGAAATGCTGTATGTTTTCTAACTGCCTGGGGAAAAACAAGAGGTAAAACACATTCAGAGTGATTGAAAACCTATGAAGTTACCAGACAATATTATTCTTTTTATTTCTCTCTCTAAAAGCTTGCCTTTTTTCCCTCTCATTGCTTACATAAACTGAATTCACTAAACAAGGGAAAAGAGAAAGTATAATTAGACTTAACACTATGCCACCTTTTATCTCTGTCTGTTTTGACCTCTCTTCCACATCCATATACACTGTATTTGCACAAATAAGGACTATACTCAAATAATGTCTTTGCCTTTAATTTTGATCTTGAGATATACATTTTTTTAACATCTGAATTAAGCTTTCACTTGCCTTCATGTAGTCTAAACATTACTGTCTGCATAGACTTCTGCAGGGACATGCATTCACTCCAGACTGACAGTACTTTACTGGTGGACTTGGCAGTGCTGCATTTACAGTTGGACTCAATGATCTAAGAGGTCTTTTCCAATATAAACTATTCTAAGATTAAATTATATATGAGCAAGTCTTAAGCCCAAGCACTAACCTTAAGACTTTGTATCATAGATAAGATGGCATTCCAGGAATTGTGAAGCATTTAGGTCAAATCTTGCTCAGACCCAGCCATCTTTGGGGCAGGGGCAAAATGAGTACGAGCTGAAGGTTTTTAGTATCAGTAAAACCCTTACCTGAATTTTGTTCACAGTCTAATATTAAAAATCAATCATGTGGTCTCCTGGTGCACGGTTCTCACTCCACCTATGCTGATGGTTGAGTATACTCAGCTCTCTTTGACCCACTTTTACCGCAGCAGGAGGCAATTTCTCATCCCTGCGGGTTCCATCAGTGATGCTGGCATCTGCCAGCACCACTTTTTAAATAATTCATCTGTAAAATAAAGTCAATATAATATAAAGTCAAAATAAAGTTCTTTGTGTATGCATCCATTGAATTTTAAAAAAAAAGAACAAAAATTAAAAAAATTAAAAATAAAAAAAGAACAAAACGTCCCAGTCTCCAAGTTTCACCATAAAAGGCTTCCACATAGATTGTAGTACTTTTTTCCCCTTCTTTGCCTTTTAGCTATAAAACTGATGCTATGAAAATAACACTTAAGAATAATGAGAGCAGATGTACTGTAACTAACCTAACTCATCAGCATTATTGAGAAACACTTTTCTCTAGCATAGACAGTAATTACTGGCTTTCCTCTCACCTTTTTCTCATTTCTTACCTTGCAATTTTTTCTTTTTTCATTCAGCTTGCCACATGGTGGCAGCTGCTTCATATCTCGTAGTGATCACAGCCACTAAAATAATGCTACAAGCCAGATTTCTTCTGGAAGTGCATTAGGATGGAAAAATCAACAGAACATTGTTGCATTTAAGCAGTGGGAAAGCGGGTCATGCAACTCAGTCACAAAATCAGCAGGGGAGGGAGAGCAGATGCAGAATCCCACATATAATAAACTCTATTTTGGAAAAATTCAGCCTTGGCTTCAGAAAAATTCTCCTTGCCTGGAAAACACTTTAGGCTTGAGAAAGTTCAAATTGATGTAAGGTAATTACAGTCTAACACTGAAATAAACAATGATAAAAGACTAGAAAGAAATACAAAGGCTCAAATTAGTAAGCATCTGGTTTTATTTATTTAATAACAATTTGCAAAGTAAAACAACCTCTAGTTATTGAGGGTAGGTATGATCCAAGCACAAAAAAAGGTTGAAAGATTTAATAAGGTCCTTCAAGGAACTCAGAGACTATGGTAGAGCTGGGGACAGATCCCAGTTCTTTCATTACTGAGGCTTCACTGCTTCTCTGGATCACAACACCTGGGTTACCATTTATAACTGTTGTATTTTCTTGCTTGTTCGTAAAGGTACCAACGCAGACAACAGACTAAAAGATGTTGAATTCCCTGTTCTTGAAAATGAAATATGTAATCGCCCTGAATTTATGAATGGAAGGGTCAAAAATCATGAATTTTGTGGTGGATTTTCTTTTGGAAGCATAGATAACTGTGAGGTAAGAATAATCTAGCTTTGAGTATAAACAGGTCAGTGCATATAATTTGTGTTTTCAAGGCTCAGAAATAGCTTCGGCAACTCAGTGTTTCTGCATGAAGCCTAAGAGCTGAGGCAAAGGAGCATTTTTCTCTTCACTCACAGAGTCAGCCAGAATAGCAGGGAAATTGTGTAGGGTAATATCCTATTCATAGTAGCCTAGTGTTGTGAATACCCCCCTCTCCTGAAGTAAAGGCTGTAATATACTGCCTGGACTTCCCTCTGTTCTTAGAGACAGAGATGAATCTAGTGACTGGTTCTGACACAGACTGGAGTTGTACTGCATCTCTATTTAGTCCCTGGATTAAATAAATCTTTCAGCACTTCCAATTTTCTAATTTTCACAAGTATATGGAAAGACTTTTAAAATGCAATTTTCCTAATGGAGGTTATCATGTTGGAAGCTTTTCAATAACAACCTGGTAGCTGCTTGGTGACAGAGTCAGGAAAGCAAACACTGGCTTGTCTGAGCAGGCATTCAAGACTGCTGGTGTAAATGATATCTTTGAGAGTTTGAGCAGTGCGCTCATTGATAGGGCCAAACCTCATTGGACATAGGTATTCATACCCTGCCATGCCTGGATTTTAAGGAACAGCACTGAAACTAGTAAATTAATTTTGTCCACTAGATCAGAGGTTGTGGAAAATTAGAAAACTTCCTTTTTTTGTAACTGGTCTCACAGTGATCTTGGGATGTACTCGCATCCATGACTCATAGATCTCCAGACCAAGAGAATGGCCCGGATGCTTGGAACAAGCTGTTTTTATTCCCAATTCTTTTACTCTAGCAGGTCTAATAAAACACTCTCCCTTTCTCTAGAGACCTTGTGTTAGTCACATTTTGATGCCTTCAGAGTTACAATATTATTCCTACCCATATTTTGCTGTCTGCATACCTGGTGTCCCCATCACTAGAGCAGTCACTTTATACTCTCTTTTCCTCCTTAGGCTGAAGTTGGAGGACCTCTGGTCTGCCAAGATAAGGACAGATTTGTCCAATATGGAGTCACCTCTTGGGGACTGGACTGTACCCAGCCATCAAAGCCTGTTTTTGTCCGAATTGCCAGTTTTGTTTCTTGGATTAAGAATGCAATGGCTTCCCACTGAATCTGGATGCAGGCTAATTTTCTGGAAAGCAGTTCCTGTGTCAGAAACAGCATTCCAAGTATGGTTTTCAAACTTGTTTTAAAAATGATACCATAATTTCTAAGAACCTTAAATAAATACCATTACTGGCTGAGCATAAGTAGCTATTGCAAAGCAATAACCAAGTTGACTAATTGCTACTGTATGTCAGAGTGTCTGTGTTGTATCTGTGTAAGTCAACAGTGTTCATGTGGCAGAAACTGAAAGGTTCCTACTTCACCCCTCCCTTTTGAGGCACGCTCCAACTCACAGAAGAGTCTTCCTTTGTGTTTGAACACCTGCTTTTCTCCTATCTACATGCAAGCACTTGGCCTGTCTCTGTGTGTGAGGTCTTCCCAATGCAAGAAAATTCATTCCAAATCAGGCCTGACCCTGTACCCATCACTAGCATCTGCTCCCCTTTCTGTGGCAGCTTCAGGAATAAGAAAGCTACAGCCCAAACCAGCTGCTACCTTGGGTAAGAAAAGGGAAAGCTGGACTGTGCCTGTGCTGCCAGGAGCTGGATGAAGGTGGATCTGCTTCTTCTTGTGTGACTAATTCCACCCACTCTCTCCACCCTAGTGAAATTTTGTGCTGCACTATGCAGTCAACTAACCTTGCTAGCAGGCAGAGGGGTGAGTTGGATGGCATTTGGTATGGTTAACATATTTGTGAGGCACTCCCATAGAAATCCAGCTCTCAGTTATGACACCAACAGTTCAGCCTTGACAAGAGTTCAGGAGTTAGGAAATGTCTCAGAAGGCAAGGATGTCTCAGAGGGACGGACAAGTGAAGCCAGGGTGCCACTATGTGCCTTAGCAGACCTGGCAGCTCATGCTCCTGTGCACCCTGCAGCAGGGAGGTGAAGAAAGAAAGGCCACCTGGAGGTTGGTCAAGACTCCCAGAACCATAAAACCTGTCCGGGGTGCCACCCAGAGCAATGGAAAGGGACTACCACTGAGTGTCAGGAAAGGCTGGGTTAGTACTTCAAGGAGTACTGGCTGTGACCAAACGAATTGCTGAGTGGAGCATGTTCCAGCAGCATCAAAAATCAACAGAAACACACCTGTCCTATTGGTTCCAGCTCACTTACCAAAGCTAGTTCCAGAATTTTTACCTGTTGTTCCAATTTTTTTGTATCACTTAAGAACATATAATTTCTAAACAGAAAATTTATTGATCTAATAGCAGAATAAATGCACACTTCCTGTGGACCTGTAATCTGAACAAGGATTTCTGCATTACTTTAGTCTTCCAGTTGAATGTCTGATTTAAATTATATTATAAATCTATATCTAGCGTTGAGGTACTTTATTATTGTTATACGGAACTCTATGGAGATCAGGCTCTATAAACTCACTGTGGGATGTTTTTGAAAAGCTACAATTCAAAAACATATATATTTGCAGACTGACAGCTTTCTCCTTGGTATCCTCTATCAATTATTTATGGTTTCTATTATGACCCATTCATTGATTCCTTTTGCTCATCGTGATACTGTTTGAATAACTGTTCTTTAACACAGTCTTTCTTGATAGCATCTTTTTCCTGGATTCCTTCCAGATCCTGAATATTGTCCCACTTTCCAAGCTCCTGCTTTCCTTCCATCCAGTCTGTCCTTAGTTCTGTACCCCCACCACAGCCATAAAACAGGCTACCTTTTTAAAATACGACCCTTAGTGTGGAGTTTCTTACCGTACTACAGCCCTCTGTGCTCTGACCCAGGGGAGCTGCAGGGGGTGCTGACTCTTTTCCACTATTTTCTGTGTGATCAGCTGAACAGGCTGTCACAGGGGACCATGCTTCAGCCTACAGCCCCTTCTGAAGCCTGTTGTTACCACTTACCTCACTAATCAACCTGTGAGGCAGGGTTGGGGAAAACCTGAAATGTGAACTCAGAAACAGCTCTCCTTGCTCCGAGAACAATAAAATACACTTTCTTGTTGCACCAATTTTCTGCTCAAGTGTAGTACTCAGTGGGTCTCTCTGTACTTCTCCTGTTGTAATATAGTCCCAAAGGCATAACTTGAACTATATGCTCAGTAAATTTGGATGCTTTCAGAACCTGTTGAGCACATTTCCCAGAGCACATGAAAGGCTTGCTGCCATCTGGCACTTGCTTTCTATCCCCCATGTGCTGTTGCTTTTGCAAGTTCTGCCAGTAGTGCCATTCTTTAAAAAACATTGGCATGAATTCTCTGTAACAACTGGCTGGCCCCAAAAATTGTTCATGTTTCTTTTGGTTCCTGTAAGGCATTCTTCAACTCCTATGGGCACTGTCTAATGGAAATTTCTAGTATTAGATACTGACTTTTGCTAGTAAATACTGAACTGTGCCTGCTGGGTGTCTGCCCTCCCTCCCTCCTCCCCCCAGACAATGGTGTTGCCTGCAGCGGTTTTGCACAGTCTGCTCATAAGGCACAGGTCACAGGAGCACAGATGTGCAGTGTATTGCCCATAGAACCCATAACCCCAAACATTTGCCACTGAAATGCTGTTTCTGTTTCATATAAACCAAAGGCTATTGTTCTCGATTTCAAAATATAAGGAAGGCCATTCTCCTGAGACACTTTTGTCAGTGTACCTCTCAACACTATTTGGTTAGATTTGGGTTGACTGTCAGTGTAACAATTTTCATGTCATTATGTATCACATCTGGAATTTCTTTTTTTTCTCTCAAGAATCCATGTGTTTCATTAGGAGTCCATCCTCTTGCTACAGGATGTTCTCAAGGGCTGAAGAGTGTCCTGCCTTCACTTTGCAGTGTTCTCTGAATCTTCTTTAACTTGATTCCACAGTTGTTTATGCCTTTTCTGTGTGTCATTTTGTGACTTGGGGTATGTTTTTAGCTTTTGTGAGAATGTAATTTGGAAATGTTGAATTCTTTTCTCCAGTGGAGATTTTAGCTGTTGTCTTACAGCATGGGAAGTCTTAATTTACTGTCAGTCATCTGTCCTGTTTTAGGCAATAGTGATACTTTACTTATGGCAAGGTTTCTTGCATTTTTCAGTCTCTTGATGTGCCTAAATAGTAAATTTATTTTTATATTTGCAGTTGACTACTAGGGCTGTGTCATTACCACTAGGACTGTGTCAATACATTGCCATAAAACATAGGAACTTGAATCCTGATTCTGCTAATAATAGCAGCAATTTTTCATCAGATGGGACTGCATCCTTGGCACAAAAATAACCATTCTTTTCATTTCATCTGTGCTTCTTGGGTCTGCCTTGGTGCACTGTATGTTCTTACTCTGTCACACTTACAAATGTAGCACTGTAATTTTCTTTTGTTTTCCTGTATCTTAAGCTTGTAAATAATCGCAACATTCCAAACCTTTCTGAGTGTTAGAAATGCATTTTTTTTCAAGAAGGTATCCTATGCAAGATGTTACAAGACTAATGGGTAGTTTGTCGCTATGGAAGGTGTTTCGGAGTTTGAAAAACAAGTTTGGAAAAAATTATGAAAACTCCAGTTGCTCACAGCGTCATCTCTTTATGCTTTTACCTCACTTTCATCCACCTTCCAGCCCATTGTTTGTGATGAATCTCATATCACTACACTTTCTGTGGCAAAAATAGAACATGATATGCTGCAGTCTTTGGAACATGTGGTACATGCATATGGCATATCTTTCAGAAATCTATTTTGAGTTAAAATATAATAGGAACAAATGACAAAGGTCTTTAGCAAAGACAATCTGTATCTAATGGCAAGGTCTTTTTGGAAAGGGACATAAAAATTATTAAAGAGCAAGGGAGTTTTATACAACATCTGTTAAACTGGAACTGTCCTAACACCGTTATAAACTGCTTGTAAACCAAGGTGTTATAGTAGGTTATATTCACAAAGGGAAACATACACATCTATGTATGCACTCACAGACACACTCACTCACACACTCACACATATACACATATGCAATTTGCCAAAATACTAAACTAAACCTGAAGGTAATATTCTCACCTTGCTGAAATATTGTTGAGAATCTCACTGACTCAAATGGCTTGAACTGATCAGTTGAACATCCTTGGATGGAATATTAACAATATAATTTGCTGCCTTGCCCTTTTAGCATTTCATTTCAACCATTAAACAAGTTAGAACATCCTTCCTTTATGTGAGTTAATGAGCCAAGAACAAGCATGGAAACATGTAAGTCACAAGCAGAAACTGCATTTGGAAATTTCAATATACACTTTGCATGGAAAATGGAAGTGGCTTGTCCCTCTTCTGAAACTGTCACAGAAGTAAGGAGCTATAAACATTCATCTTATTACAGTGATATTTCTAGACAGCTGATTTCATCACTAGCTGGAAGCATCAGTAAACAAACATGGATTTTTGTATGTAACTGTCTAAATGTGTATAAAAACACAAAACAGCACCTTACAAATACCAGGCATTTGCTGGGGTCTTTGGAGGCACTCTTGGGTAAAATGCAAAATCTCTCCACACATTCTGTCCTCTGCTTCTCCAACCAGAAGTGGAATAATAGTTGTGTTTCTTTTCTTCATTTTCTCTTCCACATTCTGCTGCCAAATATCTGTCTCATCCAAGGAGTCCCCAGCAACTCCAAGCATTTTGAACAGAGCAGTCAAAGGGTTAAGTTGTACCATTAGGTGTGAGACAAAGGACTGATAAGAGTTCAACAACCCTCCCTCTGCATGGGTTCCAGGGCAGCAGTCACAGTTGAGTCCTGTGATTTGGAATAGCAGAGACAGAAACTGCTTGCCTGTTAAACACAAAAAAGTGTAGTCATGGCCTGCTGTGCACCAGTCTTTGAGGAGCCTGAGTGCAAACAGATACTCTCTTTCTGATGGACTTTTCCAAGAAGAAAACAGAATTTAAAAGAAAAACAGACATACAGATTGCATTTCAGGCCCTATTATGTGCTGATTTTCTATGTTGTGCAGCCCCACATGGAGAGTGGCTAGCACTCACAGGCAGGGTGGTGATGGCAGTACAACAAGACAATAACAAAATCAAGAAAGGACAAGTTTTTATGTGGGATGTGTGCTCCCACTAACAGAAACATGGAGTAGGCTACAGCAGATCAATGCTGTGTGTTTCCTGAACCGCTTCCCAAAGAATGCTAGTGCTGCATTTGCATGTGGGGGCACTCAAGCAGGACTCAAAGCTGCGCATCGCATAGATCCCAGCCCCGCAGATCCCAACTCCAACAGATCCCGGACACAGAGATTCCAGCCCCAGTAGATCCCACAGAGTCACTCTGGTGTCCTCCATCCTTTAGCTTATCTGCAGTTTCTCCAAAGTCCAGGAAACAAAGGATGGTTTTACCGTTTTGCCTAGCAGTGACGTGATGAAGTTGTCCCTCATGTACGAAGGGTTGTAGCACACTATGTGCTGGATGCCAGCTGCTCAACCAGGCACTATTTGTAAGTGTTTACATCCAAATCCATTCTTCAGCTGATTTTGAGGTGTGGAAAGAACTGCATTTTCTCATAGTCAGCTCCAGTAAAGGCTGCTATCAGATTATCCACGGCATTAATGCTCTTCACACCTCTGCTAAAGGCATTTGCACAGTCACTGTATTTCCAGATATTTTTTCAGTAACGCAAAAACCCAAGTAGCTAGTTCTTTAGATCTTTCTACTGCTCACTTCCTAACTGCTTCTCATATGTCTACCTGACTTTATTCTGCTGGTTTCTTATGAACATTTCAAAGACGAAAGCTTTCATTACTGGAAAAACATGCTCTCTGTATTTCAGTGCTGTCACTGTCACTTTCCTTTCCTTGGATAGGTTAGTGTCTATGGTCAGAAACTGCAGAGATGAGCTTATCTACAAGGTCTTTTGCTCTCTGTGTTCTTTCATGTGTAGAGCAAGGACAGGATGTATTTTTAACTTGGCTACCTTTCATCTTTCTGAACCCCTTCCCACCTCACCTTCATCAGCTCCTGCTGTTGTCCCTCTGGGGCTGCTGCCGAAACTTCTCTCTGGCTCTGTGAATCAGGGCTATGTCAGTCTCACTTTCACTACTTGTTCTGGTTGTGTTGGAAAAGAATGTAAAAATACCTTCCTTATTTCTCAGCTGTCCCTGGATCTATGTTATGGCATTACTCTTTGAAGCAATTACACAAGCTCATTTAGTTAGTGCTCACTCCAGTCTTGCAGATGTGCCCTTCCTTAGAGATCCCTTTTGAGATTTACCCTTCCTTTGAAGATTTGCAAAGGCAACTGAATCTTAACTTTGGTCCTCTCCTCTCAGAAAGTAAGTGATATCCAAGTGCTGTTTTCTGACATTTTCTGATTCTACAGTTTAGACAAATTATGTTTATGTGAATTTATTAAAAAGGTGTGCCCTGTACTCTGACATTGTTTGTAATTTCTTTCAGGGGGGATTTTTCTGGGCTTACAGTAAACCCAATTTCAAGGGTCAACTTCTATTTAAAAAGCCTCCTACTGTTGTTTATATTTTAACCACTGTGCTAACTAATGTACCCTGACTCTGAAATAAGATCTGATAAACTTCCACCTCTGGGTGGGCCTCACAGTGATCAAATAAATGAGAACAAACACCACAAGACCAGAACTGTGTGGATCTGTGAGGTAAGAGAAGAAAGAAGGAAAAGCACAAAAGGAGCCAGATAAATCAACAGTTTACAAGAGATCCTTTCAGACCTGATGGCTTGAGAGGTCACATCCTTGTCACAAGACAGCAGTGAGGAGTGCCAGTCTGTCAGATGAAAGACACTTCTCCTGTTTTGACCTTTTCTTGTGGAAAACTTAAGGAGTGATCCCTTTTTAATCCAGAACAACTGCTGACAATATTCTTAAATCCAGTTTTCCAGGATCAGATCCATTAAGACAGAGATTAATAGTCTTTCTCTAAATCTACACTGTCATCTTTAAAAGAAATAACAATACAAGTTTTCTCTATTTTCCTCAGAAATAAATCAGGAACATCCACATTAATGTTGTTGAATTTTAATCAGATTCGAGGCAATGAGACTGAGAGAAGCACCAGGCTGAAGCCTAAAAGTGGCAACTGCTATAGACTCTAAGGAAGGAGAATAGACTCTGAAGGAGTATATGTAGCCCTTTAACATGAGGAGAGCTTGCAAAAGAGTTTGTTTACATGATGCATGCAGATTTTTCAAAACTGGACATGTGTTAACAAAGCTTTGGCTACCACAATTAGCTTCTGTGGTTCTGAAAACCAGTAGGAAAAGTTAATCTAATTAAAATCTCTAATATGTAGTGTTTATCAATGAATTTTACAAACTCAGTTAGAACTTAAGACTTTTCAAACCTCTCAAATGCAGGAGAGAAAGCTGAACTCAGCTCCTTATGCAGCTTTTTTCTTAGACTCTAACCGCCAGATGTGCACCATAACACAGTAATCCAACAGAAACCTTAGTGGAAATGGGGGATACAGAAGCCTGGGGAAGGTGTCAGAGATGCTGGGGAGGGCAGGGTTAAGCAGAAAATAAGTTTTGCATTGGAGTAAGGAAAAAAACCACTATCTGATAATATCTGTTGGGAAGGAGGCACAGGGATTGGCAAGCAGATGCTGGCTGTGGCTGTGGAAAAGACAGCGACAAGGAAGTCGGGGAGAACAGGAGAGAATAAAAACAGGATCTGGAGCAAGAATTGAAAATGCAGTTAAGATTGTTAAAAACATGTGGGGCTAAACCAAACCTGAATAGTGCTCAAAAGCTTACTTGCTAGTTAAGCCTATTCTGTTTCCTGCTTCTTCATTTTATCCTTCTTTTCCAATGAGTAATTGTTCCTAAAACCTGATAAGTCCAAGCCCACATATAATTGCACTATATCCAAACTATTCTTTCCATCACCCTTCAAGGGTTTCCCTGAGCTGAGTCCACCTCCCATCAGCTCCTCTCTTGGGCCCATCTGCTTTGTTTCCCTGGACTGGCATTACTGGTATCCCAAGTATCTGTATCCTCTACAGATACACCATGTTTTGCTGTTGTTCACAAGTTACATTGAAACAGATTCAAGCACAAAAGACAACTAAATAACATGGTATTACAGTACCCTACAGGCAAAAAATAGCATAGAACCACAACCCAGATCAGCTCTAGATTTCTCACAAAATGTGTAAAATAGCAGCTAATATATCCCAAGCCCTCAGTACAATATAATTTCTACTTAAAGCAAGCAGGTTAACAAGTGGATAGGCTCATTAGTTTCTTGGAGGAACTCGTGATTCTGTGAAATTTTGGCCTTCAGTTGCAGAAGACTGAATTACATGAGCCAGCAGTACCCATTCAAGTCTGCATCCTTCATCCAATATTCATCCTGCTCCTGCCTCTGGTGAGTCACTACCACATTTGATTCAACAAGCTGTTTTGAAACAACACCAGTGAGTTAACCTGCAAGAGAAGCCATGAAATGGTGCTGCAGTGCAACTTTTCCAAGGTAAAGGCTGCTTGGGAAATGCAGAGTGAGCTGATGTTGAAATCAGGATAACACACAGATGAGCAAAGTCTGACACCCCCACTGGATGAGTTTGTGCATGCAGTGTGAGGTTAAATGTCTGGTAAGGAAGAACATTGAATTGCTACGTATGGCTCTTAAATCTAATACTTAAGCATCTCTTTTTAAAAATAAAGTTTAACTGAAATGAAAATTAAGTCCTACTCAAGAAAGAAAGAAAGAAAGAATGGCTGATTTTACTCCTGGGACTACAGTCTCAGGAGAAATTAAAATTTTGCCTGGACATACGATTTCCCATGTTTTCCAGCAACATTATTTCTGTCTTTTCTCTAGCAGAGAAAGACCTAACCATTTGAGAACAGAACATATTCTGCAAAAGAAGAAAGCTCCTTCACATTTGATAGCATCCAGTAGAAATGATTGAATCTGATTTGGTAATCCATGCAATTCAAGGTTGTTTGAATGGCCACACCACGGCAAGGGGGGGACAGCATGGGAGAATGATTAACTTAATCCTCCTGCCTGTTTGTTTGATGCTGCCTCACTCCAGTGCGAGTCAATAAAACTTTGTGCACTGACACAACTTCCAGCACCCACCAGCGTGGCCAAAATGGGGATTAGCAAAGCTGCCTTTCTCTTTCTGTTCTTGTTCAGCTCAGGTAAGAGTCCTTTGCCTTCTACTTGCTTTGGTGAGACTGGGGCCAAATGTTTGCAATCTCTGCGTGGTGAATGTAGGTCCTCAAATCCCTGCATCACAACTTCTCTGGATGGTGATGGATTCAGGGCTTGCTGGCCACCAAAAGCTGCTGCTGAATAAAGCAAGAGCTGTGGTTGTTCCAGGGCTGTGTTAGTTAGAGGGGCCAGAAGAGCAGCAGCCTTGGTGTCTCTGTTAGGAACTAGTGGCTCCCTGCAACCCTGCGCCATGGCCAGAGATGGGGGCACCCTTGGGAAGCAGCCTGTCAAAGGCTCGTACAGACATGGCTGTCACTGGTTTCACCAGCCTTTTGTGTCAGGTTTGGTTTCTTTTCTATGTTATTGCCAAGTACTGTGATTCTTATTTAGATTGTTTTAAAATTTGCTAATGCTTGTGCAAAACAGAATCACAAAGAAAAGGAAAAATCTTTCTCCACACTGCAGTTTTAGTCTTTTTCCTAGCCACAATCTTAACAGGAAATTTTTCATTCCATGCAGTAGGAAGGCCATAATCTGGCCAGCATTAGTTTTTGCAGTATTTTTGGTATGAAAAGATGCTTTTTGGAAGATAGTAGAAAAAAAATTGTAACACACAAGAACTGAATAGGGCTCTTTGTGTGTATATATGTATGTTTGGGTTTCATAGATTGCAGGTCTTGCAGAAATTTCAAATATAAATATTCTCTGTCCTGAAAACCTTAAACTGCAATGAACTATGAGATTCAAGTCGTACATCTTCTTTCAGGTGTCCATATAACCACACGGTCTTTTGTGATTGCAATTAAAAAATACAGTTACAAGTGTGCCAATGCATACAAAAAGATCCAACAGAATAAAAAAGCATTTTACGTGTATAGTTGTAAAATATAGAAGAGGGTAACAGCTAGGAAAAGGTATGGCTAGATTTTATCTAGAAATATTAGAGACATACCCCAGCATGAAAACATCTAGCTGTTATTTCATGTTAAGGATTATCATCTTAGTTCAAATTCTAGTTTCTAGGCTTTGTTTTTGCAGAAGAACAGCCTCAGTCAAATCAAATATGCTTCTCAAAAAAGTAAGAATTTTGTATAAGGGAGAAAAATACAGAATTTAGGTTTTTATGTGCAATACTTTATGCTTTTGTTTGCAAATCCTTTATCAAATGGCAGTAAATATTTGCATTTCTGAATAAGACAGTAATACATCTTTTGAAGGCTGTAAAATTCCATAGACGTGGGGAAAATGATAGCAAGAAAATTTACTGGATTTTTATTCAGATTGCATATTTTTTTCCCTTAAAGTATTATGCTCTGCCACATAAAGATAGCAGTAAAGGAAAAAAATATTTTTACGACTGAAATCAATTATTACCCTGTCAACATTTCTAAAATGAAATGCTGTAATAATAAAGAAAATATTATTGCAAAATGTCAAAACAGACCAGAACTAAGGTTGTGTGGAAGCTGTACCATAATAGGAATTCCTTACTTGTTTTTCTCTTCCTGATGGAGAGCATTGCAGCATCCCTATAACATTGTTTTAACCTAGTTTAATGTTTTCTCTCAAAACTCATTTCTTCTTAATGTTTTTGTTTTGAAATAACTAGTGGAATCAATGATTCTTCTGCCTGTCACATGAAATTTCATTGTATCCTTTTTCACTTACTCTTTTCTTTTTTAACAGCTATCCTTCTTTTCCATGCATACTGTTAAACGAACTGTCAGACCTTAGGGCCAAACTCTTCCCTAGTCTACATGCAGAAAAAACCCTTCAGTAACTTCTCTTGTTTTGCAGTGGTATGAGAGGAAGCATAATTTGGCTTTTATCCCGGTTTTATCAGCTCCGACTTGTAGGTGCAAAGTGATCTTTAAGGAAATGGTCAACTGCAGGCTGAGATATCTCTCAGGTGAAGGAATTTAATACCAGGAGGCACATGAGCCTGCTTCACACTACAAGAATGTTACTCAGGAAAGGGGGAAAGCTTTTGCCTTCCCCAGCTGGAAAGATATTTCACTGAAGAACCCAGAGAAGCCCCTGGTCACAGGTCATGGGTATGAGTGGGACAAGGAGGCTTATTGTCCCTCCTGCTGGCCTTGGGCTGTGGCTGAGACAGACAGGGGGCAGGAAAAGTATAGAAGGAGGGAAAGGTTCCTGTCTGCAGCATGGCTGTTATACATGAGAGGGCAGTCATGGTCTGGTTCATCCTCTGTATGCCTTTTATTCAGCAATTTCATAAAGCCAGGCACAAAAACACAGAGCAGGACTGAGATGGGCCAGCTGGCTCTTTGGGGTTGAAACCATGCAGAACAGGTAACTCCCAGAGCCAACCATTTGTCAGAAGAGTCATATGCTCTTCTGATAAGGAAGCTGTAAAAATCACAGGACTCATGCAACTCCATGATCCTGCAGCTGGAAGTCATGAAAGTCACAGTGCTGTGACCTAAACTGAGCATTCAGAGATCACATATCTGTGAGACGAAAAGAAAACACTAAATGGAGAAATCCTTTACAAGGAGGACTGTACCTGAACAATTTTTTGAGTTTACTATAAAACCTTTTAGCATCCTATGTGTTTCACACACAGCTGTAGCCCAGAGGTTGTTAGGTGAATTTATTTACTAGTTTAATGTCTTGTGTTAATTTATTGCAATGAAGGGCAACAGCTGATACCTTCATTATTAAGTTCAATACAGTGTTATTACAAAAACGACAAACTGAACATCTGATAACCCCAGTGACTGAGAATGATTTGGTTTTTGCAAGAGTAAGAGCCTTTGAAAAGAGGTGACTATAAAACTAAAGTAATTCTATGTGGGTAGATACCAGCAGTGAACAGACATTGTTCTCATCTTTCTTGAGTCCCGTTTCTCCACTTTCTCCAAAGTACAAGTGGCCAATATTTTCTCTCTTCAACACCTCAGTTTTTTTGCTCCCTGGGTCATCTGTATTCCCATCACTTTATAACCCAGGTTTGTGGTACTTTAATTATGACTTTCAGAATGATACAAAGCACTGTTCAAGCCACTCTGCCCCACCTTACACTGGATTTTCAGAGATGCTATCCTTTACCACACCAAGGCGGCAAGATTTATCCATATTTTGTCACCATTAACCCAATTATTTCAGCAATTAAACGATGATGTTACACAACTAGGTGACAAAGAATTTAACCTGAAAGTTTGAAATAAATCATAGCACCATTCATATTTTCACCTCTTTCTCCCTTTTTCCTTTTAGTGCAAGGCAGCATCCTTGATGGCTATGTGAGAACAGAGGGAGCTTGGCTGCTCAACCCAGTGAAGCAAATTTATAAGACAAATAGCGAAGAAGAATGTGCAGAGCAATGTGAAAAGGAAAACAAGTTTGCTTGCAGGTAAGTCCCACTGGTTCCCATATATATCTTTCATTGTCGATGATGGAGAAATCTGCCTTATTTACCGTCAGTCTGAACTTTCAAGGGATTTCATAGAAGTATGTGTGCTTGAGGTTTGCTGGAAAAACTAAAGATGTATACACATAGAGTGGCTGGGACATATGGATGAAGACTGCAGAAACAGAGAAATTAATAAAAATATATTGAATTTTCATTGAAAAACTTTATAATATCTTGATGCACAGTTTGGCACACTGAAAATCAACTTAACATGGTTTTATCAAGACTCTTGCACTCCTTGTGCAATAAAGAGTCATAATTAAGTTCTTGTACATTTAGGACAGCAATAATGGCATTGCTTATATTCATTTCATTACCTATCTTGCAGATAAATCTGTTATTATGAATTTTACTAGAATTTGGACTTACATAACTTCTATTTACTTTGAGAAAGACATGCACACCTAAACTTTAACGATCCTAAACTCTAATTCCAGCCAAGCTCTCTATCTGCACTTGCATTTACCCAGGCTCAGGGGGTTAGAAAGCACAAAAGATGTTGACCAGTCTGTACCATTGGCCTTTGCTCAGGCTCCTGCCCCAGGGGAGACTATTGCTCTGAGCCTAAGGCTTCTGAGACTCCTGTGCCAAAGACTCAGAGCCCATTAAGCTCCAGCTGTATAGCAGGAAACTGGAGCAGTGAGGAGAGATGCCCATTACTGCAGTGGGAGATGGTCCCCATATATGGATCAGGGGTCTTCTCTCTTTCAACCTTCATGAGTTCTCAGCCTGCCACTTCCGCAGCACACCTTTTTGAACTCAACAAGCTGACTGTCTGCAGGGCTGTTTCGAGCAGTTAGTTCTCCTTAGGGCTTTTATTCAAGGCAGGTACACCTGGTGGTTTTTTGAATGTGGTTTGTAACTTTGTGTTTTAAATCAAAAGGGAGAATGAGACTTATTTTAAAGAGGTGCAACACTGAAGGATGAAAGAGGCTTGCTGACTGTGCGAAGTACCACCTGTTTCCTTTTATTCAGTTTCCCTAAAAAACCACAGAAGGCAGAGCTTCAGTAGCACATGTTAGGGAGGAAGGCAGACAGGGCAGGTCTGTGTATTTACAATATATATTTACATTTTTCAGGGGATTATTGTTCCCTTTTGAGGCATATTCAGACATAGTATCATTCCACAGCTTCTGCCTCGGGTCTGAGCGTACCCTCATCTGACACTGGAGTAACATCAGGTTATTGCCTCCCTAATTAATTATGTGACATGTGTTACAATCAAGCAAGAACAGGTGCTATCTGGCAAGGAAGGATATGGGAGAAGAAAGGTAAATATTAGGCAGAGCATTAAAATCAGACCAGCACTGCAGTGTTCTCACAATAGTGATTCAGACCATCAGTTCAGGTCAATACTTCAGACTTGTTATCCCACTTTAGCAGTGGATTGGGCCATGCTCCTTAGCTACATCCCTACTTCCAAATTTAACATTACTGACAGCTGGGTTTAACTGGGGGTAGCCCCTGGTGTAGTTTTGACACAGCACTCCCTGACAACTCATGGACGTGGTTGTCAGCAATGAGTCCAGATGTGATCCCTCTCCTTTGGGGAGAGGCTGTATGAATTTAAAAGCACAGGCACACAGGGGCCATGCCAGCTGGTTGCAGGACTACAGAATATGTTTTATTAGTATTTGCCTTCCTAATATTGACCAACCCACTGAATTCCATGCTGCTGTTGCACCTTTTTTTGTTCAATAAAACTAGCTGTAGGAATTACTTAGCCTGTCAGGAGGTTTCCTTAGGTTATATTGTAAAGGTTGCACCATCTGCTGCAGTTTTGCAGACTTAGAGCTGAGGCACTTGCTGAAAAGACAAAAAAGTGCTTATATTGCTTCATGTACATTGATTCAGAACAGTTATCACAAACTAATTTAAGGTCATGGGTCGTTGTGTTTTACCTGCCCCTTGGTAACTGCTGCATACTGTGGAATGCCTTACTCCTCAAATGACCACTATTTTTTCTGAAATAAAGTCAACATGCCTTGTGCATATACCCCCTTCAGCATGTTCTGTGGAATCTCTGGCACATTATAAACTTTCTTTATTCCTTGTTATAATTTGTTCTTGTAGTTCTCTTTCAACCTAAGTTTGATATGATGACTTAGGAGTCAAAATCACCACTGAAAATGTGAGCTGCAAGACTCAGTGATTTGAAAACCTCACTTGATCTTAAAGATCACAGAACTGCAATGCTTGCTAAAATGATAACAGAATACTCAAAAAGGTGTTCATGAAAATAAACATATCATTTCTTATATTTCTCTCTCCTCTTGATTTCAACAGGGCCTTCTTATTTACCAGTAAAGACCAACAGTGTTTAACATTGTCTGAGAACACCAAAACAGCAATGCTATTCAGAAGAACGAATGCAGTTCTTTATGAAAAAAGAAGTATGTATATGTATTTTTTATATTATTTCACTGAGATATGCTTTCATTGGGACTTACATAACACTGTGGTATCTGGGGCTAAGCTTTCACTGGGTCAGATGAAGTGGGTTGGTCAGCCTGAACCTAACATCTGGGATTTGTCACATTGCTGGTATAACACTGGCACAGATTTCTTTTTTTTTCCCAGATTAGTGCTCCAGCATCTTTCCCACTCCCTAAAGCCTAGGGTTCACAAGCAGAAAAAAGCAGTATTGCTTGGGAAATACAGAAGGTGCTGGGAGTAATGGAGATGCTTAGGAGTACCTTCTCTCCTGTTCTTTTGAAATAAATAATCTATGGCTGCATCTGCATCTTTCCAACAGGAAAACTGATAGAAGCTACCAAAAATTTCATTTGTATCACTGGAGAAAATTAAAAATTTACTTGGGTGGGACTAAAATCAAATTTATTTTAGTTGCACACATTGTCAGAAGTATTAGAGTCTTAACAGTGCTTCAGAGAAAAAATATCTAATTTTATTATATTTTTATGTTGTTGTACCGTGTTTGTACTCTTCAAATGAATTTAAATAATTTGGTGACATTTTTATCCTAATCGTATTTTTATGGCATAATTAATTGACGTGGTGAAGTTTTGTATCCCACTTTTGTACATATTTTATTTCTGATCATCTTTGTTATAGATGAGGATTATTTGACAGAAATGCATTTGGTCTCTAATTCTTTCTGAAAATAGGAAGTCTGTCTGTAAGAAATGCAGCTGTCCAATTTTTTATCCCCTCTTTTAAAAATCTATCACCTTATGCCAAATACAGAAAAACCATTGGGTTTTAAGACTATTTTTAAACTAGATAATCAGACATGGAGCTCTTGCTATATACAGGGAAGAAGGAATGTAGTTTATTTTTAATGTAACAGAAGTTACATTGTGTTGTTCTCTGAGTTTAGTAATACACAAGGGAGAAAAAATCTCCTTAGCGATCATTCAGATGTAAGATGATGTGGTAAGCTTTAAATAGTATTACTACAGTTCTGCTTTAAATTACTATGAACATTGTCTTTGACCATTTTCTAATTTGTAACTTTTAAAAAAATATTAATGCATTTGAGAATATTCAGAAATTGGAAACTATATTATCTATCAGATGTTGGTCTCCTTCAGCAAAGAAAGGTGCATGGAAAGCTAAAATGAACCAGTTTCTCAGCTGCTGCAAATCATGCCGTTGTTTTGATAGACCAGTTTCTAACCAAAACCCAAGAATCACAATAACTAGACAGTAAATATCTGTGAGGTCCAGAAAACTGTATCTTCACTTCTCTGTTGACTTGCAAAGACTTGTAGGATAATACAATGCTATGTGTATAGCGGCTGAAAGAAGAAGATTTTAGATAGTTTAATACCTTTAGTAGCTCAATAACTTTAACCGGTTTGCAGCTGAACATCCCAATGAGATTTTGTTCAGACATTGTGGATATAAGGAAAACCATTTTTCACAAAAACAGTGGGTAAGCACAGGATCACATTGCCCAGAGAGGCTGGGGAGCCTTCAGCCTTTCAGATATTTACTGGACAAAGCTTTGAGCAATTTCATCCAGCTCAGAAGCTGACCATTCTTTTTGTAGAGATTTGGACCAAAGATGACTGAAGGGTTTTTTCAACCTGGTATTTTCTGAAACCTATGGCCAGCTGCATTTTTCTATATGTATGTTTATAACTGAATAGGTAATTTAATGTTTAGAATAGAAGATTTTTTAATTATATTCAGAAGCAGGTGGGAATTTCAATAAATCAAGTAATGCTAAGTAATCTGCAGTTCCTATTGTAGAAGAAAAACTGAACAGATCAGTTGTCAAGTAGCAAAGTTAAAAGACTGAGTAACTTATACATAAACACTCCTATTGGGTGTGTTTACTGTGAGGATCTGGACTGTGATTTTGGTTTATTTTTGAGACATCACTTGGATTTACTGATGTTAGAACTGGTCCTGCAATACTCAGGGAGGATTTGTTACTACATTTTTTGGACATAGACCTTTAGTTTCTTGAAAAACAAAACCTCACCAGTAAAAGTGTGCAAAACTGTTGTTTGATGTGACTGAAATGTCCAAAAATCACACGTCTACCTACAGAAACCAGAAGATGGTCCTTGGTATCATGAACATCAAAAACACAGCCTATTGTGTATGTCAGATGGTTTCTCTGTTGTTTATCTTTTTATTTGCAGAGAGACTCAAATAATTATGTGTCCATTCTAATGATAACATCAATTAAATCTTTTGTTACAGAACAGAATGGAAAGTGTAGCTTTTACCTAGGCAGATCACATCACTGTCTCCTGCAGCTGCTGCTGTCCTGATAATTCAAGGAAATTCCTTTCATATGCCCAGATGTTTTTGTGATACTAGTGCTGAAACCAAGAGTATTCTTTTTAAGTTGGAACAATTATTCAATGAGACCTCATTATTATTTATCATTGCGTTCAAAGAAAAGGATGACAATTAGTATAAAACTGGCAGTTTTAAAAGTTGGGGTTTTTTTCCTATGGCATGTGCTATAAAAGAGAAAGTTAACTTCCTCTGACTTATAGAAAAAGTAAAAAGATTTGAAGCTGCATTTGGGAATTGTTATCAACATTATCTGTTTGTAAATAGTTAACTCAAGGGGCACTGGTTGAGCTTGGGGATCAAAGTTAGTCATTTGTCATCACACAGAAAAAGCCCTAAAGGTTATATAAATGGTCAAAAGTTTACACAAACAGAGAGTCAGCACTTGACCAAGTCAATGTTCAGTAATTGAGGGGTTTAATGTTATTTTATTGCAAAACTGTTTGAGGGATCCAAATGACTTCCAGCTATAGCTTCTAGAGTAAGCGTTCCCTTATGTATACACTGAAAAAAAAGCATGCCCAAAGGTACATCTAGAAATCCAAATCTAAACTACCTGTTGACCCTCAGAAAAGCTGGACCTTATTTCAGATTCAAATATTCTTTCTTTTCATTTTGGACAAGACAAATCTGTGTAAAATGGCATTATTTCTCCAGATTTCTGTTAATCTTCTGCTTGTATGTCAGCTTTGTCACAGCTTTGGTGCAAAGAAGAACTGTTGGAAAACTGGGTCTCCAAAAGTATTTTATTTGGACGCTACTTCAAGACATTGAGACAAACCAGGTCACAACCTACAGACAGATTGCTTTGTTAGGGAAATGTTAAATGAGCTTACTGCATGGTTTTCCAATCCAGAAGACATGTTGCCTGATAGTGACTGAGGGAATATGCCAGGATCTGAATTCCTGAGTGGAAGAGATGCCCTTTGCAAACTGTCTCTCCCATTGCAGTCACCATCTTAGAGGTTGCAATGGGCTTATGGTTGCTCCAGCCTCCTGGGGAAAAAAATGCAACACTGAGCTTTCAGTTCTCATTTAATGTAACCATTATTAATTTAAAACAATTTAAAGTTTTAAGACTACTAACACAAATCCTAGGCTTATTCAGCATTACGATTCCCCTTGTCTTATATAGAGACATGATTTCATTGTTAATTCTTTCAGTCCTTATTCATCTTTCTTAATGAAGGTATTATTAAGTTCCAAGATGTAAGACTGCAAAAATATATATTATATGCACTTAAAATCAACTATCCATTTTATATTATACAGGCGAGAGTAATTGTTTTAGCATATCATGAATTAATTAAATCTCATTAATCACATGGTGAACTTTAATGAAAAAATGTCATCTGAATTTATATGAACTTAAAAAGATTTGCTTATTTAAACTGGTAAAATAGTATGTGTACACACATCTGTGCATCTGTTTTGCTGTCTTCAGCTGAATTCAGGTGACTGTTTAAAGGTTTGATTTTAATTACTGTGCACGACTATAATAACATCATAGGAGGTAAGGAGAATGTGTTTCTATTTTGTTATAGTACACGTTTAAATATTAAAGGCATATTTTATTATTTAAATCTACTATAACATGTTCCCAAAATAACTAGGTTGTGTTAAATTTCATTCTCTGGAATTTTGGTGTGGAATTTTTTTGCTTTAACAGAATTTTCTCAGCTCTAATTAATACAATTTGGACATCAGGTAACTAGTAGGTTTTCCAATGTGAACTGTCTATTTTTGGCAGTGTAAGAATGTCAAAATATGACCAAATGTATTTAAATGTATTAATATGAAAATGGATTTTTTTATATGCTAGAAATCCAATGGACATGTCATGACACTGATTAAATAAGCACGTATCATTTCAGTTTATCTTCTAGAATGCAAGGAGGGAAATGGACTGGATTACAGAGGTACAGAAGCCAAAACTCGGAAAGGTGTGCGATGCCAGAGGTGGGCTGATAATGACCCACATAAACCAAAGTAAGGAAGGCCTTCTCTGTTTATATATTTTTCTGAAATTTTGTTAAGCCATGCATATGTGCTAATCAGTCTTGTAAGCAATTCGTTTACTGTTAAAAGTCTTCTTCTGTTTTTTGTGCTTATCTAGAATGAGATAATTCTCTAGTCTGAGTTGTAACTCAGAGACCTCCAAGTGGTGCTACATGATCAACAGAGACATTGTCAGTCTTGGCAGTTGCATTTGCTCCTTACATGAGCAAAATGCTAGACAGGGATGCACCTGGTTCTGCTGAAATAGGAGTTTCTCACCAGGGCAAGAACTTCTGCTCTTGACCATAAGTATAATATGTGGCAGATGGGATAGAGGTACATCATTTTATCAGTGAATCCACAATTAACAGGGCAGTAATTCTTGTATTTAATGAAAAACACTTAACTGGATTTATTTGGTAACCTTCTATTCAGAAGTTACAGCGTTCAGGTTACAGAAGGCTCTTGCATACAGCAAATATTTTCTCCTTGCATCTCCCAGGGAACATGTCCCAGAGGTACATGGTATCTTGATTGAGCAGTAGTTGTTGGAAACCTGACAGCTAAAGTGAATTCAAGTATTAAAGACATGACTGGCCTTGGAGCCACCATATTTCCTGAAGTCTGTTACTATGGCACTTCTAACTCTTCAGCAATGACACTCAGCAGCAATTAGGAGCCTTCCAAAGACAAACATCTACAGAATGGTCCTCAAATGAAGATTTCATTTTTAGAGTCTTCAGCTGAACAATTGGGACACTTGCCTTACTCTGTAATCCCATTTAATTCTGTTCCAGTTATACACCTGAAAAATTTCCCAATGCGGGACTGGAGGAAAACTACTGCAGAAACCCTGATAACGATGAAAAGGGACCCTGGTGTTACACAACAGATCCTGATACCAGATTTGATTACTGTAACATCCCTGAGTGTGAAGGTCAGGATACACATACTGACTTCTTTCCATTTTTGCAAGATGTGTTCAAGAATGTGAAGTTATTCAGATACTTTTGTTTTTAATTGAGTATTTGTTCCAAACTTGACTTTAATTCAACCCGAAACTGTCCAAAGACATTTTCAACTTCAACAAGGAAGGTATGAAAAACCCTCAAAACAGCTATTTAAAGTCTTCTTTTCTCTACATGAAAAAATGTTATATGATTGTATTCACCTATCATAGCCTTAGAATTCAACCAAATGACAGTTGCTGGTGCAGAACTCAACGTGACAGTAGCAGGCATAGACTTTAAATTAAAGCTTAATAGTTTAAATTTAGCTCTTTTAAAAACTATAGTCTACAATACTAGAAACTGTTATAGTTGTGTGTATATATATATAGTTGAAGTCATCTTACCAAGAAAAACAAGCTTTTACTTTACTAAAAAAAGAGACTGTCCTTCAGCTTTTTGCTCTGCTCATGCTCTTGAGCTTCATGTGAGATGAGTGTTTATGACCCAGTTCCTCTGGAGCTTTCTGTCTCTCTTGTTCTCATTCTGCATTATTCCTATAGTAGAGTGCATGCACTGCAGTGGAGAAAACTACCATGGAGTAGTTGCAACAACAGCGTCTGGGCTTGAGTGCCAGCGCTGGGACTCTCAGAAACCTCACTCTCATGGATACCTCCCAGAAAAGTGAGTCAGATTCTGTGATGGTCTATTTATTGTCCGTGTTGGTCTGAAGACCACCCTTTCCCAGACAGGATAACTGTTACAGCCATTACTGACATATCTTCAAACTTATTTTTCCTGTTCAGTTTTCCAGAGAAGGACCTGAAGATGAATTATTGCCGTAATCCCGACGGCGAACCTCGGCCCTGGTGTTTCACTACCAGCCCAACTAAACGCTGGGATTATTGCGACATTCCTCGTTGCAGTGAGTGTGACTTCGAGGCTTCTAGACACAATGACATCTAGATAAACAGACATCTAGACAGCTTCAAAACAGGGTGGTGCAAGGAGCTAGAATAAACAGAAGAGGCCCAAAGATATAGGAAAGAATAAAAGACTGCTGAATTTTATATTAAAAAAAAATTAATCACCTTGAAATGAACATCTAACAGGTCTTTAGAGGCTACACATTTCTGTCATAGGCATTTCTAATGGTTTTGCCTGGTCACATCTCCCTTCCTCGTTGTGTTTATCCAAGACCAGGCATTTCAGTGGTTCTGACATTACTTCTGATGTTCCTCTCTTGATATCAAGCAGTTTCACTCTCCCTGAAAATCTCTTGAATTTTGTTTTGCGCTTCCAAATAAATTCTCCATCTTTTCAGTTTCCTTTTCCCCTAAAGTCCCATCCTTGCCATGATACTCTTTCTCGGGTCTTCTCACCAGACCTCATCCTTTCTGTCTCTCACCATTTAAGAATATTCTCATTTGCATCTGCACCTACACCTCTACATATCACTGATGGGCCTGCCACTTTCACCTCCGTTTTCTTCACAGTATTACCACTTGCTCGTTTTTCAGCTGCATTCTGATGTGGCTGTTAGCACTTTCATATTCTGACTTTTGTATCTTGTAATGTATCCTGGCTGCTGTAAAGGGGCAGATGCAAATGCCCTTCTGGCAGCCAGACTGCTTGTGAAAAAGCTAAAATGGGGGAAAGAAAAGTTAAGAAAGATACCTTTAGATTTTTTTCTCTATCTTTTGGACTTTTCAAATATTTTGATATTTAAACCAGCAAAGAAAGCTAAAAAGCCCATTTAATTATAAAGCTCCATTCTTTTGTTTGGTAGTATTGGTTTTTTTACTATGTCTAGAAGACACTGATTAATTCCAACTCCTTCTTCTGTGACAGCAACGCCCCCACCAGTTCCTGCCCCAGGACGTCAGTGTCTATCAGGAAGAGGAGAAGACTATCAGGGCACAATAGCTGTTACTGAATCAGGAAATACCTGTCAGCACTGGAGTTCTCAATCTCCCCATAAACACGCTCGCACGCCTGAAAATTACCCCTGCAAGTAAGTGAAACTTCTCTGTTACTCAGTGTTCATGAGAAATACCGAGGCACAGAATTAGTTCAGTTTTCCTCACCTATATTGCAAAGCTCTTCAGTTACACCAGCATTCATCACCTGCTGGGTGTCATATTTTCAAATTTTTTGCACGTTTCTTTTAATTCACTTTTTTGATCTTGGGTAATAATGTCTTCTTTTCTGACTTTCAAGCTCTGCTTGTTTGACTTTTTCCCTCCTCATTTCATCCTTTTACTGTATTGTTGCTCGGGTGAAGCAATGTGGACTAAGAAAGTTACAGTTATGGTATTTGTTTGGGGCTGGATTCTTTCACCCTATGTTTCTGCTGTGCTGCTCTTGGCCTCAGAGTACTGCAGTCTCTTAATTCATCCATCAATCTAACGTGTGTCTGGTTTAGCACACCCAAAACACTAGTGAATTGCAATTATTCACATAGTAGATGGCATTAGTAAATGACAGCAACAGTTACCCACCAGTAAATATGTAAACAGGGAAGCAAGGAGCATTCTACTTTTGTTCATAACCTTTAATAGATTTCCATGAGAGACTTTTATTAGCCGAGTTTCCTGTTTCAGGAACCTCGACGAAAACTACTGCAGAAATCCTGATGGTGAGAAGCAGCCATGGTGTTACACCACCAACAGAACTGCCCGGTGGGAATACTGCAACATCCCCTCCTGTGATGGGAGAGAGCCAGAGAATCCTGGTAAGAACAGGAGACAACTAGAAGTGAAAGGTCATCATGGTTGATTTTGAAAAATCTGCTCAGTTGTGTTATCACTGTCACTGTCAGCATTACCACGCATCAGTCAAATATGTGGGTCTAATGTGGATTGTGTTCAGTCTGGTGATTAAGTGCAGAAGGTTTTAAGTCACCTACTGACCCAGATCAGGAAAAACTGCAGTAACAGAATCTTTTCATTTAGCCAAGTGGTGATTACCTCCACCCTTAAATTTTTAAAAGCTTCATGGAAAAGTTAATTAGCTTTACATGCCAATTCTTGAAAAACTGAATCCAAAGCAAAACCTAAGATAATTTGGAACCAAGGCTCCGTAGAAAACAATAAGAAGAAAACTCTCCATACACAAGGCAAGTCCCTTACCCTGAAGAGGTTTTGATCCATATGTTAACTGTTTGGCTTATCAGCTGAAATAAATTCCCATGCGTGACAGGAAAAGTGATGTACAAGTGCTCTTAATCTTGTGTTTCATGAAATTTTTGCAAACATTTTTTGAACTCTTCCTTTTGGTCTAGTCTGAGAAGGATTCTGCTACAGAGAGCATTCTGTGGTGGTCAGTGATATGCTCTGGCTTGTTTTCTGTTGGCTTTCTGTGCTCATGTATAAATGTCAAAGTATTAAGATGCAAGAGACTGGTTTCTGTTATTCACTACAGCTGTTGATGTGCCTGAGCAGGCTCAAGTTACTGAGGAGTGCTATCAGGGCAATGGTGTGACTTACCGTGGTACAGCTTCTTTCACTCTCACGGGAAAGAAATGCCAAGCCTGGAGCTCAATGTCACCTCACCGACACAACAAAACGGCAGACAACTTCCCCAATGCGTATGTGTGTTTCCCATTTCCAGGTTTCAATGGACAATGATCATTCATGAACTTGTTTTGATTCGCATCATTATTTCACAACAATGATTTTAAAGCTGGAAAGGGTGTGTACTTGATAAAAATAATCCCTTCCTTTTCTTCTTTTTTTAATGTAGAAATATTTTCTATTAACCTCATCTTGACCACAGTTGTCACTATTATGCTTCAAACTAATTAACTGTGTGTTTATAAATTGCTTCTAAAGCAATTAAGAGTTATCATGAATTTTTCCTTGTATTGAAATTAACTGTTTCTATACATGACATTACTCATGAGTTTAGGTCTTTGTCTTCCAGTCTGCAGGTCATTAGAGCTTTGAGGAAGGGTTAAGATGTTTTCTTATTCCTAACATTTGCCATTTATTTATTCCAAAATACAAAAAAACTGTTTTGTTTTAAAAACTATTACTGTGTTTGAAAAATTAAAAATAGTTATATCTTTGCTATACACGAGTGCATTTACTTATCTGGATTTTTAAATTATATTCTACTATAAGCACTGATCAAGCATTTGGTATATTTAAATATTCTGTATATGTGTTCTGGTTTCTTTATGGTGGAAAAAAAATTTCAACTAGTAATGAGAGAATGTATGTGATAAATGATATACACTAACTCTGTAACAGACCTACTTTCCAAAATGTTCTTTTGAGTTCTCCCCAGACCAGTGGCATGGATAGGATTATAATATCTTTGCATCTGTAGGGACCTGAGACAAAATTACTGCAGAAACCCAGATGCTGATAGCCACCCATGGTGCTATACCACCGACCCCCGTGTGAGGTGGGAGTATTGCAACTTGAAGAAGTGTGATGGCCAAAGCTTACCGACTTTACCAAAACCTCCTCAGACAACAGTGGAAACAAATTCTGGTGAGAATATTTTACCCTTCCCCTAGAGATGCTCATAATCAGCAAGCTCGTTTTTATGGAAACATTTTCAATAATTTAATGATGATGAAATACAGGAAACTCTAAATAAATACAGAATCCACTCTCTTTGTTTTCTGAGCATTCTTGTACAATTTTATAATCGGGTTTCTGGTTTTGATTTTGGACTAATATCTACTTTTTATCTACTAATATCTCTTTTATAGCTACTTTTTAATCTACTAATATCTCTTTTATCTACTAGATCTGACAATACTGGAAACAGATGGATACCAGTGTCCACACTGCTGTGGGAAGGCAACTAGTAATGACAGAAAATGCAGCAGTGATGGCATTTTGCTGGCAACTGTTCCAAAAAGTTTTTTCCTGTGACATGCATTTACATTTCCAGGGTGCCATTTCCCATTAGAGGACAGCTGGCTTTTTTAAATTCAGTTCAGATGCAACTTTGTTATGTAGTAGATGGTTGGAGTACTGCATCTTTCTTTCTTTTTTTTTTTTTTTTTTTTTTTTTTTTTTTTTTTGTACTTTTTTTNTTTTTGCAATGGCACATTTTTCTGTTTAGAAAGCTAATTATTTTGGCTGAACATGTATTACTGCTTTTTACCTACTGTAAAATTTGTCATTAGACAGATACCAGTGTCCACAAGGAAAACACATTATGTGTGTATGACTTCTGGAGACATGAGGAGTCAACTTAGTCTAAGCTTCTTTGATTTATGACTTTTGTGATCATAGACAGAAGTTTTAAAGTGCAAGGAAATTCAAATATCATTTTTAGCCATCACGGACACTATGTTGTCCTTCTTTCCTTGTCTACGTATTTTGTAGGACATGTAAGTCCCAGTAGTATTTCCTCAAATTTATCTCTGTTTCACCACCGTCAAATATAGATATGGTCCAACAGCCCTCCACTAATGATCATTTTTCTTCTTTCTTCACAGACTGCATTAATGGTAATGGCAAAGACTACCGTGGTACAGTATCAAAAACTGCAAGGGGCAGAACTTGTCAGGAGTGGAGCTCCCAGAAACCTCATAGCCATGATTATTTCACTCCTGCAACTCATCCAAGAGCAGGCCTGGATAAAAACGTAAACAACTGTTCATTTAATACTTTTTATCACTGAGCTTTGCCTGTCTTCTTCAGGGTCCCCCAGTAAGCATTTTGTGACAGGTCTTTGTTAATTAACTTCTTTTCCTCAGTTCAGTCCAAGAACCTGACCATGATGCTTGTTGTTGATATGAACAATCTGTACTTCTGTTGGCCACAGTGATGCCCAGAACCATTATTGAATGCTTCTGCAGCACAACCAAGGGGCTTCAGACAGGCACTTGTTTCTCTTCACTACTGAGGACTATCTAGGGTTGGTCTGTGGGCAGCATCTCTGCCTTCTCTGACAGAAAGAGCACCTGGTCATAGAATTCGGTAGTAACAGGTAGGGATGAGATTGTGATGAATCCAATGTTCAGTGCAAGTTCCTTGAGATACAAACTAATGGACTGTAGTCCCCAATCCTCTGGTAATTCCCCCTCCAGTCCTCCAGCTTCCGCCACAACCCATCATACAACACCACCCATTTATACATATACCTGACCCATGGTGTAAGGCAATCTCCATTTCTGACCTTCCCTAGTCCTGACAAAGGTACTTATGATTAGCTCTCTTGACTTGTAACATTCCATATACAATACTTGCCTAATTTATGACAAACTCTGTATATGATATTAAAAGCTTGTTTGATGTTGCCAGACTGAACTATTTTTTCACCAAGTACATGACTTTAAAGCTTGCTTTAGTGAATTATTTGGTGGCATCACATACTCTGTATTGAATTCCAGCTTAGAGTGGGGAAACTCCCTCTGAAAAGCTGCTTGCCATAACTTCTTGGTTCTTACATTTGTCAGAGACTCTTAGCAGCAAATATTTTCTCCTTTTTCTTAAGACATAGGATATATTTCGCAGTAGGGAGGGGCACTGGAAAAAATAAGTGGTAGCATGCAGTTGTGTGAAGTGTCTGTTCTGAGCAGAAATCAGGCAGTATGTCCAGCAGAAACCTAGAGAGTGATTGAGCTAACCAGGCACCACCCTTCAGGGCAAACATTGCACCCCGGCATCACCATAGGCGTCACCAGGTTGTGCTAGAGAAGCTTACACAACACCCACTTGCCCCAGAGTCGTGCAGCCAGACTGGATGCAAAAAGACCTCAGGACTGACCCTTCAGTGAAAGCAGGAGTAGATTAGTGCTTCAGAAAACTTCATCTGAGGTCAAGATCTCCTACTTTTTGAGAGGTCAGAGGTCCAAGGTTGCACTATTGAAGCTTGCTATCTGAAGACAGTTGAAGAAGTTTCATTTTTATTACCTTTTTCTAAACTCACAGAGCAAATAGAAAAAAGTAATTAGAAGTCACTTATAAGAAAAGAAGTAAAAAATAATTTCCCAAACATAATTTAATTTTATTTTGAAACTTTAATTGGTAGGCTTTTTTATTTCATGGCTAATAGCTTGTGTATTTGTTCTTTGTTACAGTACTGCAGGAATCCTGATGGTGATGTGAATGGACCTTGGTGCTACACAACAGACCCGAGAAAACCCTGGGAGTACTGTGACATTCCCAAGTGCCGTAATTATTCCTTCAAAGACTAGTGTCTCCCTTTCCTGTAACCTTTTGCGACCGCTGAAAGACATTCAGGGATTAGTCTGAAGAACTGATTCAAGTGCAAGAGCTTTAGATTAGAAATTCAGGCTCTCAGGAAATCATGGCCAAAGTCTATGTCTGAAGCCTTAAGATTGATGCTTATTCTTTGAAAATCCTAATTGCAGCACAAGATATGCCTGGATCCCACTGAAGCTCATGGGCTTTTGCCATGTGTTTCAAAATAGGACCGTTCCAACAGAAATTTTCCCTGCTCCTGCCCAGTCACCTGGCATTACTCTGTGCAGCCAGGCTGAACAAGGCATGCTCTTACCTCAGAAAAGTGTTTGCACTCTGTTCTCACGTGACTCTGGTTCTGTTCTGGATGAAAACCATATTGACCCTCCTCTGATAAAGCATCATATCTGATGCCTGGAAAGTGCATCAGGCCCTAAATATTTCACCAGATGCCTTTTTCTTTGTTAGTATTATTCAAGCCATTTAGTATTCTGAATGAGGCGGTGCAAAAAAGAGTACAATGAGAAAATTTACAGTATTTTGTTTTCTAGTCCTTTCATGTGCATCCACAACAAAAGCTATGCTAGGAAGAGAGGTAGTTTTCTCTAAAAAGAAGGATGACTTTCTTGCTGCTTTAGCCTCTCCACTGTGAGCAGAAGAAAATGTGCTCTGATCAAAATCCCAAAATGGAGCAAACAAGAAAAAAGAAAGATGTTCTATGACATGCACAGACTGTAGCTGTAAAAATAGCATTGCATTGAAAGTGTTAGGCTGGGCGTCTTAGGGAGAAAAAAACATTTACACATGATTATTGTATTCCATTTGATGATCTACTTATTTTTTAAAACCTTTGTCACTGCAACTTCTGCACTGCTGGAATCTCTAAGAGTACATTTAAAGACATTGGAAGCATTTTTTTTTTTTTTTTTGGCCTCTTTCTTTCTCCTTCACCTTCTCCCCACCTCTTTTTTTTTTCCTATCTTTTGGCCTCTTTCTTTCTCCTTCACCTTCTCCCCACCTTTTTTTTTTTTCCTATCTGTTTGTAGAGCTATTCATGTGTAATTTGCTGACCACTGTAACTGTATGTCAAAAAAAAATTACCAAGCATTTTTAAGTGTTTCAGATGAAGGTACTCTAACAAAATATAGGTGATACATGACAGAGGATTACCTGAAAAGAATCAAAAGCTAAAGCAACAACTGTAACAGGTTCATCTTCTGTTTTTCTGAGTTCATAGTGAATGTCGAGCAAATACACTAAAAGTTCCTTATGAGGACTTCTTTTCTTATTCTTTAGCTCCTGCTCAATATGAATGTGGAAAAGCCAAGTTCAGACCAAAGTTGTGCGCTCAAAGGATTGTTGCTGGGTGTATTTCTCATCCACACTCCTGGCCCTGGCAGATCAGTCTCCGTACCAGGTATGGCCATTCCCCATTACATTGGACTTCACATGCAAAGAAAGCTTGCCTCTCATAGGGTATTAGAGTTTGTGATTGCAGCATTCTAAATTTGATTTTAATTCAAAAATAGCTCACAGCTAAACATTATGTGTGACAAATTTAGAGAGGTCATTTAGACAACAAAGAATGCTCTGTTTTGTGACAAATACACATAAGATCAATAAATCCGCTAATTTCAAAAAGAGTTTTACTAGGAAGCAGAATGACTTTTAATCTGTCACTGTATTCTACAATAGAATCAGTATCCTATGAGTAAAAGCAACAGTTTGAAGTATGGTTAGTACAGATCTTGATCTGTCCTTCCATTGTCAGTATTTGATCCTACTGGCAAAGTTATTAACAAAACTAGAAATCCAGGCCAGTTGCAGAGCTTTCTGACTGTGACTAGAGCTAGAAAAAGCCAGAGTCTCTGAAATGGTGAATCTCACTGCACACAAGGTTTTCCAGTAATAGAAATGTTGGTTAAGAGCAAAGGTGTTTTCATACAAGGCCTTATCAAAATGTCCACAGAACACTACCATCATTATAAGAGATATTGTTCAAGGAAAGCAAATGATGAAATTGTGGAATAATGTCTTTAGTTTGTAAAGCAAATGCCCTTTTCATGCCTTTCTGCCCTATTACAGTTACGGCTTGCATTTCTGTGGGGGAACTCTGATAGATCCTCAGTGGGTTCTTACTGCTGCTCACTGCTTAGAAAAGTAAGTATCTATTGTAGCCTGCACCAACAACTTCTTACGCTAGATGGAAAATCACAGGAGAAGCAAAAGACATGAAATAACCAACCTGAGCTGGCTGCAAATAGTTAAGAATTCAGTATTGCAAACAGTTGAGGATTGAGAACTGAGTACTGTGCGCAGTTTTTGTTTGGCTTCACAATATAAAAAAGTCATTAAACTATTAGAAAGCATTCAGAGGAGGGCCACAAGAATAGTGAAGGGTCTGGAGGGGAAGTTTATGAGGAGTGGTTGAGGTCACTTGGTCTGTTCAGCCTGGAGAAGAGGAGACTGAAGGGGAGACCCTAGTGCAGTTACAACTTCCTATCTCTTCGCTTTTGTGACCAGTGACAGGACTCAAGGAAACAACATGAAGCTGAGTCAGGGGAGGTTTAGGTTAGTGGTCAGGAAAAGGTTTTTCACCCAGAGAGTGGCTGGGCACTGGAACAGGCTCCCCAGAGAAGTGATCATAGCACCAAGCCTGTCTGAGTTCAAGAAGCATTTGGACAACACTCTCAGACACATGGTGTGATTCTTGGTGTGTCCTGCATAGGCCAGGAGTTGGATTCAATGATCCTGATGGATTCCTTCAAACTCAGTCGATTCTGATTCTACAGTATTGTGATTCTAATTGAGCCAAGTCTATTTGTCATTCATTAAAGCTGAGTTTTGACTGAAAAGCAGTAATAACTTTTGCCGAATTGATTTCATGTGTTGCAATAAGGGATTAAGTTTGCGCCAAAGCTGGCTATCTGGCTTTGATGGACTAAGGGGCCCAATAACATATGTGGTCTGTGTTCTGGATGTGTATCCATCAGCTCACCATGTGCAACCTTTTCCAATAGGTCCTCACGGCCAGCTGCATATAGGGTATACCTTGGCTTGCACAGAGAAGCAGCATCAGAGCCATCAGTACAGAAACGTGATGTGGAGAAATTGTTCAAGGAGCCACACAGGGCAGACATTGCACTGCTAAAACTCAGCAGGTACCCTTTCACCTTGTTCTGATGGGACAAGTTGACTAAAATGTGGTTTCTGCTGGTGTTGAAGAAATGTATGTTTCTGTACACTGTGTGCTTGACTAGTGATTTGAGATCCTCTCTTGCTTCTGTTTCTGTAGAAGCCCCAGGGCTTAAGAAAGTGAGAGGGCTGCCTTGGGAGGGGAGGAGGGCTAGGGACACTGACTCAGGCTGGCAAAGTGCTGGATGCCAGCCGCTGGGAGGTGAGGCAGTGGCAGCAGATAGGAGGAGGTAATGCCTAGAGGAACTTTCAGTCTTTTTCTACATGCTTCTACCTTGATAAGATAATGAGGATTGAAACCTGCAATATTAGCCTGATGGCACTCCATGCTGTTTCCATGCTGTGGCAGGGAGATTTCCTTTCCGCTTGGATCTGGACAGTGTGCAGGCAGACTATGCGTGTTTGATGAAATACCCAGTATGGCCCTTCTTGCATCTGTTTCCATTCATCAGAAATGCTTTCTGTGGAACTGTGCAATCAAAAGGAGTATGCCCATAGAGCTGTAAGCAGATGTGAATATGTCCTTGGACTTTGATTTCTGTGGCTTCAATGCAGGTCCAAAACAGATGCAGGTTATGCATAGTAATGTGGTTTTGTAAACGAGCCTTAGCTGCACCCACCCAAAGGCAAGTCAGATGGACTTAGGTTCTGCTGTGTGCTAAATGTCTTCTTGGAAAGTGATTTATAATCAGACCACACACAGGCAGAGCAAGCTAACATATTTAGCATATGTTAAGTGCCACTAATTCATACACTTTCTAATAGCTTTGCAATTAGGTTTTCTTGCTTATGCATTAGCCTAAGTCAAAGCATTCTTCTGGATTTGTTGGTACTTTTTAGTATCAAAATACTATAACTGTTCTCAATTCCAGACCTTTTCCTTTTGCATATCACTTTCTGAGGTATTTGAGCCTAAAAGAAAAATAGGTTTGCACATCAGAAAAAAAACCTTTCCTGAAGCAGAGAATGTTGAAGACAGATGTCTAAATGCATACAGTCTTTTTAGAAACCTGAAGGTGGTATCAAGTAAAATTGTGCTAATGATTTTTCCTGTTTGTTTCTTTTAGCCCAGCAGTCATTAATGATCATGTAATCCCAGTTTGTTTACCAAAAGAAGATGCTGTGTTAGGAGGAAGAGAGGAGTGCTATGTGACAGGCTGGGGGGATACAAGAGGTGAGACAGCATTAACACATCTAAACGTTCAGGGTTTCAAGACTGGTATATACTTGTATCCAAAATGTATTCTCTTTGTGCCCTACATGAGCTATTGATGAAAAACTCATTTCACCAAAATCATCAGGAACTGCCATTTTTTTCCACTCTCTCCCACTGATAGAGATTCTCCTAAATCACTCAGTGCCATGTAAACTGAAACCCTCTAAACCAATACTGAAAGAGAAGTATCAGACCTAAGGAGCTAACTCTCCTCTCTCAGTTCACTGTGCTTTTCCCCAAAGTGGGCTTTTACCCTGTCAAGGATAGTTTTCTAGGTTATTTCTTGATCACATAAATATGAGTTTGATCATTCTCTTGAATGATTCTTCCTCCCAAACAACCTCGTTCAGATCTCACACAAATAGAATCCTTGTTTTCAAAATCTCCCACTTTGTCTTGGTTGAGAAGTGCATCGGTACCTACTCTGCTTCCTTGCCCATCATGCCATTTCCAACTGTTTACTTCCTACCTCATTTTTTCCACAGAAAATTGAAATCTAGAGAAATAAAATTGCTTGGGAATGACTCCCACAAATATCAGTGGGTACTGGATCCACACAGATGTAGTGTGAGAGCAGAAAAGTCAATCAGAGTGTGTGGATGTTGATCGGTAGTAGAGGGTCATAAGTACCATAATACTGATAATGCTTACCAATTTTGGTATATCTTCATATTATGCACAGTATATGCACAGTGCATAAACACTATGCTTATTTTACTGCTTATCCATATCCTGATTTTTACTTTGTGAATATGATAATTGCCTTTGTCATTCATTTCTTTTTGGTTTTGTTTTATTTGCAAAGGAACTGGTGGTACTGGCTTGTTAAAGGAAACTGGATTTCCTGTAATTGAGAATAAAATATGCAACCGCCCTGAATTTTTGAATGGTAGAGTCAAAAAGAACGAGCTCTGTGCTGGGAATATTCATGGTGGCACAGATACCTGTCAGGTAAGAAAGTCTGTAAGCATCAGAGACACTGAGATTAGCTCAGCTGGTTAGAGCAGGCTGCTAATAGTGCTAAGGTTGTGAGCTTGATCCCTGTATAGGCCATCCACTGAAGAGTTGGACTCAATGATCCTTGTGGGTCCATTCCAACTCAGAGTATTCTGTGATTCTGTGGTTTGGTTGTAAGCATGTTCAAATCAAATAGTGCTTTGCTTTCTGGGCTTTAGAGGCAGGTCCAGAGTTATCCTTGGGATGTCACTACACCACATGGCATCTAAACTGAAAAATGCACATGGATTCTGCTCTTCTCTTCTGCTCCCTTGTTTGCATATGTAAGAGGTACTTTTGTTTCTGTGCCTCCTGTGAGAAGGCCACCCTTGCACGTGGGAATCATTCCATTCTTTCTCCATTTAGGGGGACAGTGGAGGACCTCTAGTCTGCTTGAACCAAGATAAATTCGTTCAACATGGAGTCACCTCCTGGGGCCTTGGCTGTGCCCAACCCATGAAACCTGGTGTTTATGTTCGAGTCTCCAATTATATTCCTTGGATTAAAAGTATAATGGAAAGCAACTGATCCTGGCTATGGACTGCCCTCTCCTGGAAAGAAGTATGCATGTCAGAAATACAGGATTCCAAGTGCAATATTAAAGCTACAATCATTCCTAAGAAAGCAAAATAAATATGATCATCAATTTAAAATTGCCATAAATTAATAGTTATTGCCAAGAAAGTCAACTGATAGTGCGTTGTCCTCTTTCTGTATGTTTTGTGGTTGGCTATGTTTGACAACCCTGGATTACATGTCAAAAATCCCAACCTTAACTGTAACTGGACACCTACATTTTGATCTTACATTAGGTTCTACAATGATGTTTTTCTTCTAAGGTCATCATTTCCCAAGATGTTGTGCTTCCAACAAATGAAGAAAGGAGAATAACTTTTATTTTATGTGAATTATCTGAGCCTCTTACCAATTTGAAGCTACAACCTAAAGAAGAAACTCATGGTACATGTCTTATATGTATGTGAAGTTTTATTAGATATATCTTATAGCATTAAATACATGGGATGGAAAAAAAAAGAAAAGAAGCAAACACATTTCTTTTGTATTTTCATATTTATTATTGACACAGAAATCTAATCAGCAAAAGTACAAATGTTGCATCACAGACATAAAACAGTGAATAAAAAATAACCTCACCCAAAAGTTAGCCCATACTAAAGACAGAAAAATAACTGTCAATCATTACCATAAGTAATGACAATGCATTTAATGTATTATAGAATTGTGTTCTCCATAGTACCCATTTGTTTCACTGTATAATTTTATCCGACTACATAACTGTTAGATGTACATTTTTCTTCTCTAAAAGAAAATCATGTACACACATCTGTGGTTATAAGAAACAAAAGCTTAAACCTTTAGAAATGCTTTCCAGAGAAAGCTTGACTCATACTTGCCAAAGTCAAACACTTTCTAGCTAAGCACCCCTGTTCTCACTCTGCACCCCTTGCATATCAGCCAGGGAATACCCCACAGGCATCTGAGGACTCCTGGCTCTGCACGGGATCCTTCTGCATCCCCAGGGTGTGCTGAGTGTACTCCAAGTAACACAGCTACTTCCCGAGGTGGGATTTGTCTTGTCCATTTTCTGCAGTGCAGAGGTCCACTCCCAGACATGCCAAGCTATGTGCTATTTTTAGATTATCTTTATTTTTTTGTAGGCATATACATAAAAAAGGGATTCTAGGAGCATCATTTTATTTTTTTTCCCATAGCCTTAAAGGGAGATGAGAACTATAATCAGATGGCAGGGCAATTTTTGAAGCTTCTGCATCTGGAGTCTGAACTACATCTGCAGTCTGATTCTGGGAGGTGCAATCTTCTCAGAGCATTGCTTACTGAGAAGGAACAGGTCTGACAAAGCATGCCCCACCCAACTATATTGTCTGCAGGATTCTTTGAGCACAAATACACTCCTGTGTATTTTCCATATATTCACTTTGATCATTAAGCCAGCCAAGAAATTTGTACAGTGCTTCCCTGACAACAGAAATTCTGTGTTGCAGCTTGGTCTTTGATTTGTTAAGCTCTCAGATGTGAACTCTTGAAGGCATGATTAATACCTGGTTAACTCTCTGGCTTGTAGGCAGAGAAATCAGTAACCTTGCTGTCCTTGCCAAACTGGATAGAAATGCCTGGACATGCCTGAACAGCTACAGAAGTCCCACCTCGTAACCTTTCAAAGAGTGCCAACTGATCCTTTCCTTCTGCAAGAATGTCAGAGGCAATAAAATTTGCCACTTATCACTAACCATTTGCACAGACTACATGAAAGAACCCAGCACATTTGGTGGCAGTGGCACATTTGAACCAAACAGCACATTCACCTGTTTGTTGGTCCAAGGAACCTCTTTGCTGTAGGAAGAACACAGCTCCTGGGTTTCTGTGGTCATGTTGTTCATGTGCCTTTGGTGATGGCAAGGTGATCCCTTGTGATCTGCTGTGTACCCCACAACTCTCAATGAGCCTCCAAAGTATGCAAGACAACCGTAGCTGACATTTTGGTACCTACTTGAAGTGCCTCTAACTGGCTGAGCTGGGTCACAAGAGCCATCTTGGTGTCATCCCATGCAGCTGAGGAGAACACTGACGTGCCTCCTGAGAAGTTTTGTAGGACTTTCTCACATGTATTAAGTGGCTTGAGGCATATACAAATTTACAGTAACTTTTTTTTAAACCAGCATCCTGTCCAGTGATCTGCATCCCAACATGCATGCACCTCTGTGCAGCTGGTTTCTTCTGGGCTTCCTGCTCATTGAAGCTGTCTCTGTGCTTCCACAACCTCAGCTGTCCTCTCTCACCCACAATAGCTTAACCACAACGCAAAAACCCATAGAAGATGGGAAGATTTTTTGACTTTCAAAATCTCTCAGTTAGCACAGGAGCAATTACCAAATACAAACTTCACCTGAAGTCACTACTATCATTTTAGCAGTCAAAACACATGCACAGGCGTTTTTATGCTGTCCTCTACAAAATGAATTTTCAGAAAGTAAATGTGTCACATGATTGCTTCACCCTGACACTCCGAAGGCCATGCCTGTGGTGTGGGCTGGCTGGGTGCAGAGAAGGCAGAGCTGAGTTCTGCATCCAGATGCCTGCACTCTGCACCCTGCACTGAGACTCAGCCACAGCCAGAGCACACCCACAGCTTCCAGTTCAGGGCTGGTCTCTGCCAGCCAGCCTTGGGATGTTGTCTTTGGCTATCTGTTGGTGTAGAAGTTTTTCCACTATAGCAGTAGCTCCAGGTTTGGGTTGTCTTCTAGATTAGCCAGATATATTGTGAGATGCTCATTTAGTTACATATCTCTCAGTCACTACTGACTTTTGCTAAGCATCCCATTGACCTTTACTATGCCTCAGAGGAAGTTAGAAACAGCCTTGAAAGACAGGCCTTTATCACTAACTGCCTAATGCAAACATTAGGCTGAGATTAGTGTTAAAGGTCCTGTTTTCCTCCAGTAAGGGTGATGATAAGGGCGGTTGCCGAGAAAAGGCAGGGAGGGTTGAGAACTGCTGAAATGCACAGTATGGGAAGTCCTCCTGGGCAGGCACCTGCCTGTGCATGCTCTTAGAATGGTGAGGCAGGAGCAGTAGTCATTCAGTTTCATTGACTGTAATGCAGCTCTACTCATTTGTGATATGAACCATCAAAAGTCAGTCCTGTATTCGCTTATGTTATTTTCTGACCTAACAAGGTCCTTTACAAGACCTCATTGACTTTCTTTTGTTTATTTATTTCTCTGTTGGTAACCTTTTGAACAACACAACTTTTCGAATCCTTCCCTATAAGGAGTGTATTGGTCACCAAACAGTGGCCAGAACCCAATGCTTGATGAAGGTCATACAGCAGAAGGGGAAGGCAGTCTGTCCCTGCTATCTGCCTGCAGAGCCAGAGTCAAGTCATTCTGCTATGTGTCAGCTTCAAACAGCTGGGACCAGTTAACACTTACCTCAATAACCAAAGCTCCTATCTCATCCCTGCCCATCTTCCCAAGACAACTCAAGCTCCCTGGCAACAATCCAACTAATTTATCTCCAAGACAGAAAGGTGACAAATAATAATAATGAACAGAAGACAGAAATTTCAGGTCCCCTTGGCAGTGATGAGGGTGAAGGAATTTGGCTTTTAGGGATGGGCAGAGAGCATTATTTGGAAAGGAAAAAAATCTGCATGCTCTTGAAAGAGGAGTTTGGAAAAGCATCCTACAGGAGAGAGCTGGCAGAAGCCCTTCCCTCAGAGATATGGGGGTCACTGGTCAGGGGACAGGACAATGGGGTGTAACATGAACCCCAGCTGGGCCTGGGGAAAGGTATTAATGAGCAGCAGGACAATCTGACCTGCAGAGCTAATGGCTTGTGCAGGGTATGACACCTACAGAAAGCCCTGGAAATGTGAGGAGGAAGCGGAGTGCTGCCACATTTCAGAAAGCCCTTGAAGAGGGAGAGAGGCAGGGCTTTTGTTGCAAAGGGTCCCTGTGGATGACAATCAGACCAGAAAGGTTCTCCTGATGCACACTGCTGATTCCCATCCCTCACAACCAGAGAAACAGCCACTCTGATCGCTACTCTCCTTCCTGATTCATCATATCTTTTATTGGTCCAGATTCTTCAGGGGAAAAGGAGAACAGGTCGAAATACTCATCGTCTCCTCCTCAAAGGCATCAAGATCTTAAACAGGAAATACCATCTCAAACATCCCCACCCAAACGTATGTCCTAACACAAGAAATGAATGAATGGCTCAAATGGATAAAGCAATAAATACAAGCTCACTGAGCTGGATAGTGCATCTCTTTTAAGCTGTTCTATTCTCTACCAAGAACCACAAAATGGTCCTTTCTTGCAAACAGTGTACTCAGAAAAAAAGTATTTATTCCATATTCATAGAAAAATACACTACTTGTTTTAAATGTCCTTAGGCTTAGAAGAAGAAGAATATGAAGTTTAATCCATATTCTGCAGCAAGTTTTGAAGTTGTGGCAGATGGAGAACAAATTCCCATTATGGGAACACGGTTCTTTCCTCAGTGCTGTCCTTCAAAGGTCAAATATAAGAGTTGGTGTCCTGGTGTTTCCGTTTCTTGACACGTTTTCCAAAATTACTGAAGAAACAGAAGGAGAAAGGAATATAAATGGGAAAGAAATAGGAAAATATGTAGTTCAAGTTGTAGTCCAAGCTGCAGTACTGAAACACTTAATTTTTGCATAGAAAATCTTTTCTTTAGTTTGTACCTTGAATCAGGCAAAAGTTGTTGATGTAATATTCAAAGCCTCTGGTTTGCAATATCTCTTTTGCACACTTACTTTCTGCTTCCAGAGATGCATAGGATAACTTTGTGTCTCTATGAGAAAAATATAGATTTTACCTCCATACATTTTTTTAACAACCTTCCTTAGTTGTACTGAAAAGTTCAAGTTTCTACTGAGGAAACTCAATAGCTCGTAACATCAGCCTAACTAGGAAATTCACTTTGACACTTGGAAAACATCAATAATTTTTGGCAGCTGACAAAGTTGGAGGAGAACACCCTCAAGAAACCTCACGCAAATAAAGTAAGAAAATACACATCGTACCTTGAAAGCTGTTCCACATCCTCCACTGTCTCTGGTAACGAGATTCCCTTTGTTTCTGGTAAAAGCAATACTAAAAGCCCACAGACAACTGCAAGAATACCTAAAATAGACATTGAAGAAATACAAAAGCAGTAAGAAATGTGTTACTTTTTCATTTTAAGGTTTTATCTACCGGGAAAAATTTATTCAGATTAAGTTTGAAGTGAGATTTTTTTAAGTGTGTCCGTTTCTGATTAACCTCAAACACCTTTATACTACATTAATTTAAACTATTATGAAGTCACTCTAGGACTAGGAGTTCATTTGCAGCCTGATCTCCCTAAAGGGAGATCTTAGAAGTCAAAAACTTGTCTTTCCAATTTTTTTTCAGCTAAAGCTGTCATTAGCACCAATTTCCCTTCTTAGTCTATCCTATCGGTTTTGATTTTTCTCAGTCACCTTTACCTCCTTGAGGTCTGGTTTAGCCACAGATTTCCATGTCCTTGTTGGATATAACTAATTTATTTTCTTTTCATAGAACTATTCCAGAGGACTCTTTTTTACCCCAAAATGCAACTGAGGGAACAAATTTGACAGGAATACAAAGTTATCGATAATAGAACAACTATAGTCATAACTGTACCTACCAAAAAAACTCATTATTTTTTAAAGGTCATCAACCTCTACTCTTGGCAGCCTAAGCTTACTTCTCTGCAATTACAGAACCTAGCTACAAGGTTTCTCAGTCTTAAAGCACCTCACATAGTTTCTTTTCTGCTTCTTCAGCAAAGTTATCCAAGCAGACCAAGCTCTTCCAGACTGTGGGTTGAAATCACTTGCATTTCACCAACTTGCCATTCAGCCCCGTGCTCTGGGCATGAAGGCTGAGAGGCACTTCTCTGAAGGGGAGATGAGGCTGCACGCTACTTTTGCCCCAAAAGAAAAGCTCTGTTAGGAGGAGGATATTTAAACCAAAAGGACATTTTAAATCAAATCTTACTGAAAATAATTAGAGGTAGCTCCAACCAAATGGCTGCTAATCGGAAAAGCAGGAATGGGGCTATGATCCCACCGAGGTCACACAGACTTGAACACAGGGAAACACCAAAGTTTCTGCAAAAGACAAAAGGTACCAGGTATTAGAGAGGTGCTACCAAACAGATTAAGCAGAAGTTTAAGGAGTAGAATGTAGACTTTGCTCCAAAATTATCTCATAAGCATATCCCATCCACGTTGAGTAGTGGCTATTCAGCTGGGAAACTCTGAAGAAAAACAAGTTCAATTAATAAATAGCAGTGAAACAGGAAATACAGAAAAGCAGAGGGAAAAGCTGAAAGATTTCTGGGAGCTTTTGACATACCTCACTGTTGTAGGGTACAATTCACTGTTCACTAGATAGACGACTTCAAAAGCTATTGTGATGCTCAGTCTTCCCAGCGTGGCAACTGTTGTTTTGAGCCATGGGATATCTGTTCATTCAAAAAGAAACCCTGGTGAAGTGTGCTTTGCCACACCAGCAGAGCATTTCTGAAAGCCCCAGGCTCTGTCAGCAGCAGTTATACCACAGAACACTGGATCAGTGCAAATCAGACTGAAAGGCCACTGCTGTAGATATCAATCTACACTGGCATTTATTGCTTTTGAGTGTCATGGGAGGTTGTTTTGGAGAACTGGAAATCACTTGAGTTCATTGATTCAAGGTGCTGGGGGGGTATAACAGCATCGGTAGGAGAATGAACATCATAAGCTTCCATCACCACATCCAAACTGTGCTCTGGAAAGGAGCATTTAGTTATATAGGGATATTATGCTTTAAGAAAGTGTTGAGTCACCTCCCAAAGCCTTTTGACCACAAGGAAGCTACCTCTATATGTGCACAGAATCACAGAAGCATTTAGATTGGAAAAAGCCTTCAAGATCATTGAGTCCAGCTGTTAACCAAGCACTGTCAAAGCCACCACTAAACTCTGTCCCTAAGTGCCACATCTACACATCCTTTAAAATGCTGCAGTAAAATAGTTCTCCCTAGAGCAGACCACCCACCCTTTGTAATTTGTCTAGCCAGTGCACTCCTAGTAATGCTACTCCTGGCCATCCTCCCCTTCCTTTCCCTGGTGCTTGTCTTTGTAAATGACACGACTGGCACAGGAACTTGACGCTGCCCCATTGGCTGTGCCCATCTCTCCTGACTCTGCTCAAGCTCTGGTGGGCATGGTCTAACCACAACTAGGCAGAAGGGGAGGCAAGTGAAACAACAAGCCTGAACCCAGTGTGAAGGATTGCTCCACCACTGGAGAAGGTGCTGGCAGGGACTGTGTTTTCTCAAAACGTCACTAGGAAGAACAAGAAAACATTTGAGTTTTCTCTGAACCAAAAATGAGACACTCGGGTTTATTTCCCTTCCAAAACAACCAAACAAACGCCCATCAAATTTCATTCCATGTTGTCAGACACTGCCTTTGCCCTGAAAAGTTTTGTTTTCAAAACATGTGTAAGAAAAGCAAAGGCTGGAAAGAACAAAACAAATCTATGTTGTCTTCCTGTCAGTCCATCAGAACCCCTAGGTGAGGGTGATGTCTGTGTAGCTCCTCCCTCTGCCAGGGGACTCAAACAGTGTGAGCACCCCAGTGTGATGCGGCTCTCACAGGCTGCTGGTTCAGCTTTTTCCATCTGTGTAAACAAACTTTTCTTGAAAGCAGGACTTGGACCTCAGGTGTCCCATCTGCAAGTATCTTAATCACCAGGCTGTCCTCCCCTCACCTCTGCAGGGTCCCCTCAGCACTTCATCACTACTGGAAGGCTGGTGGCAGCGTGCTGCTGGCCCCAGGCCACTGCTTTCTCCCCCTCACTCAGGTCACATCACCCCCACGCAATGCTCCTGCTCTAAGCTCAGAGCTGGTGTACCATGCTTAGTATACAGTATGGCCCAAAACACAGGAAGGTGCTGGAAGAAGGTGTCCTGCAGGACTAATTCCCCAGTGCCCCTCTTTGTTTCCTCCTCTTGCGACAGCCCTAGCTCCAGGAGATCAACAGTCCCAGTGCCTGCTGGACCTTATTAATTTTTTAACAGATAGAAACTGATGCTTGCAGAGCCAATAAGGTGAGCAGGACTCCATGCCTGAATTGCCATGACCTGTGTGTGGGAAGCAGCCACAGGAGCAGCATGGGGCAGTCAGCATCCACTCATCGTGTGATGGCTCTTCTGGGAGACACGCAGAAGTGGGAATCAGGGGGAAATCTGCAGGTTTGTGTGGCTTACTGTCCTTGCTTAGGGGGTGTCAGTGAGAATTCTGTCACTGACCTGAAGAGCCTGACACTGGGAAGGGAATTACCTTCTGGCAGGAAGGCAGTAATGAGACAGGCAATGCCTGCCACAATGTTGCTTATTGCAAAGGGCAGGCGACGGCCAACACGATCGATTGTCACTATAATGAGGAAAGCAGCCGGCAGCTCCACAGCTCCTGAGATGAAGAAGTCCAGGTAGAGGTTTCCACCGACAATTCCTAGGCGCATGACAAGCCCTTGGTAGATCAGGGCACTTGTGAACCTAAACAGCAAAGGGGGAAAAGCATTGAGAGTCAAACAAATGACTGTAAGCAGATGAAGAGGTGAAGTCACAAGGGAATCTTTCTTCAAAACCCACCAGCCTGGTAACAAATTGGATGGAAATGGGCACTCACCAGGCATACATCAGGATAAGTGTGCACCTCCTCATCTGGGGAGTCCTCACCAGGTCAAGAAAGGAAGGATTGCTGACCTCCTCATTGCTAATAGTGATCTGTGGAGACAAGCGAGCAGTAGTCAGCTGTCAAGGGTCAGGCAAGGCAGTGGGGCAGAGTTCCTTTGTAAACACAGTGATCAGCAATATTTCAGTCCAACGATTAAAAGTGCTGACAAGCCAGTTTGCTGCTCAGAGCACTCCAGAACAGTGCACAGATATGGGAATAGCTTATAACTGGACAGAGCTGTGGGCTTTCCTTAATAATGACCATGTAAAAAAATCAATAAAATAATCTCCAATCTTAATTTGAGAATGGAAAAATTATTTTCTTGTTGTAAACAGAGAGGTAGACCTGGATTTTCTTGAAAGGCAATAAGCAGTCATTGTCACGTCAGGGCCACTGGGAGCAGAAATGCTTTCTGGCAGAGACGGGAGAGAGGAGGAGACTGTGGCAGGAAGGGCAAAGTGATGGGCTGAGGGAAGCAGGGAGAGAGGGCGTGGGCAGCAAGCAATGGGCTTAGGAACATCACTGGTGGCACAACTGGACAGCAGGAAGAAAACAGGAGTGAGAGAAAGTGCAGATCTGTGGCAATGCTTGGATGCTACAAAATGTTCAACTAGTGAAATTCCGAGGGTCTTAAAATATCCAAGCACAGTGTTGAACATGACTTTTACCCAAAGCTTTCACCTTTATTTGGTTATTATATCATAAGGCAGCACAGCTGCTCTTCAGTGAGATTTGGCTGGATGATTTTACACATGACTTTTTCATAACTGAGTGACACAGAGTGTTATATGTAAGACAGAGAAGCCCCACATTTGTTTGAACTTCCTTTCTAATCCCTCTTGCTTTTCTACTGTAACTACAGCCAGAAGTTTTCTTCAAAGCACTGGCACTTCTGCTGCATGCCAGAGCTCTTTGTGAGGCAGGCTGAAGTTCCTGGGTTTCTGCACTGCTCTTGGACTCTCTCATAGTAGGGTTATAAAGCTGCCATGCCTGTTGTTCTTAAGAACGGGCTGCCAGCCATCAGTTGTGACTTTGTGCAAATATGGTTTTAGTTTTCCAAAGGACTAAAGATAAATTCAGCACAACTGCTACTTTTATTTTTATGTCTTAATAAAGTCATAATAACCCCAATCATGACTGAGCACTTTTTAACGGATGAGGAAAAAAAATCCCTATGGAGAGTGAACTCTTTGTAGGGGAAACAAAATCATCGTTTTGTTCTTCAAAGTCAAGAAGAGCTTTACTATTCACATTAGTGCAGTCAGGAATTCAGTGACTGGGCCCATGTTTCTAAATATACACCATCTGAAAACCCTGGATGAAGTTTTATAACCAACGTCCCTCACATTTTTATGTTCCATCAAAACTACATATCAGATTTTCCACAATCATTTTTAAAGATACATAGTTCTACACATGCTTAATTCTTCATGGGACAGTACATCCATGCATGTTTATAATACTTACATACGTATGTTAATGTATAAAAGAAATACATTTGTCTAGATATGTCTATATAGGAGGAAAAAGTATGTATCTCTATATTAAGGGAAGGATTTTGATCCACAGCTCTCTTAAGAAGCAGCTCCTACTCAGCTGGTTGCAGTTCATTCTGGTTTTGGTCTGAGACCAAGAATTAGAAAATCAGTTTGGAAAAAATCCCCATGCTAGGATAAATATAAACAACTGGAAAAGAAGAGTTTATAATTTGCACTTGACTTAATGAGTTCTGGTTGGAGTTGAACTGTACCAGTGTCGTAACTCAAATAGCAAAAGCAGCAAATGTTTACCTTCTTTCATACAAAGGTCATCTGTGGTTTCTACATGCCAACAAAAACTCAAAGCTGCAACATCCAGAGCCATGTAAGGGACTTGGCCCGTGAAACCGATACAGACATATTGGAAAATCTGAGCCAAAGTGCACTGATGGATAATGCCTATGGCTTCTCACTCTTCTCTGTCCCTCCACACCTGCATCACTTAGTTGGAAATTCTGGAGTTGCTTCATGAAAGAGAAGTCTGACACTAGTTAATGTGAGAAATACTAATCCACTACTAATGCACTTCCCAGAGATGCTTGCTTTCCTCTGGGCACAACACAAAGGATGACAGGTATTCTACATTAAAAGAAAAGTCCCAAGAACAGACCCAGCACAGATCTGTATGTGTGGAGGTTAATTTGCTGCACCTGTGAATGGCTTAAGGTCATGTGCATAGATACTTTTGAAAAAAAATTAAGTATAACTTAAAACAAAAAGCAGGGAAAGACAATCATCTTTCTGACATGATGCTTTGTAAATGACAAGGTTTAGGGAGAGGAAGTGGATGTAGAAATGCAGGGCTGAATGTAGAGAGTAAACTGCAGCTTCACAACATTCCTGCTACATGTCTTGGGCCACTCTCAGCACTGGGTAATGTTGACCAGGATATGAGAATCTCACTAGTGCATATGCCCTAGACAAAGACAATATCATAGAATCATGGAGTGGTTTGGGTTGGAAGATGCATTAAAGATCATCTAGTTCCAAATCCCTTATCATGAGCAGGGACACCTTAAATTAGATCAAGCTGCTTAAAGCCTTGTCCAGTCTGAACACTTTCAGGGATGGGGCATTCACAGCTTTCCTGGGAAACCTGTTACAGTGCCTCACTACCCTCACAGTGAAGAATGTCTTCCTAATATCTAATCTAAAAATACCCTCTGTCAGTTTGAAGCCATTCCTGCTTGTTCTATCACTTCATGCCCTTGACAGAAGTCCCTCTCCAGCTCTCCTGTAAGCTCTCCTTTTAGTTACTGGAAGGTGCTCTAAAGGTGTCCCCAGAGACTTCACTTCTCTGGGTTCAATAACCCCAGCTCTCTCAGCCTTTCCTCCCAGGAGAGATGCTCCAGCCTTCTGATCATCTTCATGGCCTTCCTCTGGACTCGCTTCAACAGGTCTATGTCCTTTAGTAATCTTTTGAGGTTTAACGAGTCCAGCTGTGAGGTGCTGTACCTGGACTGGGGCAATCCCTAGTACCAATACAGGCTGGGGAATAAACAGATTGAGACCAGTCCTGCTGAGGACATGGGGGTACTGGTGGATGAGAGGCTGGACATGAGCCAACAATGTGTACTTGCAGCCCAGAAGGCCAATTGTATCTTGGGCTACATCAAAAGCAGTGTGGCCAGCAGGGTGAGGTGATTCTGCCCCTCTGCTCTGCTCAGGTGAGACCCCACCTGTAGTACTGCACCCAGCTCTGGGGTCTCCAGCACAGGAATCACTGAATCATATAATGGCTTGGATTGGAAGGAACCTTAATGATCATTCTAGTTGTCCACATCTGTTGTCACTGAACCCGAAGGCGAATGCCAAGTAATCATGGTCTGAGAACCAGACATTGCTACCCAGCACCAGAAAAAGCCAAGTGCTGCAATGACACAACAGTCTTATCTGAAATGCATCAGTCCTTTCTGTCAAGACGACTTACCAAAGAACTGTAACTCTAACATATGTTGTCCTGTTTTGTAAATAGCAGTCTCAGACAGAGCTACCACAATTGTGAATTTTGCAGTGTATTTTGCCCCTGTTGGGATGGAAGTAAATTTATCCTTAAATTCTAATTTCATCTTCTCTTTGAGCTGTAAAAGGAAATTCTGGAAAAGGAGCCAGGAAAATGGATCCTACTATCTCCACACATTCTGTCAGCTAAAATGGCAGCTGCTGTGAAATAGCAGTGACCCTTAGGCTAGTTTCTGATATTTCCCACAAGTTTTTAAAGTAGGAGTGTTGCAAATGAAAGACCTGATTCATTGTTTTGCAGACTTCTTCTTTTCAGTTTGTTTATTTCCAGTCAGTTCGCTTTTACCATCTTGCAATTAACACAGTAGGTGTGGAACTGACAATCTTGTTCTGGTGTGACACTTCAAGAATGTTGTCCATCACTTAAAAAGAATGCATTTTAACATCACTGAACCTTCCAAAGTTTAAGAAAGCTTAGAGAAACCTCTAGCTCAAACAGATGACAGTACCTCTGAGTAATGTGGTGAGAGAAATTTCCCATTGTGTTTTGCAATGTTGCGCATGATTTTTAATGCCTTCTCTCCCTTTTTGCGAGTCAGGAGCCAACGTGGAGATTCAGGAACCACCCTGTAAGAACACGGAATTCATAAATAGGGCTTTTACCCTGTAACATCATGAGTAAACCAAAGTTTTGTCTTTTGCCCTGTATTAACATGAAACACACTGATTTTTCAGACTTTGGGATGCAGAAATTCCTTTGAGGACTGCTTTTCCAGTCAGTCTCCTGTAAAATGTTTGATCCTTGTGGGCAAGAAAGAAGAAAATAGACTATATCAATACCTGTCCAGGCTGAAAAATAAGAAATCTAACCATTGTATTTGCACAATGGTTGTCAAAAGTGTGACACCCAAGAATCAAAGAAGGTGCCTGTAGAACAGCAATGAACAATAAAGATCATCACCAAGCACATGTAGTAACATGTATGGGCAGATCAGGAAACTTCTAACTCTATCATTATAAGACAAACACACACGCACTCAAATGTATACATATTTTATAAACTGAACACAAAGCAATATTACTGATGGGTGTTTCGGTTTCTGCTAGCCTAGGGCTAAGATGATTCACAATTAAAAGTTCACAGCAGGCAACACTTAAGGAAACGATGTGCAGGAAGAGAGTATGTTGGTTAGTTTTGCTGGATCCAGCCCAAAGGACTGAGACAGGTGTTTACCACAGCATAGCGCTCTGCCTTCTCATCAGCTGTACTGCCCAGCTCATGGGACCTGTGGGGCAAGTTCAGGCTTGAGCTGAATAGATGATGAGAGGCACAAATGGGGTCTCATGGCTGATGGGAAAAGCAGACTTTGGTCAAGTTAACCTTATAAACAGAGCAGAGTTCTGTGAAGGCCCAGCTGTGGCTGACCAAACAGGCAAACTCTGGACAGAAAACCAAAAATAATGTATGTCTGTGATATATAATAAAGAATTACAAATGACAAAATTAACAATATGCAGGTATCTTCTTCCTAACCTACAACATCTTCCACTCTCGAGACCTGGGACCACAGCAGGAGACTCCATTCAAGGTCCTTGAATAGCAATAGCAATAAAGACAAGAGTAATGACTGCAACATTACCAATAGTAGAGCAGGAAGAGGAAGTTGGGCAGTGAAATAGCCAGCTGGATCCCCTGCCAGGTGGGAATCAAGTATGCAATTCCAGGAAGAATTATAATTCCCAGGGTAAAGAATATCTGAATCACGATTCCAACAATCCTCTGGTCAGAACCAACAATCTCCGTCACTGAGCAAAGAGAAAGCCAAAATAAACAACATAGAAACAAACCTAATTCTAAAGAAAAAAATTAGAAATGGAACAGAAGGAACAACAGTACTGTATCAGGTCTCAGGTCTATCTAGCCCAGCATCTTGTCTTCAGCAGTGTAAGCATATCACCGAGGCTGTCCAGGGCCAACATGGTTGATACCTCCTCATCAATTCACCCACCATTCTTCAGCTAGAGGGTTCTCTGACTGCATGTTTACTACTGAATTACAATTAGAAATGAATGAAGAAGTGTCTCCTGCTTGTTCCAAAACTGTCACCACTAGGTAGGCTTCAGAGTAAAAGCAGAGGGGTTTGCGTTCATTTACAATACACAGAAAACACTTCTATTTGTTTGTTTGTTTGCTTGCTTGTTTTACTAAAAGAGACACAATTTTACAAGTAACAGTGATTTTTTTCAGCTGTCAATGCAGAGAAATATGACATGATGACTATTTTTACTGACTATTCATCATGTCTGCATAGATCAGAGAAACTCTATTGCCTAAAGGCAGCCGCTTAGCACTGGCCCAGGAAGAGCTTATATTATGGTTATACATGAAAGCAAAGGGAAGTTCTTGAGGCAGTCTGGAGCACAGACCAAAAGCTTTGGGGATGTATTAATGGCAACCATCCTCCTTGTGCAACAAAACCTATAGTAAGTATACAGGCCTCTTCAAAAACACTAGGTTGGTAAGTACTCTGGGTGATCCCAGAGTATAAGAGTAGATCCCTGAAGGGATTTAGAAGGAATCACTCTCTCCAAGTTATGCACTTTGCTTAGGGCTGCAGTAATACACTGTGCCTCAGGATCTTGTTTCTCTGAACCTCTCCCTAAAGTCAGGCAGTCTGATCTGAGCATTGAAAAACATCCCTTACTGTTAAAGCCTGGAAATTTTAGGGACACTATGGGTCTGTCATAAAACATTTTGCTGGTTAGAACAATTGCCAAAGTTTCAGGACAAGATTCCAGTTTAAAATTAAGCCATAATCTTGGAAGTGAGAGGAAAAGCAGCTTCTGGTCCTTTCACTGGATCCTGGATTTTAGCTGCTCAGGAGTGTAACTTTGCCCAAAAAACCAAGGTGCTACCGGGTATTAGATGCTAAGAGGGCTGGACAGGTATGTTTGCACATACATCACCACAGTCTTTACAGGTCTCCCTGTATCTGTTTATATCTTGTTGTAATTCTGCTCTCATTCATCTGAATTCCACTAGGAATTTTAAAAAGTTGTCACAGGCCTCACAGACAACAGCAATCAGACAAGTTTTTGCACTGTATGATGATGTTATCACTGTGTTCTGGATTATCACATTAGATTACCAAATGCCTGATTTCCGTTTTAAGTAAATCTGACATCCCATTTCTAGTAGGATGCCTTCCTCAATGTCTTGCTCTTTCATGCTTTATGACTGCCTTTCTGAACCTGAAAGTTATTCAAGATGCCAAAACATTACCCTTTTCTCATGAAAAGTAAGCTTGCTATGTGAGGACCTTCCCTGCTATAGTCTGTAGACTGATAGACTATAATCCATCAAAGATTGTGCTGTTTTGATGCTATTTATAAATAAGCTTCCTTCCTTTTCCCTTTTCAGGAAATAATATCCTAAGATGGACCCTGGTGTCCAGCCTGATGCTAAGCAAAGTCTCCCAGCTAAAGAATGAAAGCAGCCATCCAAGTATCTGTCCTCCCAGTGAGGAAAAGCAGTTAACTCCTCTGAGCATGTGTGGAAGATGGTCAGATGCCACCAAAATTAACCATGTCCCTGTTTGTGAATCTGGTTTATTTGGGGCTTGCTCTATAGGTTTTTATAATTTTGGTGATCTTCTGTGTAACAAGAAGACCTTTATAAATGCATATGCCATTCCTTCACCTCTTAATTACTGGAGGACAAATGCATTAACTAGGATGGACTTGGGTTACACATTGTCTGCTGACTCCACAGCCAGTGCTTTATTCCCAAGAAAAAACATTATCAAGAGCAGGAATAGCCAGATTGGTTATACACCAAAAATCCCTCTTTTTCTAACCAGGAAAGAAGATAACAGCTCTCACCAATCACATAGCATGTCATCCAGGTTCCCTTGCCAAACACGCCTTGGAGAAAACGGAAGATCAAAAATACAGTAAAATTTGGTGCAAATGCCACTATGATACCACATATCCCAACCCCAAGACAGGAGAGCAGGTAGATGAGGATTCTGCCATATCTGTTGAAAAACAAAAAGAAAGTGAAGATCATGGAAAGACACAAAGGTTTTTCTTTTTTTTCCCCCCTGACATTTCATTTTAATGCTGGATTTGAAAGTGCCTTTTAGACACCAGCTTTTTCTGAGAGCTGGATCCTTGAAACTTTGTAGTGTTGGCCCTTGGGATGTGGTAGTTATCGCTGTCTTTATGTCACTAATTTTAAAACTTGTGATGTTCTCACCTGGACCCTTTTTGCTTTAGGAAACTGTTTGTCTTTTTGTGCCTGAACTATGATCCATATGTTACAGTTCGGGTTTTTTATCAAGTTTGATCTGATCAGTTTTTGATAAGGGCAACTATTGTTGTGAATTTCAGTTTTCACAAATTAGTCTCCCAACAGCAATTACAGACAGCTGTGTGAAAATTAGTAATTTCTTCTTTAACTACTCCATGTGATTTTTTAGGTTTTGTTTAGGTTTAGACTGCTTCTTTTCAAAGTCTGCCTAATGTATTCATGAGTCTCATTTTCCAGCAAGAAACATAATTATGTGCCCAGGGTAAGTCATAATTTTATTTTTTTTTAAATCTCCCTGTAGTTTCATGGTAACTGTCCTGCAACACAACTAGATCTTTTCTCAATTTTCTTTATTGTTTTTTTTAAGAAGAAGAAACCGTGAAAACTGATGTAACTGTTTATATTACCAGAAAGTATTTGTGACAGTATTTGTTTGTTCATTTTGTTCAAAAGGTTTCATAAGAGGAATTAATACGGACAAAACCCAGGCTATTTTCAACCAGATCCATTTTTTTGAGTGCTGTCAAGAAGGCAAGAGTCTAATGGTCTGGCTGCAGCACATTGCCCCAGTGCTGTCAGTGTACAACATTTATAGTCCTACAGTAGTTTACATTATGCTTCATACACAAGTACTTTAGACATACTCTTATTTTAATAGTTGGCTGTATTATCTCTGCTCTTTCACAGATCTTAAGGTGCTAGTACCACAATTGCCCAGACAAATAGTGAGAAGAGGTATCTTAAGTTACTGACATGGCCTCTTTTCTACCTTGCATTTCCCCTTATTATTATATCCCTTGTAAAAATGAGGCTTTCCTTGAAAGTACTTTTGTTTGCTAGTTTAAAATTTGCCATCTGAGATGACACTATAGATAAGTCCATAAGTATTCCAGCCCACAAAGATATGGTGCTATAATTATTATTATTATTAATACACATTTGAAAGAAAAATAAAACAGGCAGAAACAAAACATTTTATGAACTGAAGAAAAATGCTCTGCCATTGAAATCCTCAGTGGTGCTCTCAGCTAACGCATAGATTGACTACTGCTAAATAGCAGCATAAAGCACAAAATAGGCTCCCCTCTTTACTCTCAGAGAAAGATAAAGCTTATGGGAAGTTCCCGCTCTGGAGGAGGTTAGCTACTCAAGCCTGAATATCACCTGCATATTTTCAAAGAATCACAGAATTGGTAAGTTTGAGAGGGACTTTTCCTTGGTTTTATCCAGCTCTCACAGAGCTGAGCACTGGTTGGCAGGAGCTAGGACTTCAGATGTAAGCATATGACTCTAGCCGGTGAATGGAGAGTTACCACACTGAGCACCTTCCTTCTTTCCTCAAGTAGCTGCTTTCTTCATCAATGCTGCCTATTAAACATCGCTCAGTAAACATCCATCCAGGAAACTCCTCTGAATGCTTTCTTTTTGTTTCTCTGTCCTTCTGCCCTTCCTAGGTCCAGATGTGCACAGGAAATATTGGAAACCACAAGAAAAGCTCATTTCATGACATTTTAAGGTCCAAACAGGACTAGTAAGTAAGATTGCATAAAGTTTCCAGCCCAAATAGATGCAAAGATCAATTGTTTGTTAACATAGGTTGGGGATATTTATCCAAGGTGAGTTAAACTTCCAAAATGACACATACCTCTTGCAGGGGATGCTGCAAGTGATTTCCCCTCCCAGCAAACCAAAGGATAGCAGAGCTTATACTGTACCTGTCTGCAGCATAGCCCAGGGTGAAGGCCCCAGTCAGAAACCCCAGATTGAGGATGGCCTGTGAGAGATCCAGCATCCAGGCATTGCCGCACACAAGGTTATACTGCGGAAACAAGGGAGAGGCATGAACACCCAGGTGGGTCATTTGTCACCCTCAGGGCAAAACACTATAGAAACTGCACAGGTCCACACAGGAAGGGAAAGGGAAAAGGAAATGGAATGGGGAAGTTCAAATATGCTTGCTCTACAGCAAGCACCAGTGGGCCAGGGAAGCTCAGTCATAGCAAGACTCTTTAAGCATCGTGAAGATAGTGAGAGAGCTCCTCCTTGCCAAAAGGATGCTGTATTTCGTACATCAATTGTCCAGATGTTGAAAGCAAATTGTTCTTCTGCAAACAATGCTGTTAAGTATGTTGTCAAGGCAAAGTCATAACTTTGTCTAGTGCAGAATTAGGGTCCACAGCTATTGCCAAGGAAAACATCAGCTTACAGAGACAGTTTAATTATTTTTTTTCAGTGCCTTCTAGATAAAAGCAAAAACATATGGTCTCTGAGGAAACTGAAAACAGATCTCAGATCAATTTCAGGCACATTGAATATGTATTTTCTTGGTGTGGCTTTATCAGACTTTTCTATTCCTTATACTGCAGCAACTGTAACTCCCTAGCACATTAACTGGCACGGGGATGGCTTGAATGGAGTGGCCACAGGGTAGGCTGGAATGACTAACAACCTCTTCCATCATTCACAGTTCTCCAGACTCTACAATGCAGTGTCATGAGCCCAAGCTCCACCTCAGCCTATTTGCATGCTGTAATGCTCAGCAAGTATTACCTGGGCCTGAGATTTCAGAGTTGCCTACACAGATCATACAAGGGGTACCTCAGAGGTCTCCAACCTGATAGATATCCCATCTCTGCTGACTTTAAAAAAAGACATGGTTCTGATGTAAACCTCATTACTCCAGAGAGATTGACTGGCCACCTTTAAGCCAAGTCAAGCTATCAGCACCTGGCTTCCATTTCTGGAAATCTTGAGCAAGAGCTTCAGAAACCTCTGAGAGGAATAAAAGCTGCTTTCAGCTGTCATACTCAAGGGTTATTGCCATGCTTTCCTAAAAATGCTGACCATGGAGCAGCACTTTCAGATTTCAAATGCTGCTTAACCTCTTGCTTTTTGAAATTATGACAGTCCTGGCAAATCATATCAATAGCTTTGGGAAACTTTTTTTTTTTTTTGAGAATGACCATTAAAGACTTTTAGAACACAACACAATTGCCTCTACTGATTGCAGAGGTTGAGACTCTCTTTGACGCTTTTTCAAAGAATATATTTATTTTTTAAATCTCTCTTTACTGCAAACAGTAAATGAATAAACTGTCATGAAAGAAGGCAGGAGAACAAACACATGCCAGAAAGAAAGAGGGGAAAGTATGTTTAACGGGGAGGACTCTTTCATCTGTGCAGCTATTTCCTATGATTTATGCAGCAGCTGAAACTAACTCTTTGCTAGCAATACAGTCAAATATTGTACATATTCTGGGAAATAGGAATATACAGAAAACTTCTAAGGAGCTATGGACTTTTTCTGAACATTAGTGACGATACACTAGCTGTATTTATCCTAAGTTAGTTCTGCACTTTGTTATTTTCTAAGTATTTAAATAACTTCTGATGCAGACGAGCATTTTTGTTTGCTTGAAGTAGCACCTAGCATTTAAGTCATCACCCTGCTCCTGTCTTGTTTTTCATTTGCAAACACAACTTTTAGAGGGGAATGTAACCTTTAAAAGAGAATTGCACACCCTGCAGAGATCTTTTCTTTATCCAAGCCCTGTCAGACCTACTTCACTACTTCAGCTGGGACCTGGTGTGGTTGTGCCTCAAAGTTATCCCTATATGCCTCCCATTAGTCAGTAGTTCTCTCATGTGACAGTCCTCCTCCCATGTTCCTTGCTAGCAGCCACCACAAAAGGGAGTGGCATGGTGCCTCCTCTGTTTCTGAACCTTCATATGCCCGTCCATGCACGGGCTGATGTTTGCACTTCTGAAAAATGCTACTACCTCTATTGCAGAGGGGGGGCAAAGGGGGTGGGGGAAGGAATGCAAAAGTAAAGGAAAGCCTTATGTTTTTCATTCCCTGATCTTAAGCCTGTTTGTAGATCTGTATAGTGCTGGCTACACTTCGACCCTGTTAAAACCCAGCTACCTGGCTCCTCATTGTGATTGTCAAAGGTGATGTAGCTCAGCTGGCCAGCTCCAGCTAAGGGCACATCCTCTTCCTCGGCATTGCTGTGCTCCTAGCTAAACTCATCACTGCATAAGTGCAGGCACCCAGCACAGCCCTGCAACCCACCTCTGCATTCAATCTTGCACCCACCTGTGTGGTTTCTACCCACTATACGACACAAAGTGTTGTGTGCATAAACACAGCCCCCTTCCATTTAGGGAGTTGACTCAAAGAAGTTGCACTGCCCAAACTGACAAACAATTCCCTTCTTCACTGCTTTCCTCTTAGCTTTAGCAATGAGCTGCCATTGTAAGCAGAAATAAGGTGCTGCCAATAGGGACAGGCTGCAGGAACCAACTCCTTCAGGACATCCCTCTCTAGTGTCCTTAACAGATAGGGGAAAAAGTTCCTTCCACCCTGACAACCTTGCAGTACAGGCAGTCATATTAGAAATACTTTCCCGTGGTGAATATTAGCATACCTGCTAGAGGCTTGAACAACCATGAGATGTTCAGATTTACAGTGGAACTGGTGTACTTTGCTGGTCTCTAAAGCAGCAGCAAACCACCTGAGTGAGATCTCTCTGGCAGAAGGAAGAGGCTTTGCACTGGTTCCCTCTAACTCATTAGTGGTGTAATTCCTGTAGGAAGGAGTGGCAACTGGCTGAGATAGGAACAGAAGAAATGCTTGTACATGACTAATGACTGGGAAATACAAGGCTGTGGCAACCTCACATTTCTTCATAACTTTGGTAGCAGAAGGAAAACATTTTCCACTTTAGTTTGACATACAGACTTAACCACAAACTTGTAATTCCTGATACTTCAGACACCTTTAGTCACCAAACACATCCCAAAACACTTCAGCACACCTATCCCTGGAGAAATATATTGTTTAAAGTGACAACATGCCAATAAAAGTTTCTAAGTGCTTTAATGCCCGTTACAATTAAATTTCAAAATAAAGGATTAAAGTGTTTGGTCTATAAGGCGATCTACAATAATGTCCCTGCCCAATTGCAACACCATATTGAGAACCCATATGCACATGGCATTCAGACAAGTGGCCAAACAGAGGATGGTTCACCCTTTGACTCTCAGTGACAAACGGTTTAGGGCAATACTCACCATTTAAGGAAACCTGGGCAGATTCAAACTGTTTTGTATGTTCCTATTTGTGGCTGGGAGGTTCTTCTCCACCTCTCTTGTCCTCTGGCCTTTCAAACTGCTATCTTTCCCACACCCTTACTGCAACAAACCCCCCTTCAAGTGCATGCAGTGAAAAAGGAGATATTACCTTCCTTTTCTGTTAAAGCTTCTGTCAGAATGCTAAGGGACAAAGCAACAACACTGTCCTTCGTGTCTTGCTTCAAGCTGAGCACTTGGCAGGACAGGTGGAGTCACAATAGCACAACCTTTGCAAGCAACTGCTCCATCACTTCTCATACAGAGAAAGCTTAGCTAGAGCTTCATAAGTTATTCAGCAATTGCTGTTCCCTCTGCTCCTCTGTCTGCCCTTCTCCCCTTTCCCTCCACTAATTAACATGAATCCCACCATGACAGTGGAAATAAGACAGGGTACTGCCATGCCAATAACGAGTCACATGTGATACACAATTTGAAGGTGAATTGCTGTTTATTGCCTTCGAGGAGGATAGCAAAAGGACCAGCTGTGCTTTCTCCATCCCAAGTTTGACTGCCATGTTATGTCCTTCTCTGAGAGACTGTAAAAGCTATGAAACAAGCATTATTGCTTTCCCTACAGGTTTCTCTGAAAATGTTGACTGTTACTTTCTGAGACGACTGATGAGCAGAAAAGTAAGAAGATTGATTCCCAGCAGGTGCATAGGCTATGTTCAGATGATCACTTGTCCACCTCACACGTCACACTTTGGCAACAAATTATTACCAGGTCTCAAAATTACATCATCTACACTGTGAAGACTTCTGCTGAACTTCTGCCAACAAAGGCTCTAATAAACACTGCCTAAAATATGCCAGCTGTGCTGTAGCTGCTTGGTGACCACATAGACTTCCCTCTTTCTTTCATTCACCACCACAGGCCATTCCACCTGCAGACACAATTGCAGCTCATGCTCAAGACAAAAAATGCCCAAATAAAATCCCTTTGCATATTATTTGCAGCCACCTGGTTTCAGAGTGCTAGATTTATCTCCACTGGCACGAAGGGACATAGTGCCAAAGCCCAGCAGTATTAAAGATCAGCAACTCCATCTTCAGCACAGTTTCCTGTGAGAGTTGTGCTTATTGACTTCTGTATGTTCTGGGTATGTGTGTCCTGCACAAAACTCACCCAGAAGGAGATGGCAGGCAATATACTTCCTGTTTCAAGTGTTACAGAGCTCAGGGAGTGAGCTGGGCTCCTCTCCAAGCCCCTGGGCCAGAGCATGAGGCTGTGGCCCCCCTGGTCCACTACAGTCCCCCAGCACCCTTTCTCTCCTCCATCTGCTGCACAGAAACAGCCCTTTCCTGCTTTCCTCTCCCTGTAAGAGCTGCTGTTGTCACCAGCCTTCGCTCCCAAGCAATGCCAGCCACCTGCTATAACCAGCATCCTTTCAGGTGGCATCAGCTGGCATGAGCCAGGAAAGGATTTAGCTTGATAATTACACCCTCAGCCTTCTTCCCCAAGCAAAATCTGAGAAGCTGCTGCATTCCCATCCCGCAGCTGATATATGCAGCATCATCTTGCAGTTTCACAGGGAGATGTGCAAAACCTGCTTAATCAAACAGGAGCAGATTGCATTTGGCCAAAGTCCTCTGCACAGGTTCACCACCTGCAAGACTGCTGTATTTTGACATGATAGCTCAAAACCTTTCTGTCAACCCAAGTCTGGTTTGCTCAACTCTAATTTGGGCACCACAGTACTGGACTGTGTGTGCAGCACCAGTGGACAACTCCTCTAATCCGGATTGCCCTCAAAGAAAAACCTGACAATGGAGCACAGAGACCCTCAGGCATGTCCCTGAAGAAGTAGGGACCTACTCTCAGAGACAGTCAGACATCAAAAGAAGATTTTGAGAGGGAATCTTTAACAGTTCTCTGTTGCCTGTCACTAGACCAAACTAACTGGCTTTGTCATGTATTGCTCCTGTGATGATTTCTTAATACAATTTGCTCTTCTTCTCCAGCGTTGAAGGAGGAAAGCCCTGGTACATTCTCCCAGCATCCTGCTGTACCATGGCACTGAGACTGAGGAGTCCCAGAGCAGCAGGTGATGCAGCAGGTACTCCAGGTGCTCCTTACAACGCAGTGTGTGCTTTTTATCAGTTCACGTTCCCTTTGCTTCCTTCTGCTGATGTTGCTGGGAAAGCCTTTGCAGAAGACAGCTGAGAGAACAGCCAATGAGCAACATCAGCAATGAAGTCAGGTATTGAAATGCCATTCATTTCACAACTCCTCATAAAATCATCCAGCCACATGATTTAGCTCAGAACATATTGCAATAGCCTGTGGTTTGGCTGTCAGACATCTTGTGTGATATGACATCTTTTCCCAGAGAAGGCTTTACATGCCTGTTTTTGCCCTCTGCCTCCCTTGTCACAGGGTAAATCCACACTGGATCTGTGATTGCTGTAAGCCTGGAAGAGCTCCTTCAGTACACTGACTTTTTTCCCCTCTCCTCTCTCTTTCTCCCTGCAGTTACATCCATGAGATTGTCATGTAACTTATCCTTTTAACTTTGTCTCCCTGGTCCCTTCCACTGTTGATTCAGCCAGATATAAAGTGCCAGAAATCTTTAGTTGAAATAAACAGAAACATTTCTACACACATGGACACAATGAAGCATTTATAAGTAGATAGATATGGAAAAATGTGTTTGATGAGCTGATTAAACAGAGCAAAAATGTGCCTAAATTGAGTCAGGGTTTGTTAGAGACTCAGATGAGAAAAAGGACACTAAATTAAACCTGGGATTTAAATTGTGTTTGCTGGATGTATAACTCATTAACAAGATATGAAGCTCCTTTTAGCAGCTGATCTCAGAGCAGCTGAGCCAGTACATGCATGCCACAAGCTTCCCATATAGATGAAGAAGTCAAGCATTCTGAGATGTGATTTATCCACGTTGCAAAACTGGGAACAGGTTGCAAGTGCAGCAGGTCACAGCCCAGTACCCTCCATCCGAGGTGTGCCCGGCCAGCAAGAGTCCCTCTAGGAGATGCAGTGACACCAACGGTGGGACCTGCTGCCCCAGCACAGGGGAGAGACAGTCCCAGCCTGTCATTCCTTGCAGACTGTTACTCCATGGTTTTTCCAATATCCACCTTTGAGAGGATAGGTGAGGAGTGCTTTCCCTAGCATCCCTTCATCCCTCCTCCCTCACGTGGCCCTGGACAGTCTTCCCAGCAGAATAGAGGAAGAAAGTGCTGATGGGCAAGGTATTTGTCTGAGAACATTGAACCTTTCATTTCCATTTATTGCTGCAACACAACTGGTTTTGTTCTCTCTTAATTGTACAAAATGGCTCACTGCTGCTGGAAAATCAGTGATTTTGCTAGATACACAAACTGCTGCCATAAATGGACTCTGAGCACAATATTACAGACACAGCCTACATGCTTTCACCTACAGCAAGACTGAAAGGGAAAAAGAAAGTAACAACAAAAGAAAAGGAATCTCTGTATTTTTGTTTTTAAGGTCTAGCTCCTCACAGTCCCCTAGCAGAGGGACCTTGGAGGCAGCAGAATAATTTTTCCACCACAGCCAAATCCCATAGTTTGCTCCAGAGCCAGGCTGCAGCTTCCGGGCAGCATTTGCCCTCCTGCCCACCCAGCCCTGGTTGCCACTGCCAGCGCGGGCAGAAATACGTCATTACTAGGGACCAAAGCTATACACCAGTTCCCTGCATGTCATTTGTGACCCTCGGAGCAGCCTTGATTTCAGCAAATGCACACAGAAGCCAGTTCTGAACCTTTGCTCAAGGGTCAGGGCCAGTCAGGTGCTTTGATTTCTCTTCTCCTGAGCACAGACCCTGGCTAAAGCTGCTCAGGTTGCATGCCATGTGGAAGGAATGAAGCTGCTGCTCTCAGGAGCCTGAAACTTTCAAGTGGATAAAGCAGTCCCAGCTGGATGGGAGAAAAATGGTGAACTGAAAAGTCAGGATAGGCATCTCTTTTCAACTCAGTGTTTACCCAGGGCTGTGCCTGCTGTGCCCTGCTGCAGGTTTTGGAGGACACAGCTCTCGTGCAAGTACTCAGTTAAAAAACACAGTGGGAGGCTCATGAGACAGGGAGGAACCAGAGCCCTCAGCTGTACTGACACATTTTGCACCTTGATGATTTCCGAGCCAATCCTTCTAAGGACATTGCCTTTTTTCACCACTTCGTGAGTGACAATTACTGTCAGGATGACCTTAAAATACACAATTCTAGTGTGCAGACTGTATTTTGGAGCCAGACCACAGCACATCCACAGCATGGTTACAGATTGCACAGAGGATCTCCTAGGAAAGCATCTTCAATTGCCTTTGCAGCCTCACAAAAAACCCACTACATTTGCCAGTGCTTACTGCTAGTGCATGCAGTTCTCTGACACTGACATTCAGGAAAAGCTTTGGGCAAAAATGTGAGTGTGGTTTGGTTGGTTTTAAGTAAGCACAATCATTTCTCCTGACTCCTGACATCTCAGAAGGGCAGTCTGCCATCAGTTATTTTTTGTCACGTGCAGGCTTAAACATTCAGTACTGGAAATACAGAGAAATGATAATATACAGTGATCCAGGTCATCGAGTACATTTGGAGCTTACACCACCAAAGTTTCTGTCCCAAAACTGAGCACCAGAAGCCTCAGCTGCAAGCACTTAACTTTTTATTTTAATATGACATTCCTAGAAAGAGAGAGAGAGGAATCTCTGTGCAGGGTATTTGGCTTTGCATGGCTTTGGGCAGCCACCTTTCAGAACAGCTCACCTTTACCTAAAAGCTTGATTGCCAGAACTCGATCATACTCATTGTCCCGATTTGCTTGTGACTCAAAATGAAACAAGTCTGGAAAGGAAGACCAAACACCAAAGCAACGACCCTCACAGTGGCAATCCCATTTTACTGCTGCAATCTCATAGCAGGACAGAAGCCACTAATTAGAGGATGAGGGTTTTCCTTACCTCACTGATGACAGATGAGTGGGGCTGCTCATATACCCAGGTATCGTGGCAAGTGGCGAGTGACAGGCTGCCAGTGCTGCGATTGCCATAGTGGGCAAGAGGGCTGGCACAGCTGGTGGAGGTATCCCATGCAACATCCAGTCTCTCACACTCGCCGTTGGAGGACTTGTTCCCCAGGTGCAGGGGCAGTAGTGTGAAGTTTCGTTCCTCTTCCAGTGTCCAGCCGCATCGTTCACTTAACTCAGCTGCCCCAGGGATCCTGCACCAGAAGTTGACTGGTGCCTGCCCAAGGAAAACCACACTGGCAAACAGGGAAGAAAAAGTTATGCCTGTCTGGCTAAGGAGGAAAAAGACCCTCTTTTGAAATCTTCCAAATTCCCCAGCTTCCTTCAGAACCTCATCGAAAGATGGCATTATGTGAGGTGATCCGCCCGCTTGCAGCAGCCCGAGAGATGGCAGAGTTTTCTCTCACACTTCGCATCAGCTGCTGGCACTTCCTATGAGCGGGACCGTGTCGCCTGCCCTCGCTGGTCTCTCCTCATGTGCGCCCACACACCGAGACACGCCGGGCGGCAGGCGCGGCCGTGCGGCAGCATCAGCGGAGCCGCAGCGGGGCTGCGGGCAGGGATGCGCGCCCAGGCACACTCGGGGACGCTCAGGGCATGGCAGGTGGCACAGGGCTTGCACGCGGAGAGCTAAAGAGCACAAACATGCTGTAGGAGAGGAGGGGCGTGTATTTCCTATTCATCCCGAATGTTAAACAGATTATGTAATAAACCCAGTTAACTCCTCGGGGGCCAGCGAGCCGCAAATGCCGGCTTCCACGTGGCTGTGATAAATTAATAGGTGCAAGGATAAAGCAAAGGGTTAAAGGGAAAGAGCACAGAACCTGTTGCAAAGAGCAGCATGGAGTGATGCAGGCTCTGCGGGACGCAGGGGCAGGAAGAAAAGTTGTTTCAAAGAGACCTATAGTCTTTCCTTCAACAAATAGAAATTAATACTGTGGCAAAGTTTCATTACTTCTCCAAAAGCACTGTTTCAGCATCTGTACAGATTTAATTTGCAAGAGCTTTTCCCTTCAGTAGCATAAGCAAAATGAGAGTCACAAACTGCAACAGTTGAAAACAGATTTATTTTTTTTAAGTTTGATCTACCTGTTCAAGAAGGCTTTTATATGATCCTGTTAATTTTCGTTTCACAAATTCTTCCAAATATTTAAAAGAGAAATGACAGTGTTTCTTACTCAAAAATGAATGGAAAACAGGTAATTTCACTTTTTTACTCAGCTGTTTGTTTGAGGGTGGGGAGAGGGGTGCAGTTTGTGTGCATATGAGCATATCTTGTGCAAAAGCCCCTGAATCAAATCAGTTATGCAACTGTGGGGTTTTTTGGACTTAGTTCAGAATCATGAGGTCCATGGTCACTCTATTCTATTGTAAGAAGGAGCAAAGGGACAGTACCTACCAAAGATGTCTCCTGCAATCCCTTGTCTCTGATTACCTATAGCTTTGACCATGGGTGTTTATGGTTTTGAAGCAAAGTGTTATTTCTAAATCAGTTAGTTCCAGATCAAGAAAGGCTTTGATTACAATATAGGCTATCTGACATGAGTTTTTTAACAGACATGAAGACTGACGCTGTGAGATGAGCTCAGCAAGAATGCAGATTACTGGGTGGGTACATTGCTGTGCTTACATCAGAACATGATTTTGAGGGAATTTTGTTTGATGTCTGATTGTGCTGTTTTGTAGTAAACAAGCTTAGAGGCCATGAATGCATCGCCTTTGGGTCCAGGTCTGTGCCTGAGGAGGTAGGGAACTCTCTGCTTTCAAACAAGAGGAGCTCTTTTATTCCAACGGCTAACCTGAAGGCAATCATGCTGAGATGTCAAAGGTAAGATGGTTTATTCTGGCAGCTTCCAGTGACTGGGGAGAGAGATTGCCTCTGTAGGGACCACTGCAAAGATGTGAAATGGGGACAGAAACTGATAATGACCCTGTACACTGCTCTCAGAGATCTGCTTGAGGGTTTATTAAGCAACTACTGTTTTTCAAGCCTTCCCTCAATGAAATAAAAGTTGTTTTTATCTCTGTTGAATATTACCATAGAATCATAGCATGGTTTGGGTAGGAAGTGACCTTGGAGATCAACCAGTTCCAACCCCCCTGCCATAGGCAGGGACACCTTCCACTATTACACTGGAGAATATTAGCTCAGCTCTGAGTCATGAGGCTTAGTCCCCTGTAAGCCATGTACCAATGTAGCTGTGCTCAGCATTGTACCCATTTCAGAAATCCCTTGGTGTAATTTCTGTGGCCGCCTCTCATCAGTGGAGTTAGACCACATTCAGCTGAGGGACAATTCAGTCCACTATTGCAATTGCTTCTGGAGCTACGTTCTTTCCCAAAAGAAAGCATGGTTTAATAGCTGGTTGCCAAAATTTCACACATTTCATCCATTATTCTCTTCTCACGCACAGCACATGCGTTGCATTCTATCAGACCAGAAGCCAGAAAGCCCAGCAGCTGAGAGAGGTCAGCACTAAGGTCATGGCAGCAAACATCTGGCAGTCTCACTAACATGCCCTGCATACAGGCAAAGATTCATTCAGCAAAATAATTTCAACTGTCTGGCATACATGATGTCAAAGTGACCTTGGTTCCTTGGTGTTAACCCGTGTTTTCAGTTCTCTGTCCAAAAAAGGGCTTATCAATATTTGCCACCATATCAGTGTACTGCAAGACTCCAGTTTGCCAAAGAAATCTAAAATATCCCAGTGACAGAGGCAGAAGAGTGGGCATTAGTGCATTTATTCTACGGCAAGCAATTCCCAGCTTCCCCATGGTTTTCCAGGAATTTCAGTTTCACATGCTGTGAGAGCTGAACACATCTAAGGACAGGAAGATGATGGCTTTGTATACAAAGCTGCTAACTGTAACCTCATGAAAGAATGCTTTTAAATCTTTGAAAATAGGTCTCATGGTCAAACCGTCATTTTAAATATTTTATCTTATGCATACAGTAAAAAATTATGATCTTTAATATGAGGAAAGAAGCAAGGGAAGAAAGAGCCAAGGAAGATGACTGATGAAAAAGGCAGAAGCAGTAAAAATAGATGTGGAGAACATAAAGAGGGAGGAAGAGTGGAAGGCAGCAAGCCAGGGAAAGAGCAGTTGCAGAAGCAGTGATGAAAGGGGAGCAGAGGAGAAAGAGATACAGAAGTAAAACTAAAATACAGTCATGAACATCTTCACTTGAAGCTCTGTTTAGAAGCCCAAATGTCACAGCTATTTCAGACAGTGAATGAAAACTATGTAGTTAGAGAGGAAGGCACTTACACTGCCTGTACACACATGGCACTAGACAACTATTTATACATGCCTGGGTGACTGCATGAGACATTTGTATCAATACCTACTCTGACTGAATCCTGGAAAGCTAACATTTTACTGCAACACCCTGGATAACCTTTGCCAGTGCATCAGATAATCACTTAAAAACCTCCAAGTCCTCTTTGTGGCACTAAGTAAGGGGCAGTGACATCAACCACTTTGCAGGCACCTGAGGCCACTCACTGTTCTGCGTAACAGCATTGATAAAGTTATGCAGTTCCATGATAAAATTATGCAGAACACCTTGACCTAGGTTTATGATCCCCTACAAACACATGCCTCTTGCTAAATAACAGAGGGTCTGTGAACAAGCTTGCCAGAAATCATTCACCCTGACTGTTATCTCACTGCTTGATACAGCTTCATATTGCACCAAATATTTGTCCCCCAGACAAAACTACTAAAGACTAGATAGCCCTAAGCAGCACGGGTGCAAACCAGTCAGCTTCACACCTAGGGCCAGGAGACTGCCTACACGAGCCTTTTCTTCCACTTTCCATGCCAGGAGAAGTGTTGGGGATCTCCACAACGCTGCATTTGGGGACAACCTGTGCCTCCCCCAAGTGGTAAGCACGCAGCAGAGGCTGCAGTAAGCAGCCAGCCAGTAGCAGCTCAAAGTACACTGCCTAGATGTTAATGGCAAAGCTTGGCTCACGGCAAAAGACAGCAGGAATGGAAAGGATATAGGAGCACTTTTTTGGAGATTAAATAAATAGCAGATTCTTAAAGATCAGAGTAATACCTCTTCATGGGGCAATTAGAGATGTTTACTCTACTCTCTCCCACACATGGCACAATTACATTCCAGGACAGGACACTAAATTACATACAGCATTTTCTCTGACAGGTCTTGTGTTTTGGCTTTTGTTATTGTTTTTTCCCCCTTGCACTTTATTAATCTTTTTTCTTCCTCCCACACCCACTTTCATCTTCATTTACCTCCCCCTTCCTCTTCCAGATTTCCTCTTGTTCTTTTGAAAAGGTGGCAACTCCACTCAATGAAATCTGTCCTTTCCCAGGCCTCCAGATCTACTTGGTGAGCTGTGGGCTGACTCAGAGACATGGGAAAAGTCAATTTCAATCAACAGGGTTTCCACCTTTTGGCAATCCATGAAAGCAATGCACAATGCATTATACTCCCCTCCCTCACTATTTCCATGAACATTAGGCTATTTTTACCATCTTGGTTCCAAGAACAAATATAAATAAATTTAGTTCTAAGAACTGTAGTGTACAACAAACAACAGTGAGAGGGATCTGTACTCATTGCTGGGACAGCAGCTGAAACAGCAGAGGAAAATGGGGACATGGGAAGAGAAAGGAAAATGCAAACAAAGGGAAAAAATGTGGAGATTGAAAGGAAAAGTAAAACAGGAGCAAAGAGGTTCCTGTTTCTCTCCTCACAGGAGAGAAAAAAACAGACCAGTAGATAGCACACTGAAGACAGACCATATCTGCCATTCTGAGCACATGTAGGTAAAAATCTTACAGCAGGAGAGGAAGCCATTCTAAATCTGCAATGTGTGGTCATTCTCACAGCCTCAGCTTTTTCTTTTGCTGCCACAATACAGAAGATGGGAGGCATATGGGGGCTTAGGTGCCCACAGCTCCTTAGGCTCTCCCAGGCTCATTCCCTACAGCAAGGTTTCCCTCCCTGCTACACATCACACCTCTTCTTGTACAGGCTCTTTCTTGTGCTAAAGCATTCTCTGCTGCAAGGCAAATGAAATTCTGTGGGTCTGTGCTTTATTGCCCACTGTTTCACCACCACAGTGCTTGTATACTGTTCCTCTTTGCCAGTTGGAGAAGATGAGGTACCACACACTTGGATGCTTTCAGATAGCCTTCCTCACTGACTTTAAGCCTACTTAGGGAAAGCAGCAGAAACAAGTGGCCCTCCACACATGTCTGGGAACACCCTCTTGTCAGGATTGCAGCTCAATATCTGAGATGGGCTGAGGAACTGAAAGGGCTCATCAGCTTCTTCAAGGCCAGATGAAGGAAGGGCAGACAGAGGAAAAGGGTTTCCTATACACTCATTTTCATAGTTTATATGTGGCTTCGCTCATCCTTTCCCTCTTCACCCAGTCACTCTGAAGGCCGGTGGAAAGGTTACACCAGGGAACCTTCCTGTTCAGATACCATAATCCCACAGCACATGTATCAGGATCCTTGCTGATGACTCAGAATAACCAAGTATTTCAGCTATAAGATAAGACAAGCTGAGTTGACCAGAGGCTGTTTTACACAATGGAACAAAAAAGCTGTATTTCAAGAGAAAGGTGTAGAGGCCTAAAAAATGAAATGGAAACATTCCCCTTCATGTTATGAGACTCCTGTAAATCACAAGATTTCATTCCCTCTCACCTGCACCTTCAAAAAGTCCTACCTGGAAAAAAGGCAAAAATCACATCAGTTTTGTTTGATTCCTCATCATGGCACATGCCTCCCCTATGGCTTAGTTTCCATCAAGATTGGAAGCAAATATTTCTAAATACTAAGAGAAGGGCCTTGCCTTAAAGTTCCTAGATCCATTTTGTGAGATAAAGCTGAAACTTTTAAAGCTTATCAAGGATGGTGTCAGTGCAGTGAAGAGTTCTGAAAGTGCCCCTCTCTACCTATATGCTTCCCTACTTATTTCTGAAGGGGGACTTCTTCTAAAAAAGGAGGGGAAAACTCCATATGAAAACCCTTGCAAGAGTTTCTAACAGTAGTGTTTTTTATCTACTTTCAGGCAGTTTCTCAGTTTGTTCTTATATCGAATATTCCCAACAAGCCTTTTTTGTGGCCTTGTTGTTGCATTTTTATTGCTGAGAACTCTGGGGAATGCAAAAGACCACTAAGCTGGTCAATGTAACAAAAATACTAGCATTCATACATGTGAAAAGAAGATAATAGAGCAATTCTGCTAGACTATCGCTGTCCATCTAATGGACAACTTTGGGTAGAAGCAATATGATTTGATATAGAAGACAATTCATGTTCAAAATACTCCATGAGCCTTAATATCTGGCTGATAAAACTCCCCAGGGGAGAATTAATATACGTTTCATATTTGTGTGAAAAAATATTTAACCTCAGCAAATGTCAGTTTCTGTCTTTTCAAGACAGTAACATATTATTTTTAATGTCACTGAAAAAGAACTGAGAAACAGCGCTGCAGAAACTAAACCAAACACCTGCAGGAGCAGCGTAAATTCAGAGCAGCAGCAGAGACTCAGCACACTCCAAATGCACCAGCAAAAATTCGAGTCATCCTGGAAGTATGGATGGGAACTAGTAATTCCTCATGCTTTTCTCTAATCTCCCTGTAGCTGTTTTTGGAAATCCTTAGTGCTAGGAATCTATTTATAGTTCAGTCTGTTTTTGTAGTTTATCTCTGCTATAACATTGTGTCCTTTGTCCTAGCTGCACAATAACAACCCAAAGGAATCCTTTACAGCTGGGTTCTCACCTCCTGCTTGATTAGCACTCTTTATCAATAGGAAGAAGAACTGGACCAGTTTCATCAGGCCACTTAGCTGGACATACATGCTCTCTGTTCAAGATCCAGCACTAAGCATACTTCTTGAAATGGGCATTTTTGATATGTGGCCCTACCACAAGGTACTTCAGGTGCTAGGTGCTTTCAGTAGTTTTGTGTTTATTTGATTTTAGATGTCAGTATATTTATTACGAAGGATTTATTATATTTTTCCTTCCATAGTAAATATTCCTGAAGGTGTTTAAGAAAAAATATAAAGATGTAAATATCTGATGTGGAAACGCTAGGCAAGAACGGTTCAGCAAACATTCAAAAGTCAAGGAGTTATTTACATTCGTCTGAGTTCCCCAAATCCTGAGCAACTAAATGAACTGAAACCAAGGCCAGTTCAAGCTGAGTGTATCTGAAAAGGGTGCAGCAGTTGTAACCATTTTCCTGTGAAACAATCTGCAGTGAGTGGGTGGAAAGTGTAACACCTGCATCCTGGGGAGCTGGACCAGGTAGAATAATGCAGGTGGCAGAGGAAGTCCCTGAGAAGGTTTCTGTATTTTTAGGCTGAGCTTTCAGTCATCAGAGTCTACAGACCGAACCCAGACCTTAAGAGAGGCCCCTGTGTAAGGGGAGTACAGTGATCAGGAAACTTGAGAGGTGGTGCCTGGCAGTGTCAACATGACACAGCAGGTGGAAGGCCCTGGGCACTGGGAACTGGAGGGCATCACCTGCAAAAGACTGTTTTCCTACTAGTGAGGTTGCTCCTGTTGGCAGCTGATCTGAGCAGAAGACATGCAACCCTTGACTCAGTTCTTGCAGCCATGCAGTAGCCGAGACCTGGGGCTGCTGGATGATGAAGGGACATTATTAGTCACAGACGAGAGATGGGACCACTGCTGACCCCAGCTCCATGCTGGACAGTTGCAGTGGAATAGGGCACTGGAGAGGTCTTGGAAAATCTGGGACGGTGCCACTTGCTGGCATATCAGGTAGCCTTCCTTGGGGACTGGCTCAACATCCATCCTTCAGGACAGCCAGTATTTCCAGTCCCACATATCTGCTCCTCTGCACCAAGATGAGGAGATGGGGAACAGACTGGTTTCACTAAACAAGAAATTCGTGGACTAAATACCAGCTCCTTGGAACTTAGATTTAGGAGACTAATCCAGAGATGAATTTATGAAAAGATTATTTAGAGAATTAGCTCATATGGTATTTTTAGCAAAATCATAGCTGAAGAAAAGCAAAAGGGATTTACTTTGGGTTTGTTTAATAAATGAAAACAGCAGTGTTACCATACAATTTCCATATATGCATCATCACAGCTGCTGACACCATCCTGACCCCTCAAATTACTCTACAACTCAAGTGCTGTGTACAATAGCAAACTGCTCCTTGGTCAGCAGAGCCAAGGAGACACTCATGCTCCTGGCATAGCAAGTGGCACAAGCATAGACCTCATCCTCTCCTCATCTACAGTAGGACTGTGGACCTCATCACCTTCCCAGGGGGTGGGGGGAGCAGAGCTTATCCCAACCTCACTGCCCAGCCAGGACAGGCTGGCAGAGCAGGGTTACAAGGTGATGAATATGTAAGAGCAGTTTGTGCATCTGAGGAAGGCTGTCTGTCACACACTTCACCTTGGTAGGTCCTGGCTGTCACACTCCAAGGCCTCATCCCAGGCTGGTGGAGGTTTAAAGGCAACTTCATTGACCTCCTTCTGTTTCACAATCCTTCCTTCCTTTCAACAGCATGAGTAAAATGACAAATGTACACTAAAGTGCCAGGAATGCCTCTTTTTTTCTGGAACAGCTTTTGCTCAGAGGGGTGGCCCTAGCTAAGCAATATGTCAGCTTTCAACAAGGAAGCCCCTCGTTTATGGTCTGTAAGACTAAGGTCTTCTCAGCTGATCTTTCACTGTTTTCTATATATTCAGGGAAGTTTCTCTCTTGGTTTTCCCATCACATAATGCTTGGTTCCTATTTTATTCTGCTCCACTTCAATTTTCCCTCCTCTGAGAATGCACCTTTCAGGTAAGTCCAGTTTTTTCCTGGACAAAACAATAAACTTGAAAACCTCTGTGCACAATATGAGAAATCCCTCCTCCCATTGCTCTCCTGTTCCAGAAATTCGGGAGTCTAGGGGGAAACATTAGCCTTGTGCCCAACATAAGGAGGCCTTGGGTCTTGCAACCACAGTCCCAGCTCTGATCCCTGTTAGTTCCTACTGCGCCAAGATTTTTTAGAGATTCATTGCCTTGGGCCATGTCCAGATTTCTGTGTATAGAGACTGCAGAATTTTTGTCAGGAGGGGATTAAAGCACATTCTTAAGAAGCATGTTTCAAGAGACAGTGGGCACAAGCTGAAGCACAGAATGTTCCCTTTGAACATCAGGAAACATTGTTCTACTGTGAGGGTGGGTGACTGAGCACTGGAACACGTGGCCTGGAGAGATGGTGGAGTCTCCACCCTTGGTGATACTCAAAAGCCGTTTGGGAATGATCCCAGGCAACCTGTTCTGGGTGCCCCTGCTTGAGCATGGCAGAGGGTGGGACCAGATGGCCCTTCCAACCTCAACCACTCTGTGATGATTCTGTTTCTCTTTCCCTGCAAAGTCCCAAGCAACAGCAGTCTACAGAGCTTAAGCCATTCTCCTGGAAAGGCAAGCTGGATTTGTCTAACTTCACCTCTGCTTTCTTATGCCGTTTCCCCAAAATACTCTGTGTGTGCAAAAAAAAAAAAAAAGGTACAGTGTTGCCAAATAGCAAAATTATTCCTGTTGGTTGCATCCTGTGGTGGTTCCACACCAGTTTTTATACCATACATTGAGTCTAACTCCCACAACACCTGCAGAGATGGTCACACTAAATAACACCTGAGACAGATTAACCCACATGCACCTCCAGGCTGTCACGGAATCATAAAATCATTTAACTTCTTGGCGTGGAAGGGACTCCAAAGTTCACCTAGTTCCAGCTCTCCTGCCATGGGTAGGGATGTCATCCACTAAACCATCCTGCCTGGCCTTGCTGGCCTATCACAACTAGCTTGTTTTGTTGGGGCATGCTGGCAAAGGGCTGACTCTGAGCTATATCTAGACAAACAAAATAAATGCATAAGGTATTGTAAAGCAGCAACAGGAGAAATGGCAGAAAAGGGGAGGATTAAGTATATGTTGAAAGGGAAGCATTAGTTTAAAGGAATTGATGACCCAGGTAGTAAGTAGAGAGGCTGTGCTCTCTGCTCTCATATGGCAGATACCAGACATATTGTAAACTTGGCAAAACTGGGACAGATGGTTCCATCCTCACCAACACAGCTCACACTGGCATCTGGGTATCCTTTTCCCTGATGCTGCAGCTTTCAATTCTTCCCATGCGTTGCAGCCATAAAGTAACTATAGAGAAGCAGAGTGAGGTTTGGAGCCACTTCTGAAGGTTCCTAGCAGAAGGAGAGCCTGGATTAGACCTCACCAAAGGACTGGAGAGGAGAGGGGCTTCCTGGTGAGTTAAGGATTCGGGAGATATCCTTGTCCCTTAGTCCTCCCTATGAACAGCTCAACAGGCAGATCTGACTGTCAGCGTTATGATTCCAAGCCATGACCCCAGGGTACAAAAAGTCTGTCTTCACCAAAGCCATGAGTGTCCATGAGTCTCTCCAGCACTGTCTCTGCAGGCAAGATTTCAGAAATTGGTCTCCTATGCAAGGAAAAATGACATCAGAGGCGTGACATGATGGGAAGCTGCGGTCCCAGTATCCTGCTCACAGCACATCTGCTGCTGTGGTGTCCATGTCACAGTGGCTGAGGTCAGAGATGAAGCTGGTGGAAGTGAGTTTCCCTTTATTGCTCCTTTCTCTTAGAGGAAAAAACACTCTGTATGCACACGTACACGTGTCTGCGTGTGTGTGTGTACTTGTGTGTGCTCACAGTTCAGTGACGCCACAGCTTTGTCTGGCGGTGGCAGCAGACAGTGGCAGGGTGGCACAATCTGCTCCCAAGGAGCAGCTGAGGTGGCGGTTTGTGTGTGGACACCTGATGCAAGACAAGGCCTGAGGCAAAGGCTCCTGGCTAGAAAAACTCAGTCATGAGAAGTGTTTGCAGAAGAAGCAGGAATGCAATGAGCTTGAATGGGGACACAACGTGGGCAAATGTGACCCTGGGATCAAGAAGCAAAATGAGGACATGCAGGGATGGGCAGAAAACCCTGTGAGAGTTCGTGTGCATGCAGATGTCAACACAACTCGCATGGAGTCACATCTTTCCAATAGCAAAACCTTCACCACATCACACTGAACTCACAAGGAGCTGTGAGGGTGAGAGCAAGGGTTTGTGTCACCAGGTGTCACCATGGTGTGATGGGTACCACCTGAGCACAGCCTCCCCATCAGCTGCCATGCCATGGGAGCAGGAACGTCTCATGCCCAAGAGGGGACCAACAGCAGTCACAAGAGTGAGAGGAAGCACAACTGCTCATCCAGTCACTTCCAGGTGCAGATAAATAATGCTGAAAATCAACACTGTTGACTGTTAATGGAGAACTGTCACCACCTTCATATGGCATCCATGGGAATGTGATGTTCCTGCACCTTCTCAGTCATCCTATGTCACCAGTTGTTCCTGATGTCTGCCTAGAAAACCTTGGCTCATTCCTTTGTAGCATTTGAAACTTTTCAGACATGTTTCAGCTTCTCACTTACCATGCAGAAGTTTTAATTAGCAGACCTAGGGGATATTTATTAAGATTATTTTTTTAAGATTATTTTTTCATAAAGTTCACTGTTCCTGGAAACTCTGAGAAAACCACAGTGCAGACAGAAGTTTAAACAAAGTTCTTGCATAATATCATATGACTTCCTCTAAAAGCTTTCTTCTTAACAGTTGCCACCTGTAATTATCTCAGAGTACACACCAGTGTTACAGGATGTTCTTGATAAGATCGGAGTTTGAGAGTCTGCGGTGTATTTTTCCCTCTTCATTTGCTGTCAGATTTCTTCTGCATTGGGCGTGGCTTTGCTGTCTCTTGGTAGCACAGAGCAGCGTGTGAACCACCACAAAGTACATCCATCCTGGGAAAGGAGTCTCTGCTGAGGTCTACATTCTCAGCCAGACCTACCCTGCCCAAACTCATTGAAACTCCTGCTGGGTATTGTCCTTGATAGCTGTATTTCTGTCCGCTATTCTCTTTGTACCTGTGGCGTTCAAGAAAACAAGAAGTGAAGCCACACATATCCCAGACACCAGACATTCCTGATGCACGGGAGTGTCCGTACACTACCAGGAGCAGTATCAGGCACAGAGGCTCTGGTCAGTGTGGCTGAAAGGCTCCTAGTGCTGTGTAAAAATGATGCATAGATGTGTTCATCTGTTTATAGTTTATCCAGTAAGTACTGAAGAGACCTAACAGCATCTGTGCTTGCTGTGGTCCTTCCATTTCTGCTGGCTTGGGTATGACTGGTCATCATGGGGCTGACATTGGAACTGGTATAAAAGCAGAGTTGGCATAGACCCTATGTCACATGTACTGATTCTACAGAAGCATGTGCTTGCCTCCAGGTGATTCAGACCAGCTTTGAATGCTGTCTGACCTGGGAACCAGCACGAGTGTCATTGCAGGTTGCAGATGAAACATACTCTGAAATCAGGAGGAAAAGCTGAGATCAAAGTATCTTCTGCTCTAACTGAGGGGCAGGTGCAGTTAAATATTACTGTTGCTGTGATATAGCTATGGCCTGGCCCAACAGTATTACATACATTATGTATTATGTAAATGTTTTACATACATTATGTATTTATTAGCACATACTTTATTGTGTGTATGTCTAAGAACAGGCACTCACCTGGGTTGTCCTCATGGGTATGACTAACCACACTGCCCACTCACTTCCAGTCTTAGAGACTCAGGGAGATAATTTATTGACAATACAGTCTCACAGTTTCCTGGTACACTCATAGTCCACTTACTTGTGTACTTAGGGGAGTAGCCCAGTAATTCAAAAGTTATTAGTAATCTCTAGTGAATGGGCATCTTGCTCCATAGGAGAGTCAGGACATACATTTTACAAGGTCACTCAGTCCAAAATACCTCAGTGGAGAACAGCCTGTACATTGTAGAATTGCCTGTGCTGCCACCTCTGCCATCTTAGTGTTGGGACACCAGAGTGGGACTACTGCTGTTTGCATGGCTGGCCATGCAGGTCACATGGAGTCTGCTTGACCATCACCTACTGAGTAATGCAAGCCCTCCCAGCACATATACTGCCCCCACGTACACACACGGGGACATGCTGCTGTTCCAGTATCTGAATTTGTGGCTCTTTCTGTGAATCCTTCCTGCACTTTGTTTTTATCTTTATCTGACTTACAGGCAGAGCTTCTGCAGTCCCTTAATTAACATGCTTGGCTTCTTGCCTTAGTTTCAGTCCACTGAGAATGGCTCTTCTGCAGGGAGCTCTGCTGCCTTCCCTTAGCCAATTCCTCCCAAATCCAGAGCAGACCTGTTCCAGCTCAACACTGTCCCCATGTTGGATTTATGGTTCATCTGTTCAAAGTGCCAAGTTCAATCTCGTTCCACCCTCTCCCTTAACTGTAAAGTGGCTAAGCTTTCCCATAGATATTTCACTTCAAAAGATGCTTGCGTAAGAGGTGACAAACCCTACAGATGCTCAAGGGTCACATCATGATCTCAATGAAGCATGTGGGCAGCTTCTTACCTACCACTTACCCAAACAGGGTATCTAATTGTGACTATCCCTGTCTTGTTGCTTCTTCCACCACCAATATCCACCCACTGCCTCATTTCTTATACTGGAGGTAGTCGTGAAAGCACTTGCTTGCAGTGGGGAGGGAAGGGAGCATCAAAGCCCACTGGCCAGCAAGACAGACAATTACCACTGTGTGGGAAGACTCCACCAGAAAACATTGCTTTCTATTTCGTAAGTCTATTCCACGTGGTATGCACTTGGCTTCAATCTTACCTACTAGCTAATTTCCTTGCCCTTGAATCTTACTCGTCCTACTTCTCTGACCAGCCTCTTTTAATCTACTTCTAGTTAGTCCCACTGAAATTTCAGTGGTCCTGGGAATAAAGTGAAGCAGGGCTGTCTCCATTCGTGATGGATTGGTAGAGTTCAGTCCCAGTTCTCTATCAAAGGCTGGCTGCTTGTCTATGACTGCTGAACCTGTATGTTCCCTTTGGACTTAAACTACTGATGCCTTCTTGCCATTGCTCCTTGGCATCTTTCTTTATCCTTGCAGACCCTGAGAAATTGTGTTTGTATTATCTCATTTGTAGCTGCCATCAGTATCTCTCAGAAGTGCACACAGATGCCCAAATGTTCATAAAACCAAATTACAAGATATCAAACCCCAAACATTTACAACACAAGCTAAGACATAGAAATAAAACTTAAGAGTGGGAGCTCGTAACTTCTGCAGGAGGGAAAACTTAAGAGCACCTACTATGACAAGTAGTGTTGGATACCTCCTCCTTTACTGGAGCTGCACCTCACTCGTACCTGTATGGTGTCAGAGCCAGCAGACCAGATCACGAAATATCATCGATCAGTGTGACATTTCTCAGCTACAATAGGGCTGTTTTTAAAAGCAATTTGTACAGAAGCAATAGCTTCATCCCCTGCTGAGCAGAGAGGCCTTTTAGAAACAAGAACGTCCGGACTAATAGCAATTGTGTAAACAAACACTGACGAACTTCATCACAGCTGTGTGCTTATGATACTTAACTCCCAATAGATTCAAGCTTGCGAAATATATTTGAACTCCTTTTGCATCCAGAAAAAAATGTTCAAACTCAGAGGCAAGAAGTCTTTCATTAAATCCATTGCACTAGTTGATCCCCAATTACCATTTTCTAGGTCAGTATTAGCTGCTTCACTGCTCTTTTTAAAAAGTGTTGTGTGTTTGCTTTCAGGCCTTCTGTCATGTAAAAAGCAATTTATAATCATGCCGGGAGAGATGGGTATATTTATTCATTTCACAGAAATGTTAAAATGATGCTTTAGCTGAGGACCATACAGAAAATCCAAGAATGACACTGAAGCTGAAGTCTTCTGGCATGGTATAGGTGGGGCAATTCTGTAATTGCCTGTCTTTCATTAGACCACATTCACACCAGTGATTCTAACAGCTTCATGGTGATATGCAATGAGAAGGGCCATAAGAAATTCAGAAAAATCAGTTCTCATATTGTTATACCACCTTTTATTCCTTTGGTGCTGGTTTTAGACAATCGAGCACTCTGACTGCCTCAAGGATCAAATGGGATTTCAGCAGGGCTCAGACCAAAAACAGGGGGTGCAGGAGGAGTCAGGGGGTCTGTCACAGACTGAGACAGGGCTAAGAGGTGAGTTATGGGATTTTGAAGGTGACCAGTTGGTCTTGAAGAACAAAAACAGCCTCTTGTCCATGCCCTCCTGTTCCTCTCTGTCTTCCCATGGCCAGGACACTTCGCCCCAGCGCAGCCTTGTCTGATGAGAAAGCATCACCATCTTCTTCCTACAGCCACCCATTCATCAGAGAAGCATCCCTTCCCTCCCCTCCCTGGGGGACACCTCTAGATAGGTACTGTCTCCACTGTTTAGAGGTGGAGAAAGGCATGGGCCAGGGCAGAGCTCCAGAAACCAGGGATCTAGGACACCCTGACACTGGAAATAGTGATGGATGTGCTGTTCTCTTGCCACCTTCACTCTACTCCCAGACTGCACGGAGCAGCAGCGCCAGGAGCAAAGACATACAGAGGCGGGAAGGGGACACCCCTGCTTTGATCTATGCAGGCAGGACAGCCTCAATCCCTGCCACCATATTTGCTCCTGCTCTGAGCCAGTGTGAGGGGCAAGGGGTGGCTCCATGGCTCACATCATGTTGTGCAGCTGTGATACCCAGTCTAAGCAGTATTTGTTTGATATGTGTAATGTAGGAACTTATTAAGCAACCACACTCCCAAGACCTTACTGCAAAATTAAATGCTTGCAATTAACTAAATACTACAGTCTTGCTGAACAGGGCCAGTTCTTAGCCTCTGTAGAAACACCAGTGACTTTACGCTGTCCTCACAGCAAACCTGCTTGCTACTTGACTGGTTGCTTTCTCCTATGTTTTTTTTTATTTCTTCCCTTTCAAATTCATGTGCTTTCTTTGAGCTGTGCTTCACGTGAAACCTGCTTAACTCACCTCTTCCTTCTTACACAAAGCATGAAGCAGCTCCCACTCCTGCAGGGCTGCTGGTTCAAAAGAAGTGTCTATATGTTGGACAGAAGGAGTCCAACTGCTCTAGGAGTGACCATGCCCAGGCTGACAATAGTGAAATAAATACCAAGTCAGCCCTTGACAGGTAACTTTGGGTGTGGTAACCCAGTATGTCACAGCAGCAAAACCTACCTTTGTCACCAGCAGAACTGTATGTTATGATGCAGACTCAGTCTCAAGGTTCACTCCATCCTCACTTGTTAATCAAGTCCCCTGAGGAGGATCTAGCCTTGTAATACCCATACCGTTTGCACTGCTTGTCTCACGTTGGTCCTGCTACCATTAAAGCAGGTATCAGCAGTTCAACTGTGCAAAAGAAATAACAAACCTAAGACCTAAACTGCAAGACCTTTGGGGGTGGAGCTTGTTCTTTGCAGTCATATACAGCTGTTCAACAGGATGCTGAAGCTCTGGGAGATATGGGCTTTCCAGTCCACCTGGCTGTGGCTGCAGGCTGAGTTGAAATAGAGGGGTAACTGTGGAAGGCTTGCACTGTACAGAGCTGGGAAGGCTGGTCTGGCCAGGTCCGTCCTTGGATCTGTTGATGGATGTAGTTACCCCTTGCAGATAGCTCTGGGAGATGTTTTGTAAAGTTTATGGGTGGGTGGGTTTGGGAAAATTCTCTGATCAGAGTTTTAAAAAACCTCGGTGTTATTCCTGAAGTGCCTAGCATACCCCCTGGGCTCTGTGCCAGGAGTTACAGGGCTGCCAGGACTCCTTTGCTCCCTCTGGTAACCTGTTATCACTGCACCCTTTGATAAGAGCGGCTGTACAAATCCCAAGCAGTGCAGTGACCTTGCCATCTCCTTGGAAAGTCAGAGCAAAGCAGCAGGACCCTGGGGACTGTGGTACAGGTCCACAACAAGCCAAGTTGTCCCAGTGCTGATTCTCTTTCCTTACGCAGCATAAGTATCCCTCGCCCTGGCCCAAACAGCTCCTCACAGAGTGTTCCGGGAGCTCTGGAGCAAATGCCAGTGGCACAGGAGCTGACCAGTGGTCCTGCTCTTGGCAAAAGCCATGACACCTCACAACTGCAGAAATAGTTTTGTTCAGAAAACAAACTCCAGAAACACATCATCCTCTATGCCATGGCAAAAGCCAAGGAGTGAGGACTGTCACTGGGGGAGATATTCCTAGGTTACACAATACTAAGTGGTAATTAACGTTCAAGGAAGAAATGAGCTCAAACTTGACTTTTGGATCTAAATGCAAATAATCTTAAGATAGAGGATTTTGCCAAATATAGTGTGATTATCATCTAAGAAAAATGTGTTAGTAGCACATGAGCCAACCATAGAGTACACTTTGTTTCTCTCAGTTACAAAATAAGTTCTCGCAGTGCAAATAAATACCAAGTGCAAACATGAGCTCTTTGAAATAACTTGGGCAGTCTGAAAACAAGGTGCATAGGCTCCCTCTATAGTCAGCTCTTAGACATCTAGCCCTCAGTGCTGACCTAAAGAGCTGGGATCTCGTGATGCAAAGCACTGGTGCATCACATTTTCTTTGGCAGTACAAATTTGCTTAAACACTTTCTGACGGACGCTGTTCTCCCCACAGGACTGACACGAGACTGGGTGTTGTCGGGCTACCTGCAATCAGCCCCACCATGAACTCAGCACTGTGTGCCCTGGTTAATTTGTCAGAAATGTCCCCATGTGTCAACACCTTGTCCAGATTAGCTGTGTCCTGAGGGGCGTTCCAGCTGCTATTAACAGCTCTGGGTACACAGATCTGCTATTAACCACCACTGTAGGCTCCTTCTCTACATATGGAGCATATCTGGAAGTACCTAGGTATTAGATGCTCAGCTTTTACATGGTTGGCATTAGCCTAGGTGAAAAAGCCACGAGACAGCTGGTCTCTCCCTCACCACAAGGAGCACACCTTGCTTCTTCCCTCTCCTTTCCAGCTTCCCTCTCCCAGCGGCTTGAGCCATGTGGTCCCATGCCTTCTCTTGTGCTGATTCTTCCTCAGCCCTTCACTGAGCCCCCACAATTGACTAGTGCAGATATTTGCCTGGATCAACTGCTGCCTACTTAGCAAGTCAACTCAACTCATGCAGTACAGGACCAACAAGTTCCAGAACAGGCTGTAGGAAAGGGGATGGGACCTATCCACCAAGAAACCAGACTGACTTATGCTGGCTGATATAACTGCACTCCAATGCACAGGCAGTGCACCTCAGTGGGTGCATGACTTGCTGTTTATCTGGATGTTTCCAGTGATTCTCCATCACATTCCTTTGAATGTAGTATGTACTGCTCAGGTATATGGTAGCATGTGATTATGGCAGACAGCATCATGCTCTGAGTTGCCTATTAAACGCCTATGGTCTTGATATATTCACAGAAAACAGAGCTGTGATAAGGTCCAAATACATAGGTAGGCACTGAAGCAAAATCATTACTAAATGGCAAAGATGAAAGAATGGCTCACTAGAAGGAAATCAATGCAAAAATATTTACTTGTGCAAGAAGGTTTGGAGGATAGCATGTCAGGAAGCGCCTGAATGGAAAAGTCTAAGGCACCTCTAGCAAATTGTTTTAGTCTAAATTCTCAAAGGTCTGAAAACCAGTATCTCTGAAGAGCCAGCCTGCCAGACCTCTCTGCCTCAGTTTCTCAGCCTTTAGGTGTGATTTCGTGAGAAGATTCTGATCTTTGAATTGGGGCTATTGTTTGACAGTCAAAGGTTACATGTACTATCATAATCAGTATGTTTTTAGTCTGTGGGTTTTGGATGCCTTTTTTTTTTTTTTTCTTCACAGCTGTATGGTAGCCTTTGTTCTGTTCACATTCACCCAACCCTTTGAGCCTACAGCTAAAGCTCAGAAAGGTCAGAATACAGGAACAGCTTTTGAAGGCTGATGTGTTTTAAAGCAGGCATGGTAATGCTTCACTACTGCAAACTGAAGGGATTACTGATTATATTCAGTAAACCTGCCACACCTGAGACTGTTTCATGAACCTGCCACTGCAGAGCAATGTGGGTCTTCTGTTGGAGGCAGAGATGTCCTCTGTTATCAGAGCTGCTCCGGCTTTTTTTACTTGCTCATCTAGCTGAACTGTGTGCTGTGTTGCATCTGTGCTGATAAATGGGCAGAACCATTTTCTATTGCTGGAGCCATGGGGCATGGCATGGCTTACATCTGTATATGCTATTCCCAGTCAGGGTGATCTTTTCCTTCCTGCTTACTAGAAACAGTCTGCCTGGCATCACTTCCCCAAACCTGCCTGGCCATTGTGAAATGCTAAAGTGAATCAGGCAAAACAGTACTAAGGAGGGTAGTAAAGATTAAACAGTGTGGATATGGCACAATGCTTGAGTCCAATACACAGTCCAGTTTACTTTTTTAGTACAGATGTCATCCTAGCAAACTCTCATGCTCTCTCCATGCACATGCACTCAGATACACCAGCAGGACTGCATGCATGCTTATTTCCTGCTTTGTCCCCAGTGAAGTGGGAAAAAACACACTTAAAGACATTATAGGGATGCACTCTGGTGTGTCCAGGTGACAAGAGTCACATGCCATTACCTTGGTGGGATGGACCACTCAATTTCCCTAAGACTGGTGACACCGTATACAGGAGAAAGTCTGGTCCGGATATTCAAGGCCAGCTTGAGTGACAATAACAAAAACCTCTGGACATCATCTTCAGTATGTGAAGATACTCGTGGTCATTCCCACTATAGGACAGTACTTTGCTTCCTGGAAAGTAAAGAGAATGCTCAGGTGACAGTGGAGGTTTTCCAAAGATATAACATTAATCTGCTGCAAAATCAGAGATACAACCTTCTGCCAGCATAACTGGCATGTGAACACAATACTTGTAGCAGTCTTTCTTCTCACTTTCCCCAGCATGAAACTACATAACCACCTGAAGGGAAGTTATAGCCAGGTGGGGGTTGGTCTCTTCTCCCAGGCAGTCAGCAACAGGACAAGGGGCCATGGGCTTAAGCTCTGCCAGGGGAAATTTAAGTTAGATATTAGAAAAAAATTCTTTACAGAGAGAGTAATCAGGCATTGGAATGGCCTGCACAGAGACATAGTGGATTCACTGTCCCTGGAGGTCTTTAAACTGAGATTGGATGTGGCACTGAGTGCCATGATCTGGTAAATGGACTGGAGTTGGACCAAGGGTTGGACTTGATGATCTCGGAGGTCTTTTCCAACCCCATTGATTCTGTGATTCTGTGATTCTATGATTCTACAGTAAGCAGAATCAGGAAAGGAAGTAAAGAAGATTTGCAGATTTTATGTGCTTCTTGTTGTGTTTAATTCAGTTTTGGCTAACAAGAGCTTTAGCTGATAGCCACTGCATCAGATACGTGCACTGCTGGGTAGTCTTTGTGCAGGTGGGTACAAGGTTTAAAAGCTGCTACTACAGTGAGCTCCTTAACAGGAAGAATAGTCCATTCTCTGCTTCTGATGTAAACCAGACCTGAACAGAGATAGGTAAACTGCTCTGTTGTACATGGTCAAAGGTCTGTTCTTTTCTTAGCTGCAAAAGATTTTTATTGCAAAGTAGCAGTCCCATTTGTGATTCGTGACATTTCTTAGGCATGCCAATCATTGTAATTCAACAGCACTTGTTATTAATAGCCTTTTAAAATATCACATTACTTATCCCCTCTGTTTTCCTCATCATTTAGTTATGTGCTTCATAAAACTCAGAGAGGTCACCGAGTGCACCTCAGGGAAACATTAACTCAGGGATAGCAGCCTACTCAGTGATTCCCTTCAGAAGCACTAAACAAGACACAAAGTTGTTAGTCTGGCTGACAAAGATCTGCAGATGGCAGAAAGATGGCAGAAAATCTGCAGGCAGAAGTCTTTGCCCATAGATGTTTTTTGTCCAAATCCACACTTTTGATGCTCAGCTGCACTGAACCTCTTCTAATCCTCCATCATTGCAGGGAATGGGGAACAACATGAATGGACCTTATGCAACCAGGGCTGTGAGAAAATGGCATAAATCATCCCCCAAAGTAAAGGAGGCTAAGGATGTCTCCAGTGCTTAACCACACATTTATATATTAGCATTGTCTAATAAATTCACATTAAATATCCCTAAAGTGTTCATGAGACAGGGCTGTAGTTTACAGCAGCCCCTGCCCTCTGCCTCCCCAGGGTGTAGGGCAGGAGGCAGAGGCCAGGATGGGCAGGCAAAGGCTGGTGACAGGTCCAAGCATCACTCTCAGCTCCCTGAGTGTGGGACAACTGTGTGTGAACTGCAGCAAGTTTTGTTTGGTCACCTCTGACTCGGAAGTCCCAACTAGTACTTCAGTGACTGGTCTAGTTCCTATTTGAGGAATGACACTATTCTTTAGCCATTAAGTGCCTAAAAGAAATTTGCCCTGTTTTGTTTTCTGTGTTATCTTCTTCTATGTCCACAAAGCAGCATGGGAGCAGTGATCTATGTCCACTGTAATTTTGAGGAGGATAAGGTTTTTTAGTTATATTTTATATATATATATATATATATATATACATATACATATATACACACATATGTGGGGAAGAGAACCATATTGTTTTCATTATATTTATGGCCTCTGAAAATACTGGACATCAGAATTACTACCTACCCCATACTGTGCACTGACAGATTATCAGTGACAGACTGAAATGGCCATAATCTAAAACATCAGATCTTATATTTCAAGTGTGTCAGATATAAAACAAATTAACAACAGAAACAAAACAAAAAAAAAAACAAAAAACAAAAAAAAGAGCCTAGAAAAGGTGTTTAGAAATGGCATTTGAGAAACAAAGGTTGAGATGCATAGCTTGACAATTGACAAAGTTAATTATTAATTTGTTTGTGAGTTTGGGGCAAACACTTCAGCTGTTATTTAAGCATGCAGTGAAGGCCAAAGCCCTGGAAAGCAACAGAGGCAGATATTTTAATGACTTGTGACATACAAAGATGCCAACCCTGGATGACTTTTTAGAGCATGTTGGAGAATTTGNATTCTTTAGCCATTAAGTGCCTAAAAGAACTTTGTCCTGTTTTGTTTTCTGTGTTGTCTTCTTCTATGTCCACAAAGCAGCATGGGAGCAGTGATCTATGTCCACTGTAATTTTGAGGAGGATAAGGTTTTTTAGTTATATTTTATANGCCAACCCTGGATGACTTTTTAGAGCATGTTGGAGAATTTGACTTCTTTCAGAAAAAAGCCCTCTTTGTCTTATGCCTGCTTTCTGCCTCTTTTGTTCCCATTTACGTGGGGATTTTTTTCCTGGGATTCACCCCTGAGCACCACTGCCGCAGCCCTGGGGTGGCTGAGCTGAGCCAGCGGTGCGGCTGGAGCCTGGAGGAGCAGCTGCATCACACAGTTCCCGAGTGGGATGGCCATGGGGCCAGTTACAACAGCCGCTGCAGGAGGTACGAGGTGGACTGGAATGCAACAGGCATCAGCTGCACCGAACCCCTCAGCAGCCTCGTGGGCCATGGGAGCACTGCTCCCCTCAGCCCCTGCTGGGATGGCTGGGTCTACAACTCCCCAGGGAGCTCTCTTGTGACTGAGGTAAGACATAGCTTGTCCAGAAAAATCACTCCCCTGCAGAGATTAAAGCTGGAAGATGCTGGATTAGTAAGGTTTGCTTCTGATGTCTGACTGCTAATAAATAGTGAATATCAGAACTTGTGAGACACTTAGAGCAAAGATTCATATATGTAAATAAAAGGAAATTGTTGCTTTTCCTGGGAACATAATACTGCAATCTTGTCGTCAATCAAGCTTGTCATCAATGGCTGTTCTCATAATTCATTATTTCCATCAGTAAAATGAGAATAGCACCACATAGCCCAAACTGAGGAACTGCACATTTGGGTGATAATCCAAACAGCTTCTCTCTTATAATGAATAAAAAGCAGAGGATGGGGCTACACTTGTGAGATAATGCTTTAGTAGTAGCAGTGTTCTTTTCTCCGAACTTACAGTATCTAAACCAGATAACCTAAAATATGATAAAATGTGGAAACCTGTACTAACGGTCTAAAAGCCATGTAGAAACATGAAGCAGGGGAAAGACCTCAAAAGAGATTTCCTATTTCTTCTCTAGTCCCAAATCTGTATTAGCTATACCTAAACCATGCCTAGCAGATGTTTCTGTAATTTGTTCTTTAAAAAGTGCAGTGTTGGATACTTTACAGTTTCTTTGGGCAGGGTATTCGTATTTCCTTGCTTCACTATTGTCACTATTACAAAGCAAGTCCATCTTATTTTCCCTTGGGATAGATGGGCTGGCGCAGAAAAAAGCACTCCAGTTGTTCTCCACACCAGGGGAACAGAGCTGAGCTGTTTGGTATGGCCCCAGCAAACTTGCCTGGGTTAGACAAATAAGCAGCCAAAGACATTCATGTTTCTTTCTGGGCTGAAGTCTAATTACACTTGAGTGAATATTTCCCACTGTAAAGCAGTTTTTACCAGTTTGCCCTGCTCCCTTCACTGGGTGCACAGTGGTAATCTGTTAATTGTAAATCAAAAGCACGTTCCCAAGTACTCATTCACTGCAGAGGAAAGTCAGCCAAATGCTGGACCTTTTGCCAGTGCTAATGAGGTGTGAGACAGGCATCTCCTGGCTCCGCCCCATCAGGGCTCATGGCAGCACCTCCATCTCCCACACCCAGCACTGCCTTCATGCAGCAAGGCAATACACAGTTTGAGATAGGTCTTGGCATCTGGGAAGGAAACGATGCTCCAAATGTCCTCAAAATTTCAAGAAGATGGGTGGGGACAAGAGGGCGAGATTTTTCTGAACTTTTTTATTTGTTCGTTCAGAGTTCCTCTCCCTTCCTCACTCTCCTTATGTGTCATTATGCAATCATTCTCCAGGGTGTAACTTTTTCCAAAGCTTTGGGAAAATCCAGACAAGATGTATTGCAGATGTCAGTTTAAGAGGTTAGAGGGTTTCTATTCTGGAGTCTGGTTTCTCATTGGTGTCATTGGTTTCTTTCCTCCTCAAAGAGCCATGGTTTGTGAGGAATGTTCTTGTGCTTCTCACTGTGGTTGCCCTTGCAGTTTAATTTGGTGTGTGAGGACTCCTGGAAGCTGGACCTCTTCCAGTCGTGTGTGAATGCTGGGTTTTTTATTGGCTCCATGAGCATTGGCTACATAGCAGACAGGTAAGTAGTATGCAGACAAGTGTGTGATGAACTGTTTCCTCCAGTTATCTGCTTTCTACATGTTGTTGAACAACATTCACGATTCAAAGAGAAAATGAATGCAATGAAAACCTGATTCAAAAGGTCCATATGTCACTTAAAAATGGGTAGATGGTGGTTTCTAAGGCCCTGCTTTCAAAGGCTGTTGTGACCCAGGAATCCACAGAAATGCCATGGTGCTGCTCCAGTTTTTTAGCCCTGGGGAATTTGCACATGCAGAAGTAAAGGTATTTTGTTTTCTTTCACAGGTACAAACTGCAGTGTAAACTCAGAGTCCAAGATGAAATTTTAACTTGTGCACCAAGAACTATTTGCTAATCTTTGTCACAAATTTGTTTCACATTAATTTTAACAGTATCCAGATGTCCATAAATCAGTTGACATTATTGTGGAGAACAAAAGGCATTTATTTTGGCTGGCATTTATTATCATGGTATTTTTGTTAGTGGATATTGACTAATTTAATGGCTTTCATAGTTCATACTTTTAACTGAATATATATCTCTGTCAGCTAGAAAACAAATGCTTTTCCAGTGTAAGCTTGTTTACTTTGGAAACTGTTTTATTTCTGACTATCTGAGTCACAGTGATACAGGAAATGACAAATAATAGGGATGTACAAAACCCTATTCAAGAAGAACTCAATAGTCAGCCAGGGTTGATAAGAAAATATGTAAAGATCACAGTTAGCAAACAAGATCCCCATAAAAAGCTATTGTAGCTTTGAAAGGTGGACTGAGGAGCCATATCAGAGCATTCTTGAATTCATTAGCTAAATTATTAACCAAAAGTGAGCAATGTCCTGAAAACCCAAGTTCCCTGAGCTTCCGCTGAAATGGAAAATGTCACAAAGGGAAGAGCAGATACAGATTCCTACTCAAAATGAGAAGGGGACAGGGACCCTCTCCAGCCTCTTCAAACCCTTAAGTTTGCTGCCCTGCCCTGTCAGAGGCTGAGCCTTGTTCTTCTCTTCTTTCCCTCTGCAGGTTTGGCCGCAAACTCTGCCTTCTGGTCACAATTGTCATCAATGCGGTTTCAGGGGTACTGATGGCCTTTGCCCCGAGCTACACCTGGACAGTGATCTTCCGCCTGGCACAGGGACTGGTCAGCAAGGGGGGCTGGCTGACAGGCTACGTCCTCAGTTACGGAGCTTTGCAATTACACCTTCTGGGCAGGAACCCCCTGTTTAGCAGCAGCACTGCTGGTGCCATCCGATTTTCAAAGCACTGTGTGTAACAAGAACAGACAGTGACACTGTGTTATTTACTGTCAGACTGCACCTCTCTGCTTAAATACAGGTGCTTATGGCCCAAGCTTGCACCAGGTCATAGGCATAAGTGGAATAATTGGGAAGCAGCTCTGAAAACTAGGGCAGTTCGTAGCTGGAGAGCAATGCCAAAATTAAGGGCAAGGTCTAGAGACAAGAACAGCTTGAAAATACTGTGAAGGTATAAGGCACTTTCCTGGGGAAAGCAGCAAGCAGTGCTGTGAAAGGTAACACTTGTGTTTTACAGCCTTGGTGCCAAAATGGTTTTCATTGTGCTGCTTCACGTGCTTGGTGGGTAGGGAGACTGTTTCCCTAGCCATATGGGAGGAGCGAGATGGAGGCAAGCAAGTGGCATCTGTCTTTATTTTGCCATTTAGTTCTTACATTAAAGGAGTGGGTTGAGGAAAGCAACTTTTGCCCTGTGTTGATGGACGGGGGCTTGACACCTTGAAGGCAGGGGTGAAGTCCCCAGCTGACTGGTGGAGGAGTAAGAGTCGGGACTTGCCCTGTGAATTACACCAGGCACCAAGACTAGCTCTGCTTTCCCATCCAAACCCATGGCACAAGGGCACAGTTAAGCACAGCCAAGGTTGTTTGGGGCTGTAGCTGTAGCTGGGGCCCACATGTGGTCTCAGTTGGCAGGAGTTATGTTCCCCTGGCTTTTCAAACCAGTCTGTTTTTCCTCATATGACTTGTCTTTGTAGTTGCAGAATTTGTTGGCTCAGACTATCGGAGGGCAGCGGGCATCACTTACCAGCTTGCCTTCACCCTGGGACTCCTCATCTTCACTGCTCTGGCTTATGCACTTCCACACTGGAGGTGGCTCCAGCTTGCAGTCACACTGCCCAACTTCTTTTTCCTCTTCTACTATTGGTAAGTGCTCTTGCAGCTCCCAGCAATGTCAAGCCACACCGATGAAACCAGGGGACTGTAGCTGAGAGCTGAAGTTTCTCCTTAGGGATGAGCTGTAGCGCTACATGTAGGATTTCCAAGATGATATTGGATGAGATCTGGCATTTTTCTCTTCCCTCTGCACAAAGGTTTACTCTGAATCACCTAAGAGCAAGGGACTACCTTCAACATGTCATAATGTTTCTGTGTTTGGGGTCCTTGCCACACATCAAAAAATCATAAATCATTATTTCTTGAACAGTACTTGAGTTACTGTTTCAAGGGATTTTTTTTAGTAATTGATTGTAATTATTTTTTAAAATGCAATCAACACTTTTCTTTTTTTCTGTTGGTTTTTTTTTTTTTTTTTTGGGGGGGGGGTGTTTTGTTTTTGTTAAAAAAAGTACAAATGCTCCTTAGAAAACCCATAACTAGATCAGGGAACAGAACTGGGAGGGGTTTTTTGTTTGATCTTTTTTTGAAAGGTTATTTTTAACATGCAAGAAATTAAGGATCAGGTTTACAGCTGTTCTTTTAAATACCCACAGTCTATTAGCTGTTTCTAAAATATGTCAAGAGAATTTATCTCAGGTGAAAGTTTCCAAACTATAATAAACTGGATTTAGACTAAAAAAAAATTAGATTCAGACTACTTTGTTGTTCAAGTGGAGCACAAATCAGAGTGCAATCACTAACAGCCACAGCTACCACTGAGTTCAGTACTGCCTGTGGTTCCTCAATACATCAGGCATCCTAGCCTGAGCAACTCAGTTCCATTTTCATTTTCCATGTACCAATAATGTGCATTTTCCCTCTGTGTAGCTGTCATGCCTATATGTGTTGCAGGTGTCTGCCCGAGTCTCCCAGGTGGCTAATAGCTCAAAGGCAGAATGATAAAGCTATGGAAGTTATTAAGCGCATCGCCAGGGGAAATAAGAAGGAACTACCTCTTTCTTTCCAGGTGACTGCAGTGCATTTGCTGCACACATGCCAGCCTCAAGCAAAATCATGTTGAGTTTAGGATTGTCTTTGGTTTAGTGAAGGGAGCAGCCTGGTGGTCAAAATCACTGCAGTTTCCAAAAACAAAGACGAGCTGTGGGTTTTTTTTTTTTAATTTGACTGCCTAGGACCCTTTCAGAGGATATTTGGGAAAAGAGGCTTGCAAAAGTAGCCAGCAGATAACAAAAATTGTTCTTTTAAGTGGCATCAATCAAGAGGAAAGTCACCTATTCACATGACTTAAAATTTCAAAACATCCTTATTCATTACTTTTGTAAATACTGCTTCATGCCATACACATGACTACACAGATATGAAGACTGTGAGAAGAATCTTCATATTTGCTTTCCCCAAAACACTCTGGAGAAGTCATTTTGCCCTCAGTTACTCAACTGGTAAAATGAAAACTCTCATCTTCCCATCAGTCTAGAGGAAAGTACTCATTACAATGCCCACCACCCTCTCCCCCATCCACTGTAATCTCTTGTCCTGTCAATTATGCTCCCAGAATGTCAACGATGAAGATGAAGATGGAGAAAAGTTGAAGCCTTCATTTCTAGACCTGGTCAGGACACCTCAGATCAGAAAATACACATTCATTTTGATGTACAGTTGGTAAGGATGAGAAAGCTTTTGCAGCCCGAATGGAAGTGTGTGATTTGGTGTCCTTAAATCATCATCATTGATTCAAGCCTGTTTTGCTTCTGACCAACTGCAAATCTCAGTTCTTTGCATAAGCTCTCTTGCAAGGGGGTAGGCTTCATTTGCACCTTCTTCTCTGCCCAGGTTCACAAGCTCTGTCCTCTACCAGGGGCTCATCATGCACATGGGAATAGCCGCTGGGAACATGTATCTGGATTTCCTTTATTCCGCTCTTGTGGAGTTCCCAGCTGCCTTCATCCTCATGTTAACACTGGATCGCATTGGCCGTCGCTACACCTGGGCTGCAGCTAACATGGTGACTGGGGCTGCTTGCCTGGTTACAGCATTTGTCCCAGACAGTGAGTTGTGCAAACCTCCTCCATCAGTGAATTCCCTCCCTGTCTCTTGGTTGTTGCTCTGGAAAATAGAAAACAATCCTTTCTAACCTGGCCCATATCAGTATTGTGATCCCTTGAAGGCAAATACCGTAAAAGCTAATTTATGTCCCACCCACAGCATTTATACCTGCTAATGAGAAGCTGGAGAAATGGGCTGAATTAAATTTCCACAACAGCATCAAGTCGGATTGTAAGTGTGCAGGTGCTAGGTCACAGAGCATGCCATGTAAAGTCCACGGTTTTTATCTGGCCATAAGTTTGGATTTGAATACGCAATTCAGGGGGGTCATCCAAAAAATCCCTGTGTTTTCTGTTTCTAGAAAGGAAAAATGTATAGGCACATGCACACACTTAAGCACCATCTGGGTACAGTAGGTGCTTTCTGCCATCAACAGTGCCATCAACATTGAATGTAGGATGTCAAACAACCCCCGTGACAGACATTTGGCTTTGGTTTAGTTAAGCATTCACTCCAAGACCATAGTCTCAAAGTAATGTGTCACTCAAGGGTCACCAAATGAAAAGTCCTTCCTTTTGTTTCTGGAATATAAGTAGACTGAAACTACAGACATAATGGTGCCATGCAACTATGAGTTCGCAGGCGGTACAAGAGCAAAAACATTATGTGTAAAAACCTCCAAGTGTGCAAACAGTGGAAACTCAATTTAAGAAGCAGCAGTGGCTATGCAAGGCACTAGTGGGGTCTGCTGGGGGAGTACAGAGTGGGAGTCCTGTGTCCTGCAGCTCCTGCCTGTGCCAGCGCGTGAGGCGCAGCAGTGGCTGAGTGAGCACCTCACACTGGGGACGGGTGTGGACAATTTGGGATATAAAAGCCCACATGGCACACAGAGATGTCCTGAAATGACTCTGTGTGCAGGGTTAGGATATTCATTTACTTGCAGCAGACATCTGTAGCTCCGGGTGTGAAAGGAATTATAATCACACAGTGAGGGGCAGGGAGGCAGCACAAACTTGTCCCAGCTTGAAAACCATCCAAAGCCTCTGTTCAAAAGTACAGAGTATCTTGCTCATAAGCAAAACTTCAAGTACCAAGTGATGCAGTTTTATTGCAAGAAACAAGTGGTGTCCTGCGTAGACTTTTGGTCAATGCAGTGGATAACCCAAGCTACTTTGCAACATTAATTTCTCATCTCTGTGACAGCAACCTAGCAGAGTCTCAAGTCTTGATTATTTGCTTGTATCACAAGACAATTGCATTATGAATTCTTTATTGAGTAAAACAGAACACCATCATGCACTGTCCACTTGATCTTTCAGGACAGAAAATTTAAATATTTAAAGATGTTTTATGTCAAGAGCAGAAGAAAACCATAGTTTTGTATTCCAACCTTAATGTGCGCAATGTCTTTGCAGCTCTTTATTGGCTTAAAATGACTGCAGCTTGCTTGGGCAGGATGGGAATCACCATGTGCTATGAAATTGTATGTGTGGTAAATCCTGAGCTGTATCCAACATTTCTCAGGTAAGTGCACCACCTTCTGTCAGCAGATAAAAGCACTGGGTGTTTCTCTGTGACTAGCTCACAGCTGAGGATGCACTTCCATGGAAGAGGAGATTGCTTGTGTAAAACCACACCTTGAAAAGGTGGAGGAGGGATGCTGGGTGGTGCAGCATAAATGCACCTTCTTCTCTGGCCAAGCCTATTCCTCACTTCTGAGCCCAGCACTGAGGCAGCAGGTTACTGAAGGGAGGTGTAAGAAACCTTCCCAGACACCCTCCAGGCTCCCCATCCAGTGCTGCTCAGTGAACCAGGAGAAGACAAATACTCCTTGACCTCTTCAATACAGGCCTAGTCTTAATGTCTCACATTGTCTAACTCTCCCCCTCCTCACCCATTTCATCTTGTGGTGTGTCTCCCCAGCAGAATGCCTCACCTGTGCTCCCTTTTCATTATATTCACCAAGACAGGGCCCAGGCCTTTCAGAGCCTCTTCCTAAAGCCTCAGAGTGTTACCTGTCTTCTCCTCCATGATGTTCATGGCCCATTCCTTCTCCCTTCAGGGGCAAACCCTGGACAGGGTGCTGGCCTGCTTATCCTGGCAGCAGGAGTGGGTGAACCCTTGTGGGTCCTGCCAGGGCACTGGGGTACAGGGCTGGACGAGGCACCCCCAGGCAGAGCTGGTGACGTGGGTATCCGTGTGTGTGTTTGCATATGCATTGCAGGAACCTGGGAGTCCTCGTCTGCTCGTCCTTGTGTGACCTTGGTGGGATCATAACGCCCTTCCTTGTGTACAGACTGGCAGAGCTCTGGCATGAACTGCCCCTAGTCATCTTTGGTAAGAGAGCTACAAGACGGGTTGGTTGGCCAAAGCTGAGATGAATTAATTTGGTGATCTATTTCCCATCTTAAAAAATAAAACAAAACCAGGGAGAGATGCATAAACATGTGTGTATGCATATAAGATACAGCTTGGTAAAGCTGTTCCATCTGGGTGTTTTGAAGTAGTAGCAAAGTCACCCCTTAGCCCTTTCAAGCTTTGACTTCCTCCTGCTGAGCCCTTCCAATGGGACAAACATCTTTGGGTTTTGCCCCCCTCACAGGCAGCATTACCTGACGTGAGCTCCAAGCAGGTTTGACCTCGTGTCTTCCTGCATAAGAGTCACACTCCACCTCACGGTGTCCAGTCTATCAAGGATCCCGTGGTAATTTAGGATGGCAAAGGAGCATGTCAGCCCTAATGTTATGGTTGCTACTACTGCACATACTCAAACCTGTGTGCCTGCATGCACCATATGCCCTCAGTATGGCCATAGCAGGGTCTAAAACTAACCAGAAGGTGAAACTGGCCAGATGGACAGGTAGTAACCTTTCATACATGTCCTAATCTAGCCAAAATGGGAGAGGGCAGCTGGCCAGTGCCACCTCAATTCCATGCCAGCTGGACAACTAGAGACAAAACCTATTTACTTTGCATTGTGTGCCCAAAGCAAGGGAGCTATTGCCCTATGGGGTCTGTGCCCCAGAATGGCTTTCCGGGACTCAGATGCACCTCAGAAATACCAGCAATTACTCTGAAAAATAAGAATTATGTAGGTAAAAAGCCAAGTGTTATTATCACTTTGAGAATTCCTTATTCTATCATTGGAGTAGACATGTCTCAATGAGAACTAATTTGTGACTCGTAATTAAACATGGGAATGACCATTGCATTGCCTTGTGATCCTTGTTCTGTGCTCGCAGCTGTGATTGTTCTAATAGACAGTGGCTTAGTTTTGCTCCTACCTGAAATGAAGGGAAGGGCTCTGCCTGAGACCATTGAAGATGCTGAAAATCTGCACAGGTATGACATTAAACAACTTTAGAGCAGAGAAACTCTCCTTTATGCCTGCAAAATCTGCTAAAAAAGCTCCATTTATTATACATCTCTGGGGATCTGTTTGGTTTTGTACACATATGAATGAATGGCTCGTGGGTAACCCATCCCTGATAGCAATATCAGGCTCTAGACTCTCCTATATGATCTGACCAGAATCCACAAACACCTTACATGTGAGCCAAACTTTAAGAGAAGGCATGGAGGGTGGTTTCATGGGCCATCTGAAAAACTAATCAGTTAAGGGACTGCTGCAGTCCCCAGAGAAGCTCCCATCCCTTTGACAGGGACAAAGCCAGCTGAGATGTAGTTTTAAATTTGGGGAGCAGTGTAGTGAACATCCTGTGGTTTCAGTTCTTTCGCCTTCTGGAACAACTCACAGCACCTGAAGCACCTGCCAGGGTGAGGGTGGAGCTCCACATACACTGAAAGAGTTTCTTGAATTTAGTGACACTCATGTGAAGCCAAAATATACTTGCCCTGGTAAAAAATTGGGTGTGGGAAGAAACAGACCTAACCTGGTCAGAAAGAGATGGCAACATAGCAGAGGGTAGAGCAGGGAGAGGTTGCCTCTAGGAAATATTATGAAAATCCTGTATGCAACCACACACCCAGATGTTACTTTAGAAACCACCTACCTTAAGAGTTTTTACGGTAGGAAATGCCAGAGTTGAAGTTACTAAAGGTACCATTGTGATATGATTTCCAGACAGCTGCAAGAAGGCCACAGAAAGTCTCCAATTTACTCCTTATTCTCCTTCTCTTCAAAATAATCTAACTTCATTTGAACAATTGCCAGTGATGAGACATCAGTTAGATCTAGTTTTCAATGGATGTAAGCACATGGATTACTTGGTGGTTTGCACTGTTAAGCACCAAGAGCATTACCTGCCTATTTCCCTTTCATTCCACAGACAAGAGAGAAGTAAAGAAAAAACAATTTATCTCCATGTTATGACTTCTGAAGCTGCCTCCAAGTAAGGGCCCATTTTGCCCTGGATCTGCCTTTGCTGGAGCAGGGAAGTACAAGGGGATCAGCAGAGCAGCCTCAACAAAGCCCAGCCCTCAGCCCACAAGCAGGGGATGAGCGATCCCACCGTGGTGATCTTTTCTCTGCTGCACTCTCCCACCTGCCAGCATGCTGAGGCTTGGGGTCTCAGCCAGAGGTTGTCTGCTTCACTCCCTCTTGGACTGCTCGTCTGCAAATTTTTCTATCCAACCACCAAACACATTCATGCTTCTTGTGTCCCAGGGCATCCAGCAGCAGCAACTCGTATGGCACGAGTGGGAAATTCATGAAGGAACACTTGATTCTGCTTCTTATAAAACTAAAATTCTCTTTGGGCTGCTCACTCAGAGTTTCTTTCTGTAGCAAGCAGAAGTGAAGTCATGAGCCCAACTCACCTCCTCTAAGCTATACCTAATCTGCACAAAAGCAAGCATAGACACAGTAGCTGATTTACTGCCACAATTCCCTCTATATCCCTTAAAATCTTGGTGCTGGTGGTTGGTCTGCGGATCCTGAAGCCCAGTAGATCAGCTTTGTGAGATAGCTCCTACCATCCATCAGCAAACACTGCCACTGCAGAGCCCACTTCAGAATCCTGGGACATCCAGAAGCTACTCTTACCCCCCTAGTTTGTTCCTCTTCTTCCAGAGAAATAAGCACAAAAATAAGAACTTCTAAATCCAGACTAGTTTTAAGCTTTGGCATTTCAGAATTTGACTGGACATTATGCAAGTTGGAAAATGAAAAGGAGGACAATGAGGAGTTGGAGACAGTGAAGCCTCAGTACATGGGGTGCTGCTTACAATGACATCATCATTAGGGATCAGTGACAGGGTAGGCAGAGACAGCCCCTGGGAGCACCATGAACAATAACAGGACACTGTGTCCTGTATATTAAAGTGTATTAACGTTTGTGTTTATGCATGAATGTTTTCTTAATGCCCTGAGTTCGGTTATTGGCATGGCCAAACTCCCGAACAGCTGTAAGGAGTAAGGACTGAGGCAGGGGAGAAAGACAAGTCAAAAAATGGATATTGCTTTGAAAGTAACCTCCCTCAATAACATACTGGAAAATCACTGCTGTAGTGCTTTTGATAGCTGAAGGGCCATTTCCACAGCCTTTGAAAAGCACCTAAAATGTGATTCACATCATATTCATCAACTTGCATATATTCTCTGGATTTGCTTTTGGCTTCTGACGAGTTCTAGCTGTGGAGAAAGGCACATTTTAAAACATTAACAGGATGACACAGTGCCAGAGAGTAGGGAGGAGATTGGAGCACTGAAGTGTCCAAATAACAGCTATGCTTGCATGTTGGCATTTAGATTTAACTGCTGACAGCAGAGGACAAGAGCAGTGCTTAGAAAGGGCTCACCCTGGCCACAAAATCATCTGCCCACCAGTTAATGCCACGGAGAACACCAGAAACTTTGTAAAAGTAAACTGCAATGCTTACCAAAACCCAGTTAGTGCAGGTTGGCAGGTACCCTGAAACATGGAGACTTTATGTTCTCTTCAGGCACAGTTCTTATAAAGTTCAGGTTCAAGTGCTTCATGAGGGACAGGGTGTTTCTACAGGGCCAGTCCCACTTTCACAAACCTGGATTCTGTCCTGTTTGCAAGCTCCCTTTGTTGCCAGAGTCAGGCAGTGGAAGGCCCTGAAGTGCTCTTTCCTAGGCTTCAGGAACAGCCTGGCCACTGGGCTGGTTGTGCTCCAGGAACAAACAAGTTTCAGATGCTATCAAGAAGAAGAGATGCTGGCAAACTGTTTTATCTGAGGCAGGATGGGAACTTGTCTCATACCCTGGAGGAGATCCACTCCTACCACCCACCCAGGACAGAAAGCCCCTCCACATTTCTAGACCAACCACGTGCAGCTGTACCTGATTTTATGTCTCTTAGACTTCCCAAGTCCAGGAAGCAATGTATGAGTGAACAAAGGTCACCAGCAAGAAAATGCATGAAGCACATTTTCTCTTGTTCTTATTAAGGTGCCACCAAGAAGCAAATTCCCTTATCACTTGTAGGTGACTGCAAAGCAAAGGCACACCAGAGCCTGCCCCAGCTATAGCCCCTACTGTGGCAGTAGCAGCACTCATGGAAATAAAATCCACTGCAATGGGTAAGGGTCTTGAGAGTCAGCTTCTGTCGTTACTCATTTATTCATCTCAATACTTGCTTTGCTTGACTTGTTACTGTGTCCCCCGTTTTCTTTCTGCAGAATTTTCAACAGGTTTTGTATCAATGAACTGTAAGTCAGATTTTGACAGATTTCTTTTATTGCAAAGCAGAGGCATCTCTGCAACCACAGCAGGACACCAGCTCTATAAGACACAAAATTACATTCCCGCTGTGCCTCTTGCCCTTCTCACAACAAGCTTGTTCCCCTCTGACCCTGAAGCAAATATCAGTTTTGCAACTGTCCAGGTCAAAGTCATGTCATTCCTGATCTGCCCTTACCCTTCCCAGGGCAACCTTGCCATGGCCCTGCCTCACTGGACAACATGATTCCCTGCCTTTGAGGCCCTCACAGCAACACTGAATATTAACTGGTGCTTAGGTCAGTTGGGAGCAAGCCAAGGTCACCATACTGCCACACTGGGAAGCAATCCTGGGGGAACTTCACCCTGCCTGCTTGAGCCCAGCAATGCTTTGCTCAGCTGAGACCTCTCTCCTTGCAGATGATTATCAGAGAGCAAAGGTATTTTGCACCCTGCTCACAGTATCCTTATTGAAAAGGAGTATTCCTGAGCAATGACAGGGACCAGCAACACAAACAGCGAAGGGGAGTCACAATACCATTGTGCTTCTTTTGCTCTGCAACCACAAGACTGTTACAGTTGCTCACTGGGATGGACTAGGAAATTTGTGAAAGGTGCTGGGTATTTCCTGGCAGACCCAGTGCTGTCCCTGATGCTCCCTGAGGCACAGGATCCCTGATCAGGGTCCTGCAGATCCCCAGGCCTGAATCCAGCTCACTCGAAAGGAATGCCCCTGCAGAGCACCCTTATAGTGCTGTTACCATATGAAAGATTATGCGTCTTTCACCTATGTACCCTTTTTCACACTGTGAAGTTGCCACATGCCCATCCTCGTGAGTATCCATCCTTGTTAATAGCAAATAAAATAGGAGAAAATAAAATAAACTTTAAAAAAAAGTCTGTGCAAATCTGTTGTGAGTTGCAACATGACTGAACTAGGTTTGTAGTCACCTTGATTCCACAACAGAGATGTCTTTTGTATTATGCTGACCTTTCATAAGAAAAAAACCAGTCAGACTTCATGGAGGCTTAGAAAGTTTTGTTGGGATGGATCCCACCATCCCCAGGTTAAAGTCTCTCCTTGTGCTGAAGTCCATACAGCCAGTGCAAGAATTTCCCAGTCCTAAAATATATTTATCTTAGTGTACAGAGAGGGAAGCAGCTATGCAGAAATAGGGACAATCCCATCAGAAAACCCTAAGCATTGTAAATAATGAATGTGCAGAGAAATAAACAAAAGAAACCAAACAAAAAAACCCAACCAAAATAAAAAGAGAGAGAGAGACAGAGAGGTAGACATAGAAGTTCTGAGAGAGTATTTATTCCAGTTTGCCTTTCCATGCTCCTGCCCTAAAGCAGACTACCCAGCAAGAGTTGCAGCTTCTTCAGTCACGTCCTACTTCTGATGTTTGGACATGGAGATAGATATTTTTAGCCTTTGGAGCACTTTGCCTGCAAGAATAACAAGACATCAACATTAACCAGGAACGAAGGTGATCAGTGAGCACTGAACTTCAAGTTCTTTACCTGCTCTGCCTCAGCCCCAAGAAAGTGAGCATCTATTCCTCTAGGTTTGCTCTGGCCACTCAGTAGGTACTGGTGGTTCATCCAACACGTCAGGTTGCTATCAAGACTGCCCTTTTTCTAGTCCACTGTTAAGGGTTTTTTTAAACACAAATAACATTTACAATGATCTTGCAGCACATTTGAGAGACTAGTACAGTTACTCACAGGCCAGTAAAAGCTTAGGCTACTTGTTTTCCAATGTCTAGGCGAACATGTGCTAAAAGGAGTCCAAAATATGTCCAGTGAGAGCCTGAAAATTAACTAGCAACTTCTTGAAAACAAAGAAGGCAGTCAGGTAACCTCTGGGCTTCCCCAAGGGCCTCTGGAAGAGGTTGTGCCCAGTTTCAAGTGAAAGCTGGTAAGAGTTCATTTTCATGACTCACCTGTGAAAGTTTTCAACATCCTCCACAGTCTCAGGCAAAACTCGTCCTTTAGTTTCAGGCAGAAGCAACACCAATCCACCCGCAATCAAACCAAGAACAGCTTCAAATCAAACAGAGGCACAAAGGGCTTTAAGCATATGCCGGCCACTGCCTGACAGAAAGGACTTGTCAACAGCAGGTTTTTTTTCTTCTTCGTACAAGATATGCACCTCAAGTCTCTATATGCAAAACTGCCATGCCATCTCTAGAGGATGTGGCTGCCACATGGAGACAGCAACAGGCCAAGTTCTCTTGTGAGTTATGTACCAAACTAGGACACCTCAGACTGGACAGACAGTCCTTCCTTTGTAAAGGAAAGAACCCTCTCTAGATCAAGAGTGTGCCAGAAAACACATTCTATTTTTATGCTATCCACTAAAGATTAGAGAATACATACAGAATTACATACATACATCTCCTAAATATGTATTACATACATCTCCTAAATAGTATGATTAACTTCTCCACTGATTCTTTTACCCAGTTTGTACTTATTTGGCAAGTATATTTTAATCCACTAAGCACCCTTCTACATACCCTGTCTGTTAAAAACCGCCTATTTCCATTCAAGACATTTTTCTATAGATAATGTGCTGCTCTAAAGACTCAGACAAGTGTTGCAGAGTCTGAAATGAGAGTTCAGGTCACTAGCCTGCAAACACTTATCTTGCGTTTATTTACCAGCCTCTTTCCAAATAACTGGAGAAAACAAGTTAACAGACTGTAGGAAAAGCTGAAACATAACAGCCATACAAGTACATAACTTGTACTCCATTAAATAGGCAATTCTGGAGTTATGTGAAATTCTAGGATTTGGTTCCTGGACTGAGACAAGATATCTCACAGTAGAACAGTAATTCATCAGATTTCAATCCATCAAATATTAATCCCATCAATTTTTTTTCTCAGCTCTTTGCCATCTGTTGAACCTGTACTCACATCTGACTTTCTTTAAAATGCAAGGAGAAATAAGAGGGGCAAAAGAGACATGAATGCATAAACAAGTTCCAGGTTGTCATAAAATGAAAACTGTGGCTTTATAGACAAGAAGGGGCTTCTGCTGATCTTACAGCAGCTGCCTTGGTGGCTTCTCCCTCCCTTTAAAACTCAGGTCCCACTGCTGCACCCTGGGAGTGGCCAGCAAGGAGGTAAGGTGGCACTTACTGAAGACAATTAGTGGCAGATCATGCCAGACTTCCACCAGTCTGTAGACAATGAATGGGACAACAACTCCACCAACATCACACAAGGAGGAGCAAACCATCACCCCGAGATTCCTGATTCAGTAACAAAGAGGTCATGTTAGCATCAGAGTACTGCAGTTGGAAAGAGATGGATCACAATTCTGATCTTTGCACAGGTAAAATCAAGCACTGTGTGGGACTTCAGATCCCTTACCCAGCTTTTCCCTTTATTTCAGTCACATGAGTTCTGCCCTGTCTAAAAGTACTTTTGTTTTCTATATTAAGCTGCCGTTTTAAAGAATTCTAGTTGTGCTTTATGTATTTTATCTTCAACAGTACTTGTGTATCTCTGACATATTTGAGGATAACTTTTCATAAAATACTACATACATATCAGCCTCGACTGTTTCCAAGCCAAATGCCAGCTAGGGAGAGGATGCACCTACCTGATGTATGTTGGATACAGTTCAGTGTTTACAAAGCAAACCATTTCAAAAGCCATTGTGATTCCCATTCTCCCAATGCAAGCAGCAATCACTTTTAACCAATGTATATCTGCAAAGAAAATGCATTCAACACAGTTAAAAGTATCCCCGTGATTTAGCATGTGTCAATTAATACAACAGTGTTATTTTGGGGGACCTCTGATCCCAGGTCAGTGGATGTTTTTAAGGGACCTTGTTTCATCTGTGTGAGGGAACAGTCAGCAGCATTGAGGACCCAAGACAGAGTAGGAAGCCCCCAGAGGGCCTCATTCAGGTGCCTTACCCTCAGGGATCAGGGCTGTGACAAGGCAGGCAGCCCCAGCCACCAGGTTTGACACAGCCCAGGGGTAGCGCCGCCCAATACGCTCAATAGTGACGATGATGATGAAGGCGGCTGGGAACTCAACAAGAGCAGAATAGAGGAAATCCAGATACATGTTTCCAGCAGCTAATCCCATGTGCATGATGAGCCCCTGGTAGAGGACAGAGCTTGTGAACCTGGGCAGAGAAGAACATCTTGGATTTGTTAATCAGAGAACAGAGATCTGTGTCCTGAAGGAGTTTCCAAAACCACAGCTTCAAAAACAACTCTCCAACATTATATTCTTACCAGTTGTACATCAAAATGAGTGTGTTTTTTCTTATCTGTGGTGTTCTGACAAGGTCCATTAAGGAAGGATTCTGCTTTCCACAATCTTCCTCTTCAAATTTAATATCCTATGGAAGAGCCAGTACATAGGATGTTAAGTTTTACTGGAAGGAACTGATGGAAGGTACTGTTGTGATGCTTCCTTACATGCATAAGCAAACCCTGAGCTCACCTTAAAATGGGAAGGCACCTTTTTCTGATTTTTTTTAGCCATATCACTGACAATTTTCATAGCTTTGTCATTTTTGCCTTGAGATATCAGCCACCTGGGAGACTCTGGGAGGCACCTACAATGCAAGTGGATGACATATACTGAAACGTAAAACCCACATAGTGCTTTAACCTACAGAGACTTTAGAGAGAGTGTTTTGGTTGAATAGAGGCAGATAGGTTTTTTTGTTTAGTTGGGTGGGGGTTGTGTGTTACTCCTCACTCCTCTGACCAGAGAAGCAGTATATCCCATGACTGAGATTGGAAAAGGAGCAGCTGAGGTAGTGGTTTTAGTCAAAGATGAGTTTACTGAGGATAAATCAGAGAAGGGCTTTAAGTGAGAGTAGTGCTACCCATCCCATTCACCACAAACCAAGATTCAGTAAGATCTCAAATACTGAGGGGTCCTGTATTTCCCTTTCCTTTTTGGTGTGCACCTACTCTTTGCACCAAGAGGTGTGCACAACCAAAAAGGAATGCTGAGTCTCAGGAAGCAGGAGAAGCTGGGGGTTTGGGTCATGGGCAGAGTTACCACAAAAGCCCATTTACCAGTAGTAGAAGAGGAAGAAGCAGGTCGGCAGGGTGACAGTGAGCTGCAGCCACCGCCAGTGAGGGATGGCATAAGCAATGGCATCGAAGACCAAGAGCCCAACGGAGAAGGCCATCTGGTAGAGGATGCCCACCGTCCTCCGGTACTGTGGGCCAACAACTTCTGTCACTGCAAACACACACAGAGACAGCGAATGCCATGACCACTCAGTGCAGGAGTAACTTGCTGTATGGGGACACTGGAAGACCAATGCCATATTAACACCTTGAAGAAACCATCTTGGTAATCTTGGGATTCCTGGCAGCAGACAATATCCCCTGATGCTTACAGGGGAAGGTTTGCTTTTCTGCCACCTAAACTTCAGTAGAGAAGAAAACACTGCTCCTGGGCTTACACAGGCCTAGAACATCCAGTACTGTACTCTGTCATGGGGCTCTCCAAGGAAATCAAGCATTTGTCAAAGTGCACAGATGGATTTTGTTATAAAATCTTATGCCAACATACACAGTGTAACCAACCCAATAAAAAAGCAGAATGTTTTGTTTCTAAAGTGCTGCCTTTCAGCTTTAATCTCACTCCAAGCATACAAGAAAAGCCTGTACCACCGGATGGCACAGAGTTCCTTGGTCAGGGTGCCATCACAGTTTGTCTGCACTTTGCAACTCTGCACATAGACCTACAGGTTAAATCTCCTTGATACACAGTTAAAAGTAACTGTTCCAGCAGGCAACACAAGGGCACTCAAAATTCGTATGTGTCCAGTTGTATGATTTCAAAAAAGTTAACTCATTAGTAAAAGAACAGAAAGCAGTTATTTAGCAACTAAAGGAAGTGCTGGGTTTTGGAATTACAGATTAGGTAATACTGCTTGGTGAAACAAAGCACAAAGACATGTCCTCTGGCTCAGTAGTACTGAGCCAAAAGCAGCTGAAGTGTAGACAAGTGCACCCAGGAGAGCAGGATAACAAAGTTTTTCTGTCCTTGTACCCTTCCCTGGCCATGCAGTATTGGCCACTCTTAGGGAAAGGATACTAGTTTAAGGGGCCTTTGGGGCTGATTCTGGGTGACATCTTTATCATGAGAGAGTTTCAAGAGAATACAGAAGTAACAAGATGTAACTAAGTGAAAATATCAGGATAGGGCAAGTCATTGTCCTGAAGAGGATTTTGTGCTCAGAAACAGCATAAAAGTTCCCCAGAAGAGTTAATGAGGATTTCACTTGTGCCCAGAAAAATATTTAAGAGGCCAAGCAAGCATCTAGAAATGCACAGGAAGGAGCAATCATGTCTCAGCAGAAGATAGTCAGGACTGTGGGATAGGTGTTTTTATTTCATATGTATCAGACATCTGGATAACTGCACTAGCAACATGTCCCCACTAAAAGACTTAGTGGAAGCTTAGGGCATTGACCTTTATGTTTTCACCACTATCACAGTGAACTGCATCACTTAGAGCTATTTGGTAGGGCCACCTGACATCCTAACCCAGATGAGGCTCTATTAGTCAGCATTTAAAATATTTCATCTGCTCCTTCAGTGACTGCTTGGTGTTGAATATTTTTGACAAGAGATCGAACTCCATTCCAGAGAAATCAGAGAACTCACAGGGAGCTCTACCCTGCACCAGAAAATGTTTCTGAGCTGGCCCCAAATCCAACCTGGCCACACAGCAGGGCTTCACCACCAGCCACAATTGGTGCAGGGCACTGGGAGAGGCATCTACAGAGGCTGGCTCCTTGCATGGCTTTAGCCTCCACTCAGACAAGTGGATACAGACAGACAGGCAAACACTTTGTCTTTCTCAGCAAGTACAGGCCGTTCTTCAGTTATTTTTAACCTCCATTTGGCCTTTAGAGCTCTTTGTGCCATAAAAATGCCTCAGATTTTCCCCACCCTCTCCCTGTTTCTTTAATGGCCTCCTCTGTCATCACCCTGTCTGTGACAAGGCTGGAGTGGCTGCAGTCTGCCTGGGGCCATCACCATCCCCAGCCAGAGACCTATGGGAGGAAAAGGAGCCCAGATCTGCAAAGGTGAGCTGTTCCATAGGGGAAAGCCTGTCTCAAGGTAATAGCCCTAATATACCACCACTTGATTGAGCTTTGAAGTCTATTGTTGTTTCTCCCTTATGACAGCACTTAAAAAAATCCTGAGACATCAAAGAGGGAGAAAACTCCTTGATAAAACATCATGGGTGACATTTTTTAAATAGTTTTAGTTCAGGCTTTTTGGAATTTTCCCCTTCATCTTTTACAGCTAGCCTTGCTCCTGGGAGAAGTCTCTGAACTCACCCAGGATGTAGCCTGCAGTCCAGCAGCCCTTGCTGACCAGCCCTTGTAAGAACCGGATGATGATTATCCACAGGTAGGTGGGCACAAAGACCAGAAGGATTCCGCAGAGAATGTTTGCAAAAATTGTGGTTAAGAGGCAAAATTTACGGCCAAACCTGGGTTGGAAAATAATACACATGAAGCAAACCACTAGTCATGAAAGCACAGGTGTTTTAAACTAGTAAGAGCTTTGTGTGTCTTTGGGGGGGGGGAAAAAATCCAATTTTGTTATGCAATGGATAGAAACATGCTTTCATTCTTTGCTCGTTACTCACTTACCTGCTTTTCTATTCCATGAAAAGTTTCTGTGCCAGTTGCTCTGCGATTCCACAAAAACTTTCAGAAAAAAAAAATAGCCCCATATTTACATATACTGGGGGTGAAAACTGAGTTGATATTATGATTCTGATATTACTGTGTGCACTAGATTTATAAAGGGTTTATATACCACAACCTTAATCTTCAAAACTCTAGTATGTATGGATCTCCTTGTAAGTGGGCTGCTTTTCACAGCTGGAGCAACTCAGAGCCTGCTGTATTAACAGTCCTATGCAGGAGGGGAATGGGCCTTAGATTTCTCTTTAACAGCAGCAGTTGTTTCTCTTTAACCCCAGGTGCCTGAGCTGGGGAGTCTGACTCTATTGGCTCTGAGCAGGGCGCTAGAGAGATTTCTGCGTTTTCACAGTGACTGCTGCTCTACCCATCTAGCAATCACTGCACCAAAAATTTCTTAGCTTCTCCAAAGGAAGCAAGATGTTCCCAAGCTTCAGCCACACAGTGTGTAACAGATCAAGTGGGAGCTCCAAACCACGTTTCCTGGCTTTGGTCAGCACCCCAGGATTCTGATGTGGCACAATAGGAACTTTGGGATATACGATACTAAAATGATCCTTTTGGGCTTTGCAGGGTTCGCTGAGCAGACCTGTGCCAACCACCAGGTATAACCTAGGAAGCAAGGTACTTGGTCCTAGTACTGTGACTGAACATCCAGGTGGTTGATCTTATTTTGAGGAGACCAAAGATTATATCAGTTACACAACCTGCATCTAAGGTTAGCTGCTGAACACCAGAGAGTTTTACAGTCAGCCCATACCTACCTGTCTGCTATGTAGCCAATGCTCATGGAGCCAATAAAAAACCCAGCATTCACAGCAGACTGAAAGAGGTCCAACTTCCAGGAGTCCTCACACACCAGGTCAAACTAAAGAAGCAATCACAGGCAGAGGCAAAAGAATTAAATGAGTGGCTGGCTCTCATCCACAAGTCCCCTTCACTACAATTAAAGATTTAAACTTGTTTCTGGGTCAATGCCTGTTTTATCAGCATACGGAAATTCTACAACCTTATCCAAGTGTCCCATGTTAAAAACTGAAACAAACCCTTGAGCAGTTTACTGATATTTTCCATTTGTGTCTCATCTTTCTTTGCTGGAAAGAGCATAAGTAAGTTATTACCTGTCAAAATTAGTGCCCTAACTTATGTCGGCCCTTGTTGATCCAATCATCATGGACCTGATGATTGCACTGGGCTTTTCAAACAGCTCTTTATGTAGCCTTTCTAAGCAATTCTTGTTGCCTCATACCCTTGCAAGGCAGAGTGGTCCCTGTGGACCCCTCAGGACTAAGTGTGATGCCTTTACTAAAAGTATCCTAGAGTCCTTCAGAAGCTTTCCCTGTCCTGCTTCCAGGGGAGCACTGGATTCCTGGAGGAGGGTGGAAGTATTTGCATCTGCCCTGAGGCCACAGCATTTTCTCTCTGCTCTGATCTTCAGCTCAGCTATCTTGTTGTATGCATCTGGAAAGCGGGTATTTTGTATCCAGGGCCAAGGTTTATACCGCATGGGTATCCACATATATTTGCCATCTGGTCTGACTTGTCATATCTTGTAGATAATACATCAAAGCTACTAAAAATCTACCAAGTTACTTCAAAAACCTTTCAATGTGACTGAGAATTCCTTCCCATCCTGCTGGTAGCTGGATTTAGTTGCATTTATGCATCTGAACACAAAACCACGTAATTCTCCTGATGCTCCATGGGACTTCCCATATGCAAATTTTTCCTTTGGCCGCATCTTACACTGTGCTATCCTTTCCCTTACTTAGCTGTCAGAGCAAGGGGACAACATAACAGAGCCTAAGAGCTTTCATGGAAACAGTCACAACTAGCAACTAGTTGACAAAATCCACACAGATGTGTGAGGTGTGGCCTGGCCTTGCACCCCCTTCAGTAGGAAAGGGGAGACAATTGATGTGAGAGTGTCACTGCACAAACTCACACAGACTGCAAGCTTTTAGCTTGCCACAATCTCATGAGATGATGGTGAGGTTGTATGGACCACAGAACCTGCTGGAGCCTTTTGCAGCAGGATGTGCCTGCTGAGCTGCTGCTGTGTAGAAGGCAGAAGGCCTGGGTCATGCTTCATTTGAGGTGTCTCACTTTTTCACTTTAATATCACATAGCCCATACCTTGCTGAAAAAAATACACTTATAGTACACCACCTTCTACCTAGTTCCAGCCTCTCACAACACTATAAATTCCAAAGTTGATAAAGCACAGAATTTACCTGCTCCCATGTTTGTGTTGGGGGAAAGAATACAGACTTTGACCATTCCTAAAAATTTGGTGGAACTTTCTGTGATGAAATCAAGTTTGTCATTCCAGTTACTAGTTTATTTTTAGTTAAAGCACCCAAACTGCTAAAAAACAGCACATAGTCTAAGTACCATTTTCAGTTTATTCACATCCCTTCTGAGGCACAAAACAACCATAGGTTTTTCTGCAGTTTATTTGCAACTTAAGCTATTTAGTTGTGGGAACCAATTACCTTTCCCCCACCCTGACTGCTGTTCATTTGTATTTGAAACAAATTTTAAAAGACTTAATCCATTAAAAAAAAAAAAAAAAAAAAGGTGGGGGGAAGGAACTGAGACCTTTGCATTGGTCAGTTTTGTTTGCAGCACTGCAAGCTGCAGTGTTTACACACCTCCACCAATAGGATCTCTCATGTGACAGAAGTTTCATTCAGAACTGGACTTTATCTACCGGGGGATTTATTTGCTGAAATATGCTTTGCTCCCCAGCTGGACATATAAGCTTCCTGAGCAGCCAAGGTAACACTTCAGAGCAAGGATAGAGGGAAGATGACTTGTAACACCCTGGTGCAAGTTCACAGTGAGACACAATCCCTTCTCCAGGTAAGCCAACCCTCTCCCACAACCCTCAGCTTGCCTGTAAACAGAGGGGACAAGGGAAAGGGGGCATATTTGCCTTTACCTCAGTCACGAGAGAGCTCCCTGGAGAGTTGTAGACCCAGCCATCTTGGCAGGGACCGAGTGGGACAGTGCTCCCATTTCCCACGAGGCTGCCCAGAGGGTCAGTGCAGCTGACACCCGTGGTGTTCCAGTCCACCTCGTACCTCCTGCAGCGGCTGTTGTAACTGGCCCCATGGCCATCCCACTCGGGAACTGTGTGATGCAGCTGCTCCTCCAGGCTCCAGCCGCACCGCTGGCTCAGCTCAGCCACCCCAGGGCTGCGGCAGTGGTGCTCAGGGGTGAACCCGAAGAAGACAACACCCACATACACTGGGGTGAAGGCAGCAGAAAGCAAGCAGAGGACAAAAAAGGTTTGCTTCTGGAACCTGTCAAATTCTCCAACATGCTCTAAAATGTCATCTAGGGTTGGCATTTTGGCATCAAAACCACCTCAAAAACCTCAACTAGGTCTTCTCCGCAGCACTGATACATTTAGTTGGCAGCAAAGCTATTTAAGTTACAAAGACATTTGACCAAAAGTCAAGACTAACTCCATAAATTATTAAACTACATGTTGCAAGCTTTATTTTTTAGGTTTCATTTGAAATCGGACCTTAATTCACCCAGGGAAAATTTGCATTTAACCCCTAAACAGAGCACTTATATGTTCCTTTTCTCCAGAAAAGCCCTTAAGAGCCACAGCCATTCAGTTTTTTTATGAGTTTATGGGGGTTTTCTGGTTGGTTGGGGGTTATTTTTTGGTTTGGTTTTTTGTGGGTATGGGCTGTTTTGGGGGGGTTTTTTGGTGTTTGTTTGGTTTTTTAATTAGGCTAGTCAGCTCCTCAAGTAACAAGCATTTTTAAGGAGCAAAGATGGAAGATTCCACTAACATACAATTGTAGTGTGGAGTGGCTGGGCACCACATGTGAGCAAAGCTTATTAACCAGGATCTGTAAAGAGTGCATAAGTACACTGAATAAGATTCTGTATGTTGAACCACGTGGCTCAGTAAGAGCACAGTTTTCCTGAAAATTCTGGTAATTATGTGTCTCATCTTTCACTCTCCACACTCTTCTATTTCCAAGGAAAACCTCCCCCCACCTATATCAGGGAGCACAATTGTCACCTGACCATATTTTTGCAGTAACACAAAAGAGAAAAAGCATTCACTACATAATTATGCACTGGGAATAGCTGTGGGAAGCCACAATTACAATACTTATGGCCAAACCAGCTAATTTTACCCCAGAAGACATGTAAGACTTTAGGGAGAATTCATTGTGGGCACCTCAAATAAATCCAGTTATATCGGGCACCCAAGTGTACTTTGTCCTGCCTATGGACAGACACCAGTTACTCCTCTATCCTTTCCTGACAACAGTGACTTCCATCAGAAAGAAAAGCGTAAGTGAAGGTAACATTCTAAAGACAGAAAAAAGGGTAGAAAATTACCTGGAAATATATTCAAATAGTTTAGGCAACAATGAAAACACAATTTAAAGACCTCATCTCAATACACTCCAAAAAATAAACCAACTTAGAAAGCCATTCTGGCCTGGGGATTGAAACAGAACCAGTTCCTCACCTGGTCTCATCAGCCACAGAGCAACAGTGGCCTAATCAGCTGTGAAAGCTGCTTTGCAGACCAACCCTTTAATATCATTTCCCACATCAGACAGATGTGCTTTCTTCTCTCCTACCTCATCTTCTTCCTCACCAGGAAGTTAACATGAACTCCTCTCCTGTGGCCAGTCATATTTGTGTTACCCCAAGCCCAGCACAGCACCATCCCACACAAGACCTTTGTCTCCATGGCTGCAGGGGCTCCACGTGGAGCTGAGGAAAGGAACAGGGGCACAGAAGCACACAGCAATGTTCATGCTCACAGCCAAGCGCCACAGCCTTCCTTAACAGGAGGATATGTGCAGTCACCTGGGGCCAAGGAAACTCAAAGCCTACCTGGGAAGTGGGTGAAGTTTAAAGACATTGGGCTGTATCTGAAAAGCACACCCCAAACCCCCTCACATCACTTCTTTCCTACAAGTTTTGTTTAAACAGTTGGTAATGGTGTGCATAAGTTTCACGTGGACTAAAAAGTTAGATCTAGAGTGGGCCTGTTTTCCCAGTTTCCTACCATCCTCTCTGCAGACAGTCAAGAGAGGGGCTGGGGGGCACTGTGCCTGGCAGGTGAGGTTCTTAAGAAACTCCCTTCACAGGGAGTCATGCTGCTGACTGGCAAAGTTTCTGCTCCTGGCCCAGCCATCTGTATATATTCATTTGGGCCCAGCTATTCTCATAACACTTATAAAAAGTGGGCAAGAGTTCCAAGACAAGGCACTGAAGTCTCTCACTGCTGTCACTCACAGATACAAATTGGAAATATATCATCAGATAAGCACCCCCAGACACACAAGCTCTGTTCTACCTAAGCATCTTTAGGCATGGCCAAAAGAAAGACATGATATGATCTGATGCATAGGAAATAACTTCATGCAGTGGGTTCATGGATTGAGCAACTCCAAGGTTCCAGCCTTGATGATTTACAGAAGGGAAGTAGCACTCTTCAACATCCATTGAGAGATCTGTTGTAATAATAACTGATAGTAATAAAAAATACACCATCAAGCCTCTCATTCCCGCCAAGCTCACCTAATCCTAAATAAGAAAAATGCTGCTTTAAGTTGCACAAGATACAGCTTAATGACAAACCAATTTAGAGGTCCAGTGGTAACAATTCAAGAGGAAAACCCCACACTGATAAAAGAAGGAATACACCACTGGGGCATACCTATATATTCTGATATGTCATCAAACACTGGTTCTTGCTTTGAGTGACACAACTGAGATATTAACTATCACAGCAAAAAAGGCTGATGAGCAGCATTACAGACTAGTGTTAAGAAGGATTCCAGAACTGAGGTGTGGGATTTGGAATACCCACTTCATATCTTTTATTGAAATTGCTGAATACTTTTATTACACTATTTTGATTCAAAATGGAGTTTTTATAAAAAGAAACCATTGTCGAAATTGATTAAGCCAGCCAAAAGGAACAACTGAAAGTTTCAAGAAATTCTGACCAACGCATGTACTTCTACAATGCTTTGAAACCCTATCATTGTCCATAATTTTATTGAGGAAACACCTGGAGAAGAGCAAGACTGCTAGGAGAAAATTGACCTGCATTCATTACCAGCAACACTTCAAATCAATGACCATGGAAGGATTGTAGCATAAGAACAAGAAATTAGGCTATCAGAAGACATTGGCACAATTTTTTTTTTTTTCTTGAACTAGCATCAGAGAGAGGTATTGCACCAACTGGGGCTCCTCTAGTCTTTGGGCTTTTCTTGGTGATGACAAACTGGGCAGTGCAGACTGTACTATTGGAATTCTGCCTCTACATTCTTGAAAACTGTTTCTCCGTGCAGTCAGTCTAGTCCAGCCATAATCAAGGGGGGAAAAAAGAAATCTTTGGGTGCTTGTCAGCTGCTTAGGCAAATACTGATGAAATCAGTCATGTGACCAGTACCAAAAAAAAATATCATGCAAATAACAGCAACCATTTCAGGCTAAAGCTATACAGAACTGTACCTTTCAGTCCACACCTTTGAACCAATGATCTGTTTAAATTAGAAAGGATATTCAAATTTACAGGATAAATTAGAACCAGCTCCAAAATTTACATCAAATCATCCCAACACACAAAAGTTATATTTTTCCTTGTCTTATGATGGGTGAACCCATAGTATAATACCCTGCCGGCAGGAAGAACATGTTACTATTAAGCAAACCTGAGTAGTGAGGATCAATAAATAGGAGTTAAAACGATAGTAGTCAGGTAACTTGAGTCTCTGAAGCCAGGGGCTTCATTGAGCCTTAATCCTTTCCTTTCAAAGGTTTCTCTTTTTTAAACAAGCACTTAACACCTATGCTGAGGCTTAAAAAAAATAAAAATAAAAATAAAGTGTCCTGGCTAGAGAGAGTCAAAATAACTCAGCCAACTGGATGTCAGAAATCCAGTCATTACTGAACAGATCATTGTAAACAACCAAGAAATCTTTCTCCTCTTCCCTTTTTAATGGTTTCTTGTTAAAGGCAAAATTCAGAAATATCTTTCAGGCTGAAGTCCTCATATTTGGTTGGAAATGTTGTCCCATTATATATAATCTCTCTATATATATTTGATTAGGCACAAGAGGGGTTATTAAATATTCAACAAGTCCTCATCACTATCATCATGAAACGATACTGTATTTGTAGAGTTCTGTGCCTGCTGCTGGCCTGGCTTGGTTTTTGCTTTCCTTTCCCTTCCTCCATTTAGCAAATAAGCTTTATCATCACTGCCAAGACTGGGTAGTTTCTTTTGTGGGTGCTTGTTCTTGTCTAGTCCTCTTCCTGTCTGAATCTTTACATCTGGAATGGTTAACACTTCATCCTCACTGTCCAGGTCATCCACATGGAGAGAGGTAAAGGCTTCCGATGTAACAGACTTGGTAGTAATGTGACCATTTTCCTGCCCTCCTTTTGCTGTTCTCTGATTTGGTGCTGCAACTTCCTCCATTAGCCACTCTGTTTCATTCTCATTAGCTTCTTCTTCACTATTTATCTGCCAGAAAAAACAAAAAAACAAGAGGAGACTGTATATATACCACTCCAGACTCTGCCACATGCTTACCTCCCCAGCTGACAGACCCCACACCACACATGGCCTTGGATTTAAGGTAGTCACAAGACAGTAACAAACACTGCAAGAGCAGCACTTTTCACTATGTTGAAAAAGACTTTGTTCTCTTCTTGTGCATTTACATGTTATTTGGCAATTTATTCACTGCTCTTCATTTCCTCAACTTTACCTTCCTTTCCCATTTCACAATATAAGTGTGTATATGTCAGTTATATGACTTTCCTGAAGCTACACAGTATGGTTTCTATGCACTGAATGAACTAGGAATTAAGGAGGTTTATTTGTTCATTAAAAGCTTCACATTAAGAAAACTTGACAAGAAACAAATTTCATTTTGTCACTGTATTACCTTTGTGTATTTGTAGGAAACTCCAGATGTTCTTCTGCAGCAGTTTGTTATCTTATTTATCACAATTTCCCTAAAGAAAGGGAAGAATACTACATTAGGAAGTCTGTGTGCAGTTACTAGCCCTCACATTTCTTCCCTGGATTTTTACCATCAACATAAAGCATTTCAACAAGCAAGTTAAAAGTTATTGCATTGACCCTGAACCACTCTAACAAAAGTCAGTCTAGGATGGCGTACATCTTCCCCTTTACCACAACTTCAGGGTGACAAACAGCTCTGGCTTCACGCCTAAGGGGAAAAACCCCAAAACTTGTCTCGTAAGCAGGGGAACAGCAGGACTTGCACTTGTTCCTTGATGCTGTTGTATGGATCCAGCTAGCCTCCATGAAAGGAGAGGGATATCAAATACTAGTAACAGTCCTGTTGTTTTATCCTTCATAAGTAGTAATTGCCCACAACACAGGCTAGCCCAACTCAATTCCATGCACCAGCCCTCTTTACATGGGCCTTCAGAGAGTAAGGGAGAATTTGAAGGAACCAGCAGTTTGACAGTCAATGCTACCAACTGAAAAAACAGAACCTGAACTTACTACTTTCCTTTCACTTTTGGCAGGAAACCAAGTCCTGCCAAAGAAACTTCTAAAGCTTCCTAATCATTTCTTACCTCCTCTCTTTTTTGTAGAACAGCAAGATTATTAGACATGCAGTGAGAACAACCAGGAGGACACTCAGCACAGCACCAACAGCCTGGCTTCTTCTCGAAAGACCTTTATGTGCTTGGGCCTCCTCATCTGTCTGGTGCTCATTGTTTCCTGGATCACTGGTTGATCTAATACCGTAAATTGGAAAAAAAAAAGGATAAGTAAGATCTATTGACCAGTTTCATCAAACTGGATTAGAAACAGCAGATTCAAAGAAAACATGCCATGCTATCCTGTTGGTCCAACTTAACAGCTATAGGAACTGAATTTAGGGGATTTTATCTAAGTAAAAAATAACTTGAAAAATAGAAATGTATGTACTGTGCCTACATCCTGGTATGCTATCAAATAGTGCATAAAACTAAATACACTCAAGACTGCAGAGCACAGTTAGGCACTCCAGAGCTTACACAGCAGCAGTTACCTACACAAAGCTGTTACTTTAGAACCAAACCTGGATTTTAGCAAGCTGCAAAAGCTACAAAAATTATTTAACTTTCAGCTGACTATGGCACTACATAGACCAAACTCGCAATAGCTAATTGCCTGTTTAAATCAGAAGGGTTTCCCTGTCCTTTCATGATAGCAGCCAAAAAGTAAACACTCCTAGAAGCAGTCACTCCATCCTACACAGTGAGGCTGCCTACATGTCAAGAATGTTGTAAGCACCTAGATACAGACACTCTGCTTTTAACACTGTGTCCTCATTACTCCTTTTCAGATCTGTAAATTAGCTGATCGGTTTTTATTGCAGAAATACATCACTATTCCTTCAAAACCTGTAAAGATTTTTCACTCCAGCATAAACAAGTGAGCAGATAGAAGGGAAGGCCAGTCTTTGTCATGGTTTCAAAGTTTTCCAGACAGTAAGGCAAGAGGGGCCAAACACCTGACCCACAAACTGTTTACTCCTCTCAGTAACACAAAACAGCACGTTCTGTCCGCTACAGTAGGTTTTACTTATTGAAAACAATAGTATTAATTCCACCATGCCTCTCCAGCCTTAGGTCCAGACCAGTCTGACAAGCTTTTATTTAGGTGTCATGTGCCAAACACTGCATACGTGAACACTAATTCCATCTATCTATGAGCCTACTGCTCTTTCAGCTTTTCCTCTTTTTGTAATCACTGTAATGAACAAATGTAAAAAAGCATTTAGCTGAGAGAAGTGCCAACAAAAGCTGCTTTCAGAAAATGGTTAACTACTCACCTTAATGGACACACAGCAGATGTGTACCACGTAAATAAGTACTGGCAATCTGCTGTCTCCTGAAGGAATTCAGGGATGCCTTCCTTTGCTTGTGGATTGCAGTGGAAGAAAATCGTTGAAGACACAAACTTTGATTTGTCTTTACCACATCTGGAGTCAGATGAAAATATGACATCCAAGTCATCATCTACAATGAGAAGAAAACCTTGTAGATTACTACTTCCTTGAGAACAATCTATTAACACTAGACCCAGAAAACTTACATGTTTGTTCTGCAGCAACAGCTTACACTTTGCAGTATCTACAGTTGAGCTTATACTTTTATCTAGCTGATCCAAATCTATGTGCTATGGAACAGTGGGTTAAGCACTTCACAGAACAAGTAGCTAGCTAAAGGAGATTCAACAAGTATCAAGCCTAAACCTCTGTTTCAGCCACATTTGCAACCTAAATTATGCTAGCCAGACTTTGGATAGCTTTACAGAAATGGATTAGCATGGATGTTGTGAAACAGGAATCACTTTCTAATGAAGTACTTCACACAGAGTATCAAGCAATTCTGTCTGGTGGGCAAGTACTTACCATCAACAAAATATTTAGCTTTTCTGGCAGAACCAACTCTCCGGAAGCGACGTTCATTAGTTTTGACCTGGCAGATGTTTGCTCCAGAGCATTCCGGGAAACTTGAGTTTCTTATACCAGAAAGTTGAATTTCATATACATATTTATCGCCATTTGTCCGTATGTCACCAGAAGCTGTGTATAACCTGAGGAAACAGAGGGCAAGTCTATCCTTAAGTCTAAACTCGCAGATTGGGTTATTCCCAAGAGATAAGACTGGCAACAGTGGTAGCTACTACCACTGGTTGATTCCAGAGCAAGATGAGTGACTGATTCAGCAAGAAGATGCAGGACTGAGGCTTCCTCCCTGAACATTAGAAATGAGGACTATATTTAGCATAAATATAATCTTTCTAAGCAAGCACAGAAAGCAACTTTCGGGGGTGGAAAAAGAAGAAAAATCAAGTTCCTGACACTGAAGTCATGTCTACATGCTAGGGAAGAGTAAAGAGATCTAACATCAAGGTATGTGTAAGCTTTAGACTAGTCTTGAGTACACCAGGACATGCACACAGCTGTAAAATCAATTCACTGGTACAAGGTGAATTCAGTGCTATTTCCACTTGACAACTAAAAACTATTAAGGCAACACAGAATACTCACACCAAGCTCTCTTCTTGCAGTACAGTTTTACAGGATTAAGATCATGTGGCTTTTTATCTTTGTAGGACTTTTGTTGTTTTCGGGGGTTGTTTGGGGTTTTTTTTACTTACTTATAATAAACATCCCCTAAAGAGAAGTTTTTCCCAGTTGCAGGATTAATAACTGTTCCATTCACCACCTCCACCTCCTGCTGCTTCACAGCACAAGCTGCACGTGTGTCCCAAGTGATGTAGTAAGCACAGTTTTCTTCATCAAACCTATCAAGTGAGAGATAGACCTTATGATTCCAGGAAAGAATAGCAAGTTTTTAACATCTTGAGGTCATATCTCCATCAAGGATTCCAAAAATATCCCATCACTCAGAGTTAAATCACCCACTGTGACACTCCTCACCCTGGGGGAGGTACTGGGCATTCTCATCTGAACCTGAGCATATATAACCTTCACATTTTGGGACTTCTAGTCCCACCTGTTGGATCCAGAGGAGGACCAGAACCTCAACAGGACTTTGACTGCCACTCTCGACCAGACCATGACCATCATCCTCACCAAACAAGGTTTTTTTCTTTCCTTTTACTTTGTACTCAGAGGGACCATATGGTGCTCAGCACAGGGGCTGGTGAGCTCCATCCTGTTTGTGCCCCAGGGTGCTGGGTTATATATCTGGTTTTGTGGGTTAAAACCAATTTTTAATCTGTATCATTGTATTTATTATAATCTTTTTATTAAATTGTAACTCTGACTTGTAATCTCTTCTTGAGTTGGGTTCATTTTTCCTGCCGGTTTATCTTTAAACCAGCACAACGTTAAACCTGCCCTTTATTTAAATAGGACAAAGGGTATAAGCTAGTCAAATTTTGCTACCTAGTTCTTTGACTCAGTTCCAAAGTTCTACAAGCAATATACAGTTAACAATACCAAGACTGAACAAAAAGTCATCAAGTTTTCTTAGTATTTATGATCCATGCAAATATACCTAACTTTAGACAGCTTCTAGTTAAATGCAGTGCATTGAGGCAACGATACACCACATTTTATTAGCTCAATCACTTACCTACAGTAAGTGCTCTCTAACACAGATTTTGAGCAGAATTAAGAGTGGCTGTACTGTGACCGACATTGAAAACAACAGCACCCCAGCCACTGTCACATCTAATTTGGAAGTAGAATGCTTAAACTTTTGCCAAAAAATTTTAACATAGATACAATTATTTATGGAAGCAAACAGTTGCAGAAACTCCAGAAGATTAAAGCCTTCATGTACAGGCCAACGATTATTTTAGGGATTGTCCAACAAAGTGGACAGTTATTGTACCAAGGCTTAAGAGTTCACTAGAGAGCTACAAAGGAAGCAACAATAAAGATCACTGGTATGTTAGCTTATTACTCACCTCTGCAGCATAGGCATGCCAACTGTTTTTGCACATTTCAGTTCTATAATTGTTGTTACTTTCTTGTTTTTCCTACATTCTTGCCCACTGGAATAACTTATATACACTGTATCACCTAGAAGGAAAAAAAAAATTGGTGACACTCAAGCTGTCAGAAATTTCCTTTGCTCATTCTATAGACTTCCTTTAACTTCTAGGATTTTCCCCCCTGCATAGACCATATATCAATTACAGCACTTCAGCAACTCACGGCATTCACACTTTTGATAATTTAGGAACAAAAATAAATCACTCCTTGAGCACCTTTTCATTTATATTGTACCATCTGTTCAGGTCACCAACATGGCCATAAATGTTGACATTTAAGATGTCTTTTTTTTAAATGTAAGAGTAAATGAAGCGACCCATTTATAAATAAACTCAGGCAATAAACACACACAATACATGCCGTTACTTCTGTAACTGGATGTAAAACTTCACTCAATTTTACAAACTCAGCATCAATTTAAAAACATTCCTTAAACTGAAAGCTTGAGTAAGACTACTTTATTCATTAAGAGTGAAGCCAATTAGTCATCTTTCACATGCTGCTTTAATTGAAGAAGTTAGTTGATGTAGAGTAAGCCTTTTCAAAACAAACAAAAACCCAAACAAACAAAAACCCAAACAAACAAAAACCCAAACAAACAAAAAACCCCAAACAAACAAAAAAACCCCAAACAAACAAAAAAAACCCAAACAAACAAAAAAAACCCAAACAAACAAAAAAAACCCAAACAAACAAAAAACAATTCTCCCTCCCATAATTATAGAATCACAGATTGGTTGAGGTTGGAAGGGACCCCTGGAGGTCATATGGCCCAAAACCCACTGCACACATAGGGGCCACCTGGAGACAGGACCATGTCCAGACAGCCTTTGAGTATCTCCAAGGTAGGAAACTCTACCACCTCTTTGGGCAACACATGCCATTGCCTGAGCACTTTCACTGTAAGTAGTGTTTCTTGATATTCAGATGGACAATTAATTTCTTACAGCTTTAATGACAACACTATTTATTTGCTTTAATGTTTTCTCATTACTTGAACACCACATTTGAATAGTAGCATTGACTGGTTTTGTTTTTAAACAGGAGACTTGCTGGTAGAGGTATTTCAGAATACAGGCTTCACCATAATTATAAGAACTATTATAACCAGGCTATAATATTTAACCTTTAATTTCTAGCTCTCTACAAGAAAAAAAATTAACTACCTGTCACATTCAGCTTCTGTGTATGAACAAGTCCAAGAACTTGAACATCTCCATTGTTGCTTTTCCTGCAAATACTGGCTCTTTCAGGGCAGCCTGTGGGTCCCTGATGTACCCTCTGACAGAGATTCACATAGTACCTACAGAGAACATGGTAGACAAAACTTCAAGAAGTGATACCCAAACTCTAGAATCCTCATGGGAAGACAGGTTGCAAGAAACTAAATCTCAAATTAGCTACAGGATAAAGCTAATTAGAGGTTTGGCAGTTTACTTGAAAATGATAGTTAGAAGACTGCAAAAATGCCACAATTCATCAGATTAGCTCACTAGTTAATTTTGACCTGAGTCCAAACTAGAAATTGGAACAGAGTCAAGAAATGTCCAAAAGCTTTTCCAGTTATAAAGATTATAGTACTATTCTCAATTCAGTGTCTCTTCAGAGTTGTACCAGTTCAGACATGTTAGAACAGAGGAACTACTAGCAAGGTGGTAAATTAGGCAGTTTTGTTACCCCACAGTTTATTATAAGTTTAGAATTAGATGCTGTCATCCTTGTCAGTTCATTTTTACTTGCTAACTGCAAGGTGGATGCTCAGAATGTTGATGAATTCCTATCACCATTCATATTTTCCTCTAAGCAGATACACAGAGGAATGTGGGGGAAAAGCCCCAGTTAAACTTCAGACAAGAAGTTACATACTTGAGTCAAAAGAAAGCAACTAAGTAATTGAGATTTTTGTTAAACTTGATTGAGAATCAAAAAAAAATTGCATTTAACCAACAAAATTACACTGTTAAGATAGCAGTTTAAATAAAAACCTTTGTAAAAGCTTTTAGTTTACACTTATTCATCCCTTTAAAAAGGTTACCAATACAGGGAAGCAGTGAGAATGAAGAATGTAATTTTCAATCCCTTCAGATAAAATGGGTTCCTTTATGAGGTTTTTTATCTGTATGCAGTGTTAAGCACTGACAGTTTTAAGCAAACAGAAATACTAGACCACGTTACAACTTCAACAGTACTGATTAGGAAGCTGGTCCCTGGGAGCTGCTCATACTCACGAGTTCCCATTGTGGAAAAAGATCCATGACCCCGTTAGGGAAGAGAGCATTCTGAAGTCGTAAGTTCTGTGTTTCTGGACAAACTTGCACTCCATTTTCTGGGGAGGACAAACAGCCTGAGTCTTCCATTCAAATGTCACAGTACAACCAAGAGTCTCACTGAGAAGGCGTGGTCTCCCAATACCAGCATTTTCATCACATGTAAAGATAATGGTAGATTCCTTTCTTGCATTTGCTGTAAGGAGGAAGGTTGGAAAAAAAGCACAAACATGCTTTGTAAGAGGCTTTCAGGCATATATGGATTTTAGTATAGCTAAATCCCTGTGTTAGCTCAGATCCTTGCACATGAAGTTTAGGAAGTACTTACCACTACCACAAAATCCCCACTTTTCATCTCCCTGGTAGTTTTCAGTTGTAGCACACCATGGCCTGTTCTTTTCTTCTGTAATACATTCCTCATAGGTCTTCCCTTTGTACTTGAAGGGGAACACACAAAGCTCTCCCTTTTCAGTCACTGAGAAGGAAAGGCATAATCTCTTAACAACAGGCAGTAGAACAGCAGGGATATCCATATTCAGGACTATATCAAAGCCTGTACTTCAATACTAAAGAAGAGTCAGACAACAGAAATACTGAAACATTGACTTTAAACCCAATTAGAAAACTAAATGTAGTATACAAGTAGCTATGATCATCCCTACAGAAAAGCTGCACTGTCTCTTCTAGGGAGATGGATGTTGATGTTGCATGTTAGTACGGTGCATGTGATTTAACAAAATTACATGTTTCTATTAACATCCATAAAGTCACATGGCTTCCTCTTATCACAACAAAGCCTCATATTTTAAGGGCAAAATAGCCGAACAAATTTATAATATAAAGAAATGGGTCTGCTCCAATCTCACCTGGAGGGCATTGATCACCTCCTGTATACTGCAAGATGACTGTTTCATCCTGGTGGCTGTAGTCCATTTTCATTTCCTTTATGTTTCCGAAAGACGATGCGCCATTTTTAGATGTCAAACACACTGCCCCATCTTTGCATTTTCCCTGGGGCAAGTCTGCTGCCTTACTGCACACACCAACATGGTAACTGTTGGATCCAGAAAATACCTGTGTAGACAACCAGAAGCATCACAAGTCTGCCACAGAGTCTGCAGTCAATACTTATAAAACTACAAGGGCTTTATAAAACCAAGCCTCATGCAGCATAATGCAGGAGGAAAAGATGATGACCCATTTTGCAAGTCTCGCCTTCCTTAATACGACAAAACTGCAGATAAAGCACACAGGACCACAGACAAAGTCTGTTCAGCAGATTTGCTTTCACACTCAAGATGCTGTCAAAGGTGAAGATTTCTCCTTCCTTTACCCATCAGTATATCCATCAACTTCCCTCTCAAAAACATTAAAAACAGTGTTACACCCTCCAATATTATTCCCTCTGTCAGACCACCAAATAAGTATCAATACTGACCCTAGCACATGCTTCGGTCTTTTCTCACACCCCAGGATACTTAAAAGAAACTTCTGCTGCAGTATTACAATGTTGACAGCAATAGGAAGCTATAAACAAATAAATAAGAAAGAATCACCCCATCAGAAAGCATTACCTCAAATGATCTTCCAGAAAGGCTGGTCAGGTTAAAAGTATAGTGCAGCTGTTCATCAGTCACAGAGCATCCTGAAGTTCTCACTTTATCAGGACACACAACTGGAGTTTCCCACTCAAACACAAACCTGCAGTCAAGTTTCATTATCATCTTTGGCTTACCCTGTTACCAGAGAACAAAAAGACACTTTGAGTTTAATTTTTTGTAAGTTTGTTGCTCTTTCCCATTACCGCAGCTTCCCAGTAGTTAACCTCAGTCACTACCAAAGGCTAGACATCACTGACTGTAGGACAAACACCATGCCTTTTTATTACAACCAGTACCAAAAAACTTAGAAGATAAGTACATTCTACCTAGTTCCAGAAAACAATCAAAGTAGGAACTGAAGTACCCAAGCTTTCTTCTTAATTCGGGTTTAGATTTTGAAGTTCAGCTTAACTGCAAGCAGCAAAGATGCGAGCACATTAAGAAATGTCACTAGGCTAAGGCTTATAGAGAATGCTTTTTACTTTGTCATATTTTAAACTAAAATATTAGTATGACCTGTGCAATAATCAAAGCTGTCTCAAGTTCCAGCTCATGCCTCATATTGATGGAAAATGGTTCCATGATCATCAGCAAGCTCTAGTTTGTCAAACATCATGCCCTAGTACTTCTCTACAGCTTGTTAAGGCATTAAAAAATAAATAAATAAAATCAAGAATCATTAGACTCACATCACCATGCAAGCTCAATTTACTGTTCGGGTGCTGACACAAAATAAAAACATAAGTAACTAAACACAAAGTTTTAAAGCTGTGTATGATTATGGAAAGGGTTACAACACAGGGAAAACATTTCACAATAATAGCTCTAAAGTTACACTGGTTCTTGTGTTAGCCTGAGGTACAAGTACAAGCTTTTGGACCTAAAGGTGCAACACAACATTAATTTAATGTCAGCAATAAGTTATTGCTACATTACATCAGTAGAATCTGATCCTTGAAATAATCAGAACCTGTTACTCTCAAGCCTAAAGTTCACACACTCAATGAATTTTGGCTGGTTAAGATTACAAAGCACATTCCTTGATGAAACAAGTCCATCCACACGTTCTAGAAACAAAACCTTGATTTAGTTTTAAACAAAGCTAACACTGGTTACTACCCGCTTCCCATTACACTTCAAAATCAGCATAAGTTTAATAGATGTCTTACCAGACTAGTTCCTTGGCTGCAGTGAAATACAATAAGAGAAGTATAATTCAATTTGTTGTTTATCTGACAAGGAGTACTGCTGTTGTAAGTGATGCGAACTTCATTTGCTGCCTCATTTAACTTGGGAGGTTCAGTAACACGACCAATATCCTACACAAGCAAAAATATGTATTAATAGACTTATGGGGCACACCTAGGTCTGAATCTCTGGGTTGATCTGAAATTAATTCAGATTCATCTCTTTGTTTATATGGGAGCACAACTACTACACTTTGGAAAACTGTATTCCATACTCAAAGAACAGCTATTTTATTTCCATTCTAACAAAACACAAGTTAAAAAGCTCAAAACACCCTTTGATTAAGCTTGACAAAAGTCAGGCAGGTTCTGCATCTTCCAGGTAGATTCTTCTTCACATCACTGTGCCAAATGACCAATACATGACTTTAAAATGGCATTAACAATAGAGTACGGTTCCTAGATCAATGTGAAAGTTCATGAAAAACAATCCAATTTTTTATACCTATCTTGTACAGCTTGCAAACAAGACTTCAAAAGTTAAGAGGCTCTATCTCTCAAGGTAATAACACAGACAAGTTAACCACTGTGTCACAGCCTTGCTATTTACTGAGCTGTCAAATTCTTACATGAAAGTGCTAAATGCATTTTGAAGCATGGTAGGACATAGCCTATTGCAGTATGATGCAGGCTATCAAGAGATCAAGTAAGCCACAGAATGGTAAACTAAGACATTCTGCTTCCCAGCCTCTGTATTTGGCACACAGCACTACATGAAAAAAATTCTCTATAGCAATTTTTCCTATTTATCACTGCATTGAATCTTCTGACACACACAAAAAAAATAATTACTGGAGTTCAGGATAGGAAAACACTTCTTCATAGGGAAAAGTGATAAAAGAGAATTTTGCAGAGGTGATTTTAATTTTGCATTCCATTTCTTTAACTCATTGTCACGCCCCTGATTCAAATAAGATCTCTAGGCAGGGATACTGTATTAAACTGTTAGGGAAATGCACATTTCAGTGATTCAGGGCATGGTACTCACTACTGGTAATCCATTAACAGGAACCATGCAAACAGCTGCTCCAGGTGGGCAATTGACATCTTTTATAGGATTGAGAGGCTCACAAATGTTGATGTAAAAGTCAGGAGAAACATCTGTAATATCTTCATCCACAAACGCCTCATAATACCCAGTGCGATGGATCAGAGGAGACAGGTCAATAATGGAACTGCCGTTCACTACTGAGCACTTCACCTACAAGAGGGTACATGTTATTCATCTTATTCTTTTATTACTTGCTTTGATTTGTTGACAAACATCCTATTCTCCTTGGGGCCAGAAGCATGGCTGCAGTTAAAAGTTTCTCATTTAAGTAAGGCAGCATTTGCTATAATTTCTGTTTGTCTTGAGTTACTCAGCACCTACAAGCTACACAAGAAAGACCCTGATCATTTAAACGTTCTTATGGGATGGAGTCCCTGTCAGAACAATACCAAGTCAAAGCTCTGGCATGCATACTCCAGCATGCATAGTCACTATCACTTCATAAGGTCAGTAGGTCCCTTCCCATCTCCCACACATCATTGGGCCAGCTCCAACAAACAAGCTTGGTTATAACAATGTAAAGTTATTTTATTGCAAGTTAATGGCTTGAGTACTATGTTTCCTCAGAACCAACTTCATACATTCTCAATGTGCATAAGCTTACTTTATAGCCTATGTGGAATTGGAAGAGTCTATTCTTGTTTCGATACTAGAAAAGAAACATCTAACAAAATTACCATTTAATTTCAGGAGACTTGTCACTACCTGCTTATCACCACACTGAAATAGCCTGGGTCACTGAAAAGTGATCAGAAGTGGACACTGATCAAACAGAATGAACAGGCCGAAAACACAGTGGGTTTGGGGCACTGTTGATTTGTGTTGCAGCATGGTACATACTACTGAAGAGGAAACCAGAGTAGCCAAAAGCAGGGACATGATAGTTCTTGTTGGGGGAAAAAAACTGGAAGATGTTTTTCCTGAGTAGAAGCAAGAGCTGTAATATTGAGACAGTGACGAGGAGGAAAATAACTTGATGTAGAGAATGATGGTAACACTGGAGGTAACCAAGGCAGTGAAAGGGATGATTAGGAGATTTACAAAATGTAATGTTCAGGTGCTAAGAAATTCACTCAATAGCTCATTTAGCATTCTACTCCTATTATGGCTTTAACTCCATGCATCCAATAGTGATAACTATTCAGCTAGCTACATTAACTAAAGAATGACTAGCACAAAGTATCATCTGGAACACCAGCTCAGCTAGAGTTGACCTAACCATGCTACTGAAGCATGTGTTACACAGCCAAAGCAGATCCTAAGTTCATGCTATCAATGTTTATCAGTTTTAGCACTGAGCAAACTGATCATACTGGTGCCTGCCCACTAGTTACTTGCCTAGGAACAAAGAATAACCCCATTAAGAGAGATGCTATCCATCCTCAACTCAAGCTTAGCTCTGTTGGCCTGTTGCACTAGAGGATTTTAACCATCACTTCCCAAGATGACAGTCTATGGCTTCCATTTGAACTGTACAGAAAAGCAGCTAAGTAGGTTCCACAGAGGGGTAATTCTGAAGTGTTAAAAGTTTTAACTTGACTCAACATGCAGGGCAGGAGTTTGCCAAGTATTTTTTCATCCTTGTTGAAAATGTCAGTATGAAAAGCATTTGAGAACTCCTGTAAGAACTCGGGCTCTGTACTACAGGAAGAGAACTTTCCTTCAAGGAATTTAAAATACATTGATATCCAACTCCCCCTCAGAAATTCAGGCCCACAAGTGTTTTCTGTAAAAGTAATTCTTACCTCTTCCTCACAAGCCAAGGAAGTGTGCCAAGAGAAGTAACTAGTGCATGTCTGCTCATCAAAAGACAGAAAAACAGGCTGACTGTCATCTCCAGCATCAGACTTGCATACAAAGCTAAAATAGCTTTTATGCTTCAGTGCAGGGTCTGCAGGACAAGGATCTCCATCTTCATAGACAAGTTTTAACACTTGATCTTCATAAGTTAAAGTTTTACTCTGTTTTCCAGCATTAACTGTTTTTTGGCCACTTGTGATGCAGACAGCTAAAGTGAAAAAAAAGAAAATGAACAAACCAGATCGAGTCTCATGTAACCACCCTGCAAAATTGTACCTTACAATATAAATAGTAGGAAATTTAAGATTTTAGTCTCATTTTAGTTTTCCTATGAAAGATAGGCTTTGTCACACCATCTGGAGTTCCCATTAAACTGAGCTGAACTGCACTGAAACAAAGACCAAAGTCTTTAACACTTCATTAACCTGTACATTAAAGCAATCACAGAGCGCAGTATTTGGTTATCATTTCTGTGAAAACCAAGAGACTAACAAAATGTCAGACAGATTATATATAATTTTATTAAGATGCCTCAAAATCTAGATCAATCTAGTATTTTCTTCTAACTACACAAAAATAATATTTACTTCACAAGCTGCGTTCCTACTTTAGCATTTAAGATGAATAAATATTATCTCATATTGCATTTGACAAAAGAGTTAATAACTCAGTCTGCAAGTAAGCAGCTTAGAAAACGAGTTACTTTCTACAGATGTTTCAGAAGCACCCAAAACAGAATGCAAAGTTAGAAAGAAGGCTGGCAAATGTTGGAAGTGCAGACACAAGGCCCAGTGCAGAAACATTACAGCAATGCATCATCATAGAGAAATTTTTGTGCTCAGTTCACCTGAGCTGGAAAGTTATGTCTCCATTTTGACAATAGCCAAGAGGCATAGTAGAAGCACCTACATTCCTGGTCTCATGTTACAAAAACAAACAAACAAACAAACAAACAAACAAAACAAAACAAAACAAACACAAAAACCCCACAACAAAACACCACATCCACTAGGAACTAAAGGGATTGAGACTGGAAGTGAGACCAAGTTAATGGAGTTTGATGGAAATACATGGCTTCACTTCTTAGAACAGTTTTAGGTTCTTTTCTTAGGCAATTCAGCCACACAGTTGTTCCCTTTACTCCTGCATTTGCAGTAAAACTGCCCCTTACGTCTTACTGTAAACTTGAACATAAGTATTTCTTTTGGGTGCCCTGTAGTCAATGATTACAGTACCAGAGGGGATAAGATGCTTACCAGCTCCATTAGCACATGAACTTTTAGTTTCAGCACAAACATTCAACTCTATCTTTCTGCTGTGTGAATCACTGATGGTATAGCCAGACTCTCGCTTTAACGATGTCAAATCAAAGAGGTGGCCTGTAGCAAGATTGGAGAACAATTTAATCTCTTTTTCAGATTCAAAATCAAGACGTTCCTTTGCAAGAAAAGCTTTCAGTAACTTAATTTAGTAGGAAGATCAACCAGATTATTTGCCTGCTATCTTAGAAAGGCAAACAGTTACTCATTCATATTAACAGAACAGAGGTAAGACTAGTTTCATAACTAGAGACTGTTTATGTTCCAAGGGACGTTGCAGTACTTGTTAGTCACCATCCAGAGAATGCGTCCCACTGTCCTTTTCTAGCAAAGTCTCTCAAGAATGCAAAGCACAGTAGTGCTGCTTCCAGCAGTCTCATCCACATACAAAATCATGAGGCCTGCTCCTCACCTGTTGCAGGATTGGTTACCCGACAGTCATTTTGCACATTGCTTTTAAGAGGACATGCAGCAGCGGTGAACCATAAGAAGGTATATTCACAATCTTCAATGGCAGTTATAAGTTCTGGCTTTGATTCCTAAACAGGAAGCAGGGGAGAGTGACATCTCTACAGAGTGATCATGTAAGACTAAGTGATTGGGTTATACCTGCAGCCTCACCTGAGCTCAGTTAAATACCACCTCTGAGACTTAACAGACCATCATGGTCCAGGGAATTAAACCGAGGACAGAGTATTTAACTGTGACGATTTCGAATACAAAACAGTACAGAATCATTATCAGGAGAAATAAAATTAATGAGAGAAGAGCTAAAGGCAGCTTAGGGTAATAGAAAATAGAGTACTTAACTGCAAGGCACAGAGAGTGCAAGAGTTAAGAACTACACAGCATTATTTACTACTTGAAACACTTCCTAACTGGCACTACATTCATCTTAAAGACATAAGCAGACAATCTGAAGCTGTAACAGATGACAAAAATCTGTGCTAGCGCATAGTACAGAAAGATCTCTTAAAAACTGCAGAGCATCTAAAATTCAAGTACTTCTACATGAGTCTGCTCATAAGACTGGCTCCCATCCAACTACAGATGATTAGGGAATGGGTAAGAGCTGCCCGCATTGGCCATACACACACAGCAATACAAACAACTCATGAACACAGAATCCCACCAGAAGGAGCCCACTTACAATTCTGCTTTCATCACACTTGAGGCGCAATATTGTTGTTTTCTTGCGAATGTTATCTGGACACTGCTCTCCATTAATATATTTCAGAATGGAAATGCCATTTTCCCACCGAGGACCATCAGCCACTTGCCCAAGACTGGTACATTTTGTACCCTCCATGAGGGAGGCAGCAGCATCAGAAGGACAGGAACCTACACAGATAAACAAAAACTGCATTATCACTCCAAATATTAAGGCATACTTGCCTGGAATAAAAATCCACTATTCTACTTTCAGGTATGTCATGGCTGATATATCTCCAAGCCACTGTCCAAACCATACTCAGTGGTGTATCTTCCCCAAAAAACGCAAGTAGCAGCAATCTCCTCACTTCATTAAGGTCATGCCGAAAATAGTGGCAGCTACTATTGGGAAAGTAGACGACTACACAGAGTGGAAGGCTACAGTCTATTACCTGGTCTTCCACTGCACAGAACACAGATTCACTCAGAAGATGCCATAGAGAAATTCTGAAGTTAGCATCTCATGCCAAGAAATTATTTTAATCTTTAAGACCTATAGTAGACTTTGGATAAGGACAGAAGTTATCACGAGAAGGTAAGAATGGCTTGTCAATCCCACCCACCAAGCAAATGGAAACCAGGCCCACAATCTACTTTTCCCTCTGGTGCTGAAATCACACCACTGTCTCCACATACTTTGCTTGGTGATTTTTTTAACTCAGAACAGCCACCAGCAGTACTGTTCTACCACTTCTGCCTTCGTTAGCTACAGGAAGGATGTATTTTTATTTCGCTCTTACGTGCAGCACCATATGGTACTAAGGGCTTGCAGACATTAATATAGTATCTCTGTGTAGTAGCAGATAGAGCAATCGCCTCCCAGTTCTCTCGGTGTCGCATCAGGGATGAAAAGTCATAGAAGTTTCCCTCATCATCCCTGTAGAAAAGATTAAGACTCATGTAAAAAAAGTAAGTATTCTAAAGTTACAATTCTAAAGTTATTGCAATAAATTTAACCTAATAACTCTGAGCACAGTAGCATGCTGAAAAAGAAATGTGCAGACTCATTGCTTCCCAGAAACTTCAGATTCAGTACAGAGATATATCACTGCACCAGCTACCCCCACAGTGACTGTCCACATGCACACGGCCCTCAGCTAATGCACGAGTAATTCCAGCTTTTAATTGGAGCCTGTCATTTTTCAGCGCATAGAAGCACAAACACAGTTACAATGCACTGTTTTACCTTAGGGTAGAAACCTACAATGAGGCCAGATGTTAAAACTCGGGGCCAATTATTAGCTACATTTGACCCCACTTATCAAATCTTAATGAGCTAATACTTGGTTGTGACAGATATAAATGACATTTTTCCTGGAGCTTTGTTTGGAAGTTCCAAACAGACAGCAGTTGTATTCTTGTTCAAAACTAGCTACAGTTAAATAATAACTAACTGCTTGCAACACCCTAGCATACTTAGCCTTCAACCATCAATAACTGCATACCCAACAGTTCCCTTTTATTATTTTATTATTAAGAATTTCAAAGTATTTTTCTTTAGTGAAATTAGTTTTCAGAAACACAAACTGCAAAAGTTACTTAAAATATTTTGCACTGGCATTGAATGCCACATTATCTGGTTACTAAGTCAAAACATGATAGCTAAAGTGGCAGCATTGCACTGAATTGCAATAAGGCTGTGATTTTTTCTTTCATCATACAGCTTCATTTCAATTTTGTGGAAACAACTTACTTGAAGGAGCACTCAGTAGATTTAACAGGTAGGCAAGCATACTGAGTATGCCATTCAAACATGTAGGTGCAATCTGGAGTTTCCTTCAAAAATACAGGCTGAAAGAACAATACAAAAGTAATTTGCTTTCTCATCTAAACACATTGAGGCTACCAAAATGTTTCAGCCTTGCTCCAAGATGACCCTGGAATATACATATTATATGTTAGAGCTACACTATACCTCTGACCAGCTGAAAGCATGGCTTCTCCCAAACCTGAGTTTATCCTCATGCACATGTCTGATAAAAGTGCAGCCATCAAAAACTTCTGCCTCCTCCATGAAATAAGGAGAAGAGCAAAAGTAACCCTAGACACCTTTGTTTAAGAAAAGGAAGGAAAGCACAAGTACAAAGAGATACTAAAAGCAAGTAACCAGCTTATTTTAGTCTGGTCATGTAAAAACTGCTTTCCTGCACATTCAGCCTTCGACTGTTCATTTTTAATAAAGAAACAGTTGTAATGTCTGGGAGAATACCCCTTCCCAACTTCTTGAAAAGCTCTGACAATGGCAAGCATCCCCAAAAGGAATGACATGCCCCAACCTTCCTGAGGCACTACAAAGGTACTGTTCATAAATAAGAAATTCAAAACATTCCTCATTTTTTACCACTTCACAGGACGTTTCAATCTCCTGTCTAATCTGGAAATGATTAGGGAGTTCTTGAAGGAAGCTATCTCATATTCTTCATCTTAGACTTTCATACTTTAAAAGGAGAGCAACTCTGGAAGACAGGAGACATATGTTTTGAAACTAACCTCAGATGTAGTCTTGTCACAATAGAATAATATGGCAGTTGACCGTTCATATATCTTATGACATTTATCTCCACTGGTGTAATTAATCATTATTAAACCATTTTTGAAAGTCAGTTTGTCCGTGCGTAAGCCTAGAAACAAGATGTTGAGTAAAGTCAACAGCTACTCCAGTAAATACATATCTGCAGTAATGCCTCTGGAAACATAAAGAGTAGCATGCATAATAAAGTACTGATAGACAGATGTCAACCTTCCTCTGAAATCTGGGATCTAGTTACTGAATGAGTATACTCAGTACAGTAAGGTTAAGCCCATTCACAGTTGAGTGTCAGGATAACTACATATACCATCACTTTATTTGCACAGTAAGAAAAAGTGGTGGGATGCTTTATCTCATAAGATGTACAGGATTAGCAAGAACTCCTCTCAAATACTAGCTGCAATTACACCTTGGCTAACCTTCACATTCTCTAAGTTCCTTCCAGTAAGTGCTGTACCTGCTACTTTTCTGAAGGTGCTGTCTTTCTTCTTTACTTGACACGATGCAACAGGGCGAGCCTCTGTTTTGCAAGATTCTGTTACTTCTCCACAAACTCTGAAGTAGTAGTCATATTCATCTGTACTCACTTTTATGTCCTTATCGGAAAGTGGCTTCAGGTTATACACGTGACCATACCTTGGATCTTTCACCTGGCAATCCCCTCCTTTAAAGAAAAGTTAGGAAATTAAAATACAGTTTAAGATCTATTAGCTTTGCCAAATACACTTGGGACAATTAAGGCTTACAGGTACAAATAAGGCTACAAAAATGAGTAGCTGGCACTTTAGGGCAGTGACATTGAAGAACCATCTTAGTTCAGCTAAGCAACTCATCTCAGGAAGTCACCAATATCTAGAACTCTGTGACTACACTATAAATGGCACATTTCTTTTATAACTGCTACTAAAGCAAGATGCAAAAGTCACACCACAGTCCAGTCCATAAACTACCTCAAAGTGGCCTCACAGGTTCTTCCTTCAGCTATGCTGAAGGTTAAGTACAGAACCAGAGTCAGTAAGTCCAGCACTTGCTTAATTATCTGGAAAGAACAGCAAGGTCACAAGGCCAAAGAAAGAGGTGTTCTAGATGTCAGTCTTATCTTCTTTTAACAGCTCTGAGGTTTGTCGAGTTAGAGAATAATTGATCACAAGAAATGTTTGCTACAATTTACAAATCTATGAAGATTCATACAAAGGAGGTTTTGGAAAATTCTAGTTTTCATGAGTCTGATCAGCTGATATACATCAGTAACTCTGCTATTGATCAAGTCCTCAGTTTTAAAATAACCCTTTGCTCAATATTCTGAAGCTTTTTTAAAAAATCATCAGATGTATCACATGAACATTATGCTCTTCTCAATCATACAAGTTGGCAAAAAGTTACCTACCAGTTGCCCTCCCTTCAAAACCACAATTCAGCCACCAGTGTCCTGCATAGTATTATGTGCCACAGTAGCTTGCAAGTATGGCTCACACTACACAAGATCATTGTCAAAACTACCAATATCTAGGACTGTTGCAACAGATTCTTTACAGGAAGTCTGAATGTTTTACGAGGCACTATCTACAAGCTGCAAAACAAAGTCTGCAAGGGCAGAGAATATGCTTGCACACTCAACTTTCCACCTAAGAGCCAATCAAGTACCAGAACTTGAACTTGTGACTCCCTGTTGCACATTCTGGAGTCAACTGTAAATTCTGGGACCGCCCCCACTGGTCCCTCCTACATTGTTTAACAAGTGTCAAGTTTAAAGTCTGGCTTCCAGTCTTCAGTGAGGGGCAGGGAATGAGTTGCTAGGCATGGAATCAACTACATTCTCATGAAACCCAATGCTTAATATTTACTAGCAGTCTGTCTGATTTAACAATGTAGTACTATAGCTTCTCAGAAACAGCACTATTACTTTACCTTCTTTCCCTAGACAGGTTCACAGGCAAATGTACTTGCCTAACTTTTACTTTTAATGATAAATAGGATACCTGGCTTAAAGCTCAGGAGAGACATCCTTCCACATGCCAGCACCTTTTACAGAAAGACTTCTAGCGCAAGAAACCAACACAGCTTCAGTAAGTATTTACTACTTGTACAGATTTGTTCAATATTTTAAAGCTCAAATAACTGCACTTACCTTCTGCTTTGTGAACAGGACATGCTGCCAAGGTTCTCCAAACAAATACAAACTCACAGTCATTCTCTTGCTCCAACACCGGTGATCCCTGCAGAAAAGGGCCATATGGAGGAATCTTATTAATAACTGCATTGCAAATCTCAAAACATACATACAGGTTTTGGGGGGGGGGTTTATTGCAGTTACACAGTCTTAAGATCTCCACTATCAAATTTCAGCACTCATTTTCAGCAAAAAGCTGCTTTTGTATTTCACAAGATTTCACACTGGAATTCACTGTTGTGTTCACAGGTTCAGTAAAGCATTTAAAAAGAGACACGGGAAAAGCCTGTATGCAAGATCCTATCTTTTAGAACCATTTGCAGAGGAATAAACACCTCGATTTTGTTACAGTCCCTCCAAGCACTGAAAGCCTCATTAATAGCAAATGGCATAGAAAATTACCATTGTTTGATCACACTGGAAGATTATACGTGTAGAATAACGCTGCTTATCTTTGCATGTGTCACCATTCAAGTAGATAATGCTTAATGATCCATCAGTAGCAGCCTGGGGGGTTATCTGAATGACTCCAAGGTTCTTGCTTTTATCAGCATATTTCACACAAGATCCTATGGCACCACCTAGAGGAAAAAGGCTGGGTTTTAGTTCAAAGCTTTGACAACCAGAGTTACATTTATTGTGAAATAACTAACAGGGTAGCTTTAAGAGAGCTTTGAGCATTAAAGCAGATTGCCTCAAACTCCTGAAGCAGAACACAAGAGAAATTGATTCATAAATACAGTTAGAGACATTGTGTACCCTAAGCCTTTGAGGCTGTTCTGCATTCACTAAAATATTTCAAACTGCACTAATTTATTTGCTCCCACAGATGGATAAAAGACTAGAGCGATGTTAAATATATTAAACTGGCTAGAAGTTCAGTAAGACATGGCACAAGCTTCTCATTTTGGCCTCATTCAATTAGGAGGCTTCAACAACATCCGACTTTCCTATCTTCTTTAAAAAATAATAATAAAATCAACGATACTGGCAAATACTGTTCTCAATGTAAAAGTCCTGATAAGCACTGAGACTGCTCTCAGTTTGCAAAAGTCTGTTTATTAGTACTCCTGACATGTCACCCAGGTCTATGTGAGTTCAGTGATTAATTAAATGGGCAGAATTCAATAAACCCTAGTAAAATAACCAGGGATGTCATTCTGCATATATGAATGCATCAGAAGTCACAAGTTAAGAAACATTTGCCATTTGGCTTACCAGGGCATCCAGTCACATAGGGCAAAGGCTTGCAGACATTCAAGAAAAAGGTTCGCTTCTTTGCTTCCTTTGAAGTGTCGATAGCAACCCATGGCTCACCATCTTTGCTCAAGTCACTCAAATCATACTCATTGCCTGCAGCATCTGAAAGAAATGTGGTACATAGAGTAAAGCTGAGAGAACTTGCACAGCAGGATTGTGTTTGAAGTGATAGAAGTTTCACTGATGAATACACAATTCAAAGTAATTTTCAGAATAATATTAGATATCCATTGAGAGGACATACTGTTGTCACAAAAACATTACTATGCCAAATGCATAACACAGTTTTCCCTTGAAGTTACTTCCCAAGTGTAATCACTCCACAATTCACAGGTGCATTTTTACAGAGGCCAATAAAAATGAACTCATTTGCTTCAGAGTTGGGCTGAAGCAGTATTCAGTCACAATAAGAACTAAATACTTTCAAAGTAATTAGCAGCTTTCTTTTGTATACCAGTGATCCAAATTAGCTTCTTGTCTGTCTTTGTAAGTTAAGTCTGCTTCAAACAACTTACCTCCTCTCCCACCCTACAACTTCTACAAAGACTAATCTTACAAATGTCTTCACAACAGGTATTCTTAAAGCTCTTCTCTGAACAGAAGTTCACTGCTCAGTTAATCCTTCCAACATTTGTTGGACAGAACCCTCTCAAATTCCAGGTACTTACCTGTAACCTGACAGTCTACAGGAGCAGGAGCACAGGCCAGAGCTGTGTGAAACTCAAAAAAAGTATCATGGATGTCCAACACTCTGTTTACCTCCTCACGCACAAACTTAAGCTCTCCAGGATATGAATCATTACAAATGAAAGTCACCATGAACATGTCTGATGTTCCTGTAAAACAAACATTTATGTGCTGATGCTTCAGTTTGGAATACTTGAATTTAAGTCAAGCTAACACTTGACTTCAAAATTTTCTAACAACTTCTTTTTACTCACTGCTTCAGGGAAAACATTACCTTATAGTTTATGGGGTTTTAGCTGTAAATATGCAAACATTCTTTAGAAGGCTACGATAAAATGCCTAGCAGCCACAACTACCTCTCCAAATAGGAGACAAAAATGCCTTGACACATTTCAAGAACATAATTACCTTCACTGAACTGTGGTCCCTGGGTCTACAACATCTTTGAAGAAACAGAAAACCTATAAAATATCAGCTGTACCTGCAACCTCTAAATTACATCACATATAACAAAGTTATGGGCTTGGGGGTTTTATTTGTAAGAAACTCAATGTAATGACTGCAGAACAAATAATACTGATACTATGTAAACAGCATATGTGAAGTTCTGTTTAGTCCTCAACAAATGAAGAGTTATGTCAAGGAATAGTATTTGCCATCAAAATGGTTTGTAGTGTTATCACAACCGATATGATAGAGTGATATAAGAGATACGATCACAGCAATTTGTACAGAGGCAGAAGCATCTGAGGTTCCTGAATCCAATACCCAGTTTTCCCAAAACCTTCTGTTGCAAAGGTGTCATGCTCCTTTCTGTGAAGGTCAGTTTCAGTACAACTGGAGAGCATGTAAAATCTACAAGCTAGATACATATTTTTTCATTAGTCTTATCTGCAAAGAAGACTTAAATTCATGAAGTAGGTATACATAAAGTACTAGAGCACTTATTCAAAAAATTTCATACAAGAGAGTATGAACTTACTGAAAAGTAAACTTTCAGATATGAAACATGAGAGAACATTACTAGCGACACTGAAGCTTAAAGTTATTAATTCACTTAAAGAGTGAGTCAATTTTCCTTGTTTTCCCAATTTAACTACCCAGTTCTCCCTGCAAGGATGAGTATTCCTCATCTGTTCAGTAAGGAAAGAATAACTTATACTGTATTTAGTCTCTTTCCTAGAATTCTGAAACACACATGTATTACTGAAAACTGAGCCATTACTGTTCTGCATGATTTTATTGCTTCTAAAATTCTCATGAGCGTTAATTTATCTAAGGAACTAACACCAAGCCAAACAGATTTCAGGACATTGACAAAGGAAGGAATGAAGACCATTCACAGTAAGTTTGTACAATATGAGCATCCACTTCACTGTGTATTTCCTGAACTCACCCAATTCCACACGAAGAGGCCCTCTGTAGGTAAGAGTTAGAAATCCTTCGCTGGACAGATAGAGGGTTTTGTCCAATTCCACCAGCCTTGCTGATGTCACATTTTCTACTTCACATCCAGCAACTGTTCTGCCATCAATTTTACCACAATCTGGCATGGGTCCACAAATGTTTAGCTAGAAATTTTGAAAACATTTGGATGTATGTAGTATTGACTACAGAAACTAGGTCTACATGACCATTTCTACATCACTAAAACTCTCTTGTCAATAACTTATTCAAATAACATAGTTGTCTTGCAGTCTGGAAATGATAGGTATTTCAAATATGATACAGTAACATTATCTTCAGTTTATGTTGTCCACTAGAAGTACAGGGCATGATTCAGCAAGTTTCTTCTCAGACTAAGAAAGATACTACTATGGTAGTATTTGTGACAGCCTAGGACTACTGATACATGCAGATTGCATTAAAAACACCTATATGGGCAGATTAAATCCCTTTCTAAGCTTCCCCTATCAATTTCTTCAGCATCAGCAGATAAATCAGCAACAGAGACATAAGGGTAATATCACAGATAGCCTGAAAAGCGTGCCTACTTTTTGTTTACAAAGAACAAGAAGTTCAATGCTTTTAAGACCATCTGAGATGAATGAAGTTATCTTCCACTCCTGCCCTCAAGCACATTGCCTTCCTGTCAACCCATATTTAATAAAAGAACTGAGTCAAAGCTCTACTTGCTCACTACGCAAGATGAAAAAATGCAAAAACAGTACCCATAAGCAACAGATTGTACAGTCAAAATCCTTACCAAGAAATTCCTCCCATTGCCAGTAGCCATATAGCCTTTTTCAGAAGCTAATGGTTGCAGATTGAACAGAAAGCCAGTGTTTGGATCTCGCACAGAGCAGGACTGGAAAAAATTCACAACAGAATTATTTTCTCCTTCTGCATTTCTTCCATTAAAGTTCTAGCCCTACTTGTTTCAAGAACCAAAGTAGTGATTTACACATATTCCTGGCCTGCATATCAGTCAGTAACTCTGTCAATCAGAATACAGCTCAGGCAGCAGCCACACTTCATTCAATTCTTCTGCACATTTATTCAATTCTTTTTGTCCACTGACATCACATACCATCATATTAAAGTGGAATTTAATAGATGGCATCTATCAGGTTAGCTAAGAGCAAGAAAATTTTAACTGAGGGTTGTTTCCAACACTAATATGTTTGAGACCTGTAAAGTAGAAACAACTGAGCAGTTTAGCATGAAAAAAGAAAAGTCTCATTTAATGGTCTGGACATAACATGGACAACATATACCTGTACTTATATAAACTCAGTTTTACTAGCAACATAGTAAGGGAGTGAAACATTCAGTGCTAGAGCAAGCAAACTGTCCTCAAGAGAATGCACCCGAATAGTTTGGTCAGAAGTTACACATTTCAGGAACACTTCAAAAGAAAGCAATAAGGTATCACAAGACTCCACCACAATCAACCTGCAGTAAGGTTTCTTCAAGAGTCATTTAAACACAGTAACCAGGAGCGTTAGAACAAAAAAACAGTATGTTAAGACTACAAATACCATTTTTCTCCTTTCTCACCTGTGAATCATCTTTGGTTTCCTTGATTGGACAAGCAGCCTCAGTTTCCCATAAGAAAGTGGCCACACAATCCAGAATAGCAATAAACCGTGGGCTGCTACTCTGGAAACAGATTGCAGAGAGAAGACCAGAATAAGTGCATTAGCCAACACTTTCTCAAGTTTCAGATACCACCTGGAGAAACTGTCAGGTTCTTCTAAAAGACTTCACTACAAACTCACAATTCCCACCCTGCTTCTCTCACCCCTATTTATTTTAAAGGTCACCACTGAAAATTTTGTCTAATTAAATACTTAACATGTTATCAAGCATTAACCAAGAACTGAATCACATATACAAATATTCAGACTAAATTCAATACTGAATCCAGACATGCATAACCAGATCTTGCCTCAACTTAAGCTTTGAAGAGTTTTGGGGTATAATACATAGTTTGTTATTTAAGAAAAAGAAAAGTAAAAGTAAAGCAGCAGAAGTCTACTGGCTGAGGTAACAAAGTAACAGGACTATTAATTACGACCCCTTCATTTCAGTGTTTTCAGACAAAAGTAAAGCAGTTCATAACCACTCAGAGTCACAGATTTTTCACCACAACTCTTGGGCTAAAGAACAGGTGAGTGAGGGGATTCACAAAATCACGAAGAGCAAGTCTAGGCCAGTCTAAACTTCAATATCAGCAAAAACTTTAGACTTAAGAATCCTACAATCAAAAAGCTACAGAGGATGCAGAACCTAACCCTGAAGATACACTTTACAATATTCTTCCTCTTAAGAGGATCCACAATATTTGCATGTAACTCCTCAGTTTTAAGTCCTTGTGTATTTTTCATGCTAATTAGACTAGTCTGAAATATGACTGTCTACCAAGACTGTTAGTTTTTATGTAGTTCTTGCTTAAGATAAAATACTCAGCCAGATGTTCTCCAGCATCTACATCGGCCTTGTTTTTACATCTCTATTTTCAATTCCCAAGAAGTCTTCCCTCTCACAAATCTGCTATATACTACACATCTTCATGCAGCTTCCTGTTAAAGGATGAAAAACCTACTATGATGAAGTAACAACTGAAAGATAATTTTTCCTTACAAGAGTGCCCCTGGAACAGACAAAGTGGATGGTGGTGGTATAAGTAGTTTTCTTTCCATCAGCATTTATGCACACAGATCCATCTGCATAGGTTAGAGAAACATGTCCAGGTCTTTCAATTACTAGTCCTTTGCTGGCAACACCAAGGTTGCTAATAGAGGTGACTTCAGAGTAAGGAACCTAGAAATAAAGAAAAGCAGATCAGCAATTCTAAACTCAAGTGAGGAGTTATAGATACAATCCAGAAGAAAATACCTACTACAATACTCTTGTATATAGAAGTTTATATTAAGAGTTTTGAAGATAAAGGTGTAGAGACACCCCTACATTTCTCTCCCATTCTGTATTCAAGTTTTACATACTTAACCTACACAAGCAGGCATGGTTTTGTCTTTGCTGTGCTTATTTTTAGTACAATAAGGAACTTACAGTGCCTCACAACAGCTGTCTTCATCTCATGACCTACATAGCTCAGGAATTTAGAGAGGCCTATGTCTCATGCAGTAGGCAGAATTTTACTTGTACAGCTCTTTAAAATACAGTATGTAGAAGCCTCCAGGCATTCTCAGCACTGACCTTAGGGATTTGCCATGCTTAGGAAATCCTAAAAATCACTAGCAGAAACTGAGCACTACGAAAACAGTAGGAGTTACTACCAAGGTCCAAAGTAATATTCACTTCAAGATAACTGGTGTCTCCTCTTTTTAAGAAACTAAGTTCACAGCAGGAACAGACAGGAGAACAAACCTCCAAAACAGCAGTCTGTCAACAAACTTCTGCCTTTTTTAACCCTTTTGTTAAAAAACCTCAGCATTTAGATTGACACAATGTTCTCACTTTTTACTCCAGTGCCTCGAGCAATGAAGCCCTAAAGTGTCTCCATGTGTCAAGTAAGCAGCCCTATGCAAGAAGGACTACTGCAAGCACAGGAAACTGGTAATAATTATCTCAAGCCCCATGACTGTGATGACCAGCTTCAGTCACTCAGACATCCTCTTCAACAGTATGGAGGGAAGGTGTTCTCTCCATTTTACAGAAGGAATTAAGACAGCTTGGTGAGCCTCTAGTTCAACTTTTCCTGCAGCTCTTGAGTAACACTGCAGTCAGGCCGTGGGCAGTGTCCATTCAGCCTCTCAGCTGTTATCAGTGCCATGATAAGATGTTACACTTCAGGGAAATGCAGCCTTTTTTTCTTTTTTTAATTTGCTTAGCAACATTTGCCTAAACTACTACTCAGAGCAATAGAAACGTCAAAGGAGAGCGATGGAGGTGACCAGAAATCTTTACACACATTTTTTTTTCCACAGGTCAATCTAAAACAAGCCAGAAACAAAACATCCAGGAGAACAGCCTATTTCTAAAGCAATGCAGCAGTCTCTGAGACTCCAGCAACTCATGCAGGAGAGATGCAGTTTGTCTGCCTCTGCAACACAGTGCAAAGAATCGTGCGTGTCAAACATGACATTGGTACACTTGTAAAAAATTAAAGCTCTAATCTTCAAAGAGGAGGACAGGAAGTCTACCATTCTGCTATGATTATGCCACCATTATGGATACACAGAATACCATTTTGGCCAAAAGTCAGAATTTATGTGTCTATCTTGCATACCCCTTAATGTCACTCATGTGGCAAACCAGTTCTGAGCTGGGATGGAAAGGCTACTCACAGAATCATGTCTATATTCCATCTGACAGACAGATGCTCGCCGGTCACATCCTGGGACAGCAATCAGTGGTCGACAGACATTTATGTAGTACTTCTTGAGCTCATTTGGTCTTGAATTATCCATGGCATACCAATTTTCACCTCTCTTCTCAGATTTTGCTAATCTGAATAGGAAGAGAAAATTCAGCTCTAAGAACACATATTTTCTTCATAGAGTCTCTTTAGCTTTGTCAGTCTCAAGAAACAGAGGCATAGGCAGAGGCATAAGGCATATCAAAGTAACTTTTCTCTCTCATTCTTAAGTGCTACAATTACAAAGAACACTCTTGGCAAGTAGAGCACAGGTGGCAAGGTAGTAAGTTTTTATAAGCCAAACAATCCCAAAACGTCAGCTTGCATCTTAGGAGGCAAGTCAACTTTCTGGAGAAAAACACTGTCTTCATTTTAACATACTTACAGTTAAGACTGTCACAACAGATAAAGCTTCTAGTGCTATCTATGCAGGAAATCAACTTCACCCAATGCTATCAGCTAGAACACTAAACTAGAATAGTAAGTTATATTGCATATGTTACTTTCTTACCTTGACAAGTCATATTGGTCCATGGTGTTGGGATCAGTCACAACACATTCCACTGGCATTTCAGGACAAGCATATTCAGTGTACCACCTGAAGTTGTAGGTATATTTATCTTCCATCTAAAAATCGGCAGAATAGGTCAGTGAACCTCTCCACATAGAACTGTGATTCACTTTTCCTTTATATATTAAGCCTGTTATTTCCCCTTGGTTTTGGGATGCCCCTTCTCAGACCAATTTGTGTAGGTCTGTCTTGTTATAGATAATCATCTGCTGTGTCACCAAAAACACTCTTTCCAAAAATAACAGAAGCAGAGCAATGTAACTGCTGTTTGCTGCGTCACAGAACACATTCCTACCACTTATTACTTCTCAGTCAGTTTGAGTTTTTTCAGCTAGAAACACAAGACAGTCAAAACCACTAGTAATTCCATGGCCCAGAATCCAGATCCAGGTAAACAGCTCACTGTCAGTGATCAAGGTAAGCTTTATGGCTGCAACAAGAGTCAGATATACCAAAAGAAGTAACTATTTCTTTTAATCTGCTTTACAGATACTGAATATTTCCATATATAAAGCTCTGCTTGTACAGACCTACCAGTATTTTGCATGGAGAACCTTTCTTTCTTCATGTTGAACTTCTTACCTGATATTCAGGCTGACCTATTCCAGCATCATGGTCACACAGGAAAGTTATAAGGGTAGATCGCTGTGTTTTTTTCTTATCATTGTAAGCTGTACCATTTCTGTAGGTCAACTGAATCAGGCCATCATAGTATGAAAGCTTGGAACTGGGCAGTCCAAGACTCCAAAACTGATCCTTACTGGAACAGAAAAAGTGCGTTTTGAGACTGAACAGAAAGCAAAATTGATTCTGTCTCTAAGAGAAATCTTAAAAATAGTAACCATACAGGTAAGTTTATAGAAGATACCATAAAAAGACAGTAACTAAATAAGGTTGATTAGACTTAAGTGAGCTGGGATGAATAGAATGCTGCCAAAAGTAAACAGAACATAAACAGGCATCATTCTTTGAAAAGGGAAAGGAAGTTGTGTACTGCTTAGGTATCCAGAAAAGTTTGACATTCACTTCTCTAGCAGTGACAAAACCAACAGGCTCTCATTCTCCAAAGCAGAATTCAAACTGCAGAGACCCTAATGTTGGGCTCAAACTGGCCTCATACAACTACATGTGAGCAGTGAAGACCTACCGCTGCACAACCACTCTCAGCAAGGTATTAGCTTTGGTTCAGGAGCGTTTCTTTACTCTGACTTAACGCTGGCTCTATCAGACCTAGCTTGATCATCTTCCTCTGAGGAACATTTTTAGGGTCTGCAGTGAACTATCACTGGCTGCAGAGTGACTCAGAGACAACTCAAGTACAGTGTATCTCTGGCAAGAGGCTGACCTGGAACCTGAAGCATACAGATACTACCTCAGTCATAGTTTGTAGAAGATAACAAAAATGATACTGTCAGAGTAGCAGTACACACTGGGCACAGAAGTTTTAGTAAGGGAAATCACAGAATAGTTAGGGTAGGAAAAGACCTCCAAGATAATCAAGTGCAACCATCAACCTAGCACCACCACCATGCGCTTACACCATGTCTTCAACTCCACATCCACACATTTTTTTCAACACTTGCAGGGATGGCAACTCCACCACTTCCCTGGACAGTCTGTTTCAATGTTTGACAAACCTTCCCAAAAAAAGTTTTCCTAATATTCAATCTATATATCCACTGGCACAACTTGAGGCCATATGGTGCAACTCCCAAGCTCTGGGCTCCATCTCTGCATAAGGCAGCCACTACTCATCCCAAGCACAGCAGTGCCTCTTTAGGCTAGCTCTCTTAATCCAGCTAACCATGAATCTCTGGATTGTAGGTTGGATTAATACAGCTGCAGCAGTTAATCTACACCTTACAGGCCCTATGTATGGAAAACACAAGCAGGAGCAATGGGTACATTTCATCTCAGAAGTTAGCTGTAAGCAAGATTACATGTCTGTGCACTTGGATTGAAACAGCTGGCACTGTAATTACTGCAAATTACATGCAAATTACCAAAACCTATTACAGGCAGCACACTAATTATTTTGCATGCAAATTGTTCATTGTTGCACACAGACAACATATCATGCAACAAGAGATCTTCTATTACAGACAACAGAACTAGAAGCACTCACCTTTGCGTTACTTGGCATGCTGCTGATTTTGCGTGACACAGCTCATCAGGCACACTGCCACAGATGTTTATGTAAAACAAGTATTCTGTAGCATTAACTACATAGTACCCATTTTTCTTGGCCAGAGGTGATAAATCAAAAGAGAAGCCTAATCAGAAAGGAATACATTTATCAGTTCAATTTTGCCCTACCATCTCTCACAGGTTTTGATTCTGCCAGTCACACTGCTAATTCACCTCCCCCTAAGTCTCCTTCTATGTAATTACTGTTCCAGAAACAAAATGGACATACTAAAAGCATACTTTCTTATATAGAGAGATTTATTACAAGTAAAATACACATTACATCTATTTTCCTACATATGCTAAGGGAGTATTAAGCTTATGCTGTTCTGATCTTTCATATGCATGTACTTAAAACTGTGGGCACCTAACGTTAGGCTGAACTCACTTTGCTCTTGAGTATCAAAAGGATTCAGTGTTGAAGCACCAGCTCTATCCCTCACGACATTTCAATTTGCTGAACAGAAATACATACCTGCCTGAGGGTCAGAGACTTGACAGTTATCTCCTTCTGTTTTAGACAGGACACATGCAGCAGCAGTATACCAATCAAATGCATATGAGCATTCACCCTCTGACATCAGGATTGGAGCGCTTTCTAGGTCACCTGGTATCACAAGAACAATGTATTACACATACAGACAGCCAGACTGCCAATAGGAACTAGGAATTTAAGCCTATTAACACCAGCTTCTCCACAACAGCAGACCAAGATCAACTGTTGAAGGAGCTCTTCTCTGAAAATAGAACCAAAATTTTCACTAAGCCTTTTCATCCTCCTCCTTAAAACAAAAGCTTAGCCCAGAAGATGCAGTGCTCAATCTGTTCCTATCACAATATCTGAAAAAATGTCTGCTTTGATACACAAACACGGTTTTTACTACAAAGCAATCACTTTATTAGGAAGTAGTGCATAACCTGATCCTAACAGTCAGCACACTTGGAGATTTCAACTTCTTCACGCTGAGGTAGAGGAACACAGGTTTTCTATTTCCCTGGGAGATGGTTCAACTAGCAGGCTATTATATTGAGATGAACAACACTGACTTATGAAAGTGTTTCTGCTTTCCATAATTGTCAGCAGTTTAGATACAAACCATACCTTTGGAAGAGAAAATTAAAGTATCTGATGTCAGTTCAGAACCAGCTTTTCCCATCAAGGGAAAGTGCTTTGTGTAGCTTTAAAAAGAACTTGTATAAAAGGCAAATAGAACTAAATACCTACAATTACATTCTTATCAGCCTAGTAAATAAACCACAATACTTCAAGCTTCTGCACAGAAAGAGATAAAAGACAAAAGTACATACTAGTATTTAGCATTCATGTCTGGGCTGATTATATGACTTTCAGTTTTCAGCTGGATCAGAGAACAGGTTGTGGATGTTCTCACCTGGTCTGCATATTAGAGTGATGACAGTTTTGATTTTTTTGTTAAGACCACAGCTGTCTCCATTTGAATATGTAAGTTGAATATTTTCTCCAACCTTTACAGGAGAAGAGACAAATGTTCCAAGATTCTCACTCTTGTTTTGCTTATCTGTAAAGACAATAAATACATCACTTTGGTTTCTCTGAAAGGAAGTGAAGCTTAGACTATTAAGATGGTAATTCATTCCATTTGTTTAGTTATAAAAAAAGCCTATCATTAGGAGTACGTTTTTACCTCAGCAAAACCATGCTACAAAGCCTGGAGTTCTTTAGCTAGAAAAGGCTACTTGCGTTATTTCTTCTGAAGTTTTTAACAGCATGAGAGAAACACACTCTTAACTTCTCTTTCCTCAAATAACTGAAAGCACTCAGGGCAGCCAACTCCACTTGCAGAGGAAGTGCCAACCCTTCAAAACCTTAAAGAAGATCAATCAAAAACACTCCAGAAACACCACCAAACAAAATCCCTCACTCACCTACAGCACAAATAGCAGCACCATCTGGACAGCTGGAAGCTCCTCCTCTCTTCCACACTTTATGGCAGACATTGATGTAGTAATGTTTCCTTTTTAGCTCTGAAAAGCTACTGTCCACAGCTTCCCAGTTCTGGGCTAACTCTGAAATTCAGAGGGTTGTTAAGAACAAGTAATTTGGCTTAATTGTTCTCACTTCCCCATGCCAAGATGCCTTTTATTGCAGAGGGCCCACATCTGTGTGACAACCTCTCCTTCAGAGTATCCCCACCATGCAGAAGCCCTAATCCCAGTATAGGTTACATCTGTGTCTGCCCCATGAAGCCACATCCTGCATTTTTTTAATGGGTCCAAAGGTGTCCGCTTTGCACAAGCCATTGGGGGCAGGAGCTGCTGAGCCACGGTGAACCCTGACTGGCACAGGTTTCCCAGAGAGATGGTGGATGCCCCATCCCTAGAAGGTTCAAGGCCAGGTTGAATGGGGTTTTGAACAACTTGGTCTAATGGAAGCTGTCCCTGCCCATCACAGAGGTATTGGGCTGATGGTCTTTAAAGGTCCCTCTCAACCCAAATTGTAATGCTGTGATTTAAAACCACTTACAGTGATAACCAAGGCAGTCCATGGATATGACTTTAACAAGGCACTCACCCTTTTGGGATGAGGGAAGCAAACAACAGCATCCCAGAAATTCACTAAGAACAACAAAAGCTGGCTGATGTTGAGCTAAAGAACTGCACTAGAGATGGCACATAAACTGAGGACAAAAGCAACTGAAAGTTAATTTTCATTGCCATACCTGAACTGCGGGTAAGAGGCGACAAGTCATAGTGTTTTCTTTTATCAGTAACTCTGCAAAGGAGATCTTCTTTCTCTTTAATACACGCATATTTTGTATCCCAAGTAAAAAAATATGTGCAGTCCACTTCACCAGTGAACACTGGAGTTCCTCTGCCATCGTTAGCTTAACATTGAAAATAGATAAACAGATGTTAGGTTTCTAGTGGATGAAAGAGAGAAAAGCAAGGAGACTGAAGAATTAGCAATGAGCAAGAAGATACTGAAAAAAAAAAATGCTTTTGCTGCACAGGACTTGTGCTTGTGTATTTTACTGTTGGCTAAAGAAAGAATACTCTTTTGTACCTCCACCTTCTCAACCATCAGTGTAAATTTAGACTAGCGGTGCTACTACACAGCACAAAACAATCCTGCTCACCACAGAAATTAGTGCTTATTGTAACAATATTTATTTCTTGTGTTAACCATAGCTCAAAGCAAGCATTTCTTTGAGTATAAGGTCTACTGGCAAGCACAGAAGTCAAACCCTGAGCAGAGGCATCACAGCTTGTTAAACTCACTTGCTGTTTCATTGCACTCGAAGTTTATGACAGTCATTCTCTGAAAGCCAGAACTACATGCATCCCCATTTGGATAAATTAAAGTGAGATCCCCATCAGAGTATCTGTGGAAAAAGTCAGTTTCAGATAGAAACACGGGATCAGACAATCACGCAGTGTTCTTCACATCACAGAAACCACACTCTTGTTTGTTATTTTCCTCACTTCAAGGGAAAACAAATGCTTGTTCAACATTAATACTGACAATACTGTAACAAAGGCTTGCATCCACTCATTTTTCTAATCACTTTTCATTAATGTCTACAGAGTTTAAAGAATGCTCTAAAGCTACTCTAGATGTGGCAGAATATGTGTTCCCATGAGTGTGACTGTTTTTGCGGGTGGAGGAAGTCATACTTCCTGGAAGATCACTGCAATAAATTTCATGTGCATACAGGCAAAAGCAGAAGATCATATCTAGGTGATCTAATCTCTGCTTTACAATCTCATGCAAACTTTAGTCCCCATATGCCACTGGGACATCAGCTTCTTCTGTTGCCACTTTAAAGGGAAAACTCAAGGGCAAGAGGCAGTACAATACAACCTGAAATTCTGACAACAAAGTCAGTGAAAGTCTCTTCCTGTCTAGACAACAGCCTCTGCCAACTTCGTTGGCTCCTCTGTTTGCTAACACTATTTTGGTATACTGTTAAAGTTCTTACACCAAAAATGAGCAAAATACTTGCATTTTCTATCAAATATTGTTTACAGGACAAATAGAAGCAAAGTAAGCAACAAAGATCAAATCAGACCAGTTAGCAGGACTAAAGAGCATTTACACACACCTTAGGGTTTGGTTCTGAAATCTTCCTGCCACTTTTTGCTGGTTATTTGAAGATTTGACTTGGCAAGATGAAACATATTCTGTGCCGTCCTTGCATTCACCTGCAGTGGTTTTCCCACATATGTTCAAGTAATAGTAATACTCCTCCTTGTCATCTTTAGCTAAATATGGCGTGACATAATCTGAATAAATAACAAACAGAACAGACATGAAACTCCAAATATCTACAGAGGACATTGTTCCTGTCTCTAAACATGGAACCGCAAAACTGGCTAGTAACAACCACAAACACAAAAGAAAAATAATAAGCTTACCTGGAAGTTGAGTAAGTGGTCTTAAATCAATGGAGATATCATGTTGCTCATCAGTCAGAAGACACCTCTTACTCTCTAGGTAATCCCTGTGACAGGCATACTCAGTAACCCACTCAATTTCATACCGGCAATTTGTTTTTGCTGTGAGTTTGGGACCTGCACTCTGATACGGAAATGAAGAGAATTTAAGCTATAAGCAGACTTATTTGAAATATAATCTTTAAAGCAAGTGTCACATTCCTTTAGGACCAGTACCAACTACTTCACCTCTAAAGTGCTTAAGATGTGCAAACATTGTTTCTGACTTATCAGAAACAGGTGTTGAGAAAAAAATAAAACAGGTCTTATAAATGATGTGGCAAACTATTAGAAGCCTAAACAGAAGTATCAGGCATTAGCAGATGGACAGCAGAAGTAACAGTGCTTTAAAAAGCACTTTTCCTTAATGTGTTGGGAAAAGTGGAGATGTAAGCCCAAATGGCTAAGCACAGTTTGGATTGTGTTTGCCTCAGAGAAGTTCTCAATGAGAGATCAAATGTTCTCTGAAGGCAAACCAGACTTTTAGACACCAGTGTTTTAGCAACTTTGATTCCCTCAGTCCAAATCAAAAGTGAAAGACATTTGAGAACTCTTTAACCAACACTTCTGTCAGATGAACTTTCTGTAGTGAAATATTTTTGCACATCCTGGGAGAAGTAGTTTTCCTCATTTTGAAGTGAAACATTAGAAATCCACTTTGTATCATAAATCTGTCTGCCATCCACTAGAGCAACTTACACAGGTAAGTATTGGGTAAGTTACAGACAAATATCATTAGTAATACTACTCATACTCCAAGCATGCATAACTGTAGCAAGATATTACAAAGTGACAGTAGACAAGGCCCTGTGGTTTGTTTGTGCAGCAGTGAGGGTGAAGTATGGCACCTATCTAGGTTAGGTCATGGACAACACAAACCAAGAATTAGGTAGACAAGAGTTCCTCCTCCACTAATCTGCAACGAAAAGTATCACTATATGAAATGGCAGAACATTAGCAATAGTAACTTGGGCCTAATTCAAGCTGTGCAAGTTGCTGAAATTACCCAGCATCACAACAAAGTGATCATCATACTGCACTGAAGCTAGAATAAAACAGTGTCCTGCAAAAACTGAGTTATGGCTTAACAATAAAGATTTTACTTTATGTTAAAAAGAATCCAGGAGCCTGCTCAGTAAATGGCTTTTGCTATGCAATGACACTTACTAGCTTTTTTTTTTTTTTTCCCTTGAGGAAGGACAGATAAATAAAGTAATAAGTTACGGGCGACAGCTACAAGCATGCCCAGCCTGACTGATGAGGAAGAGTGCTCATGAGCAATCACTCTGTGCCAAGCATTAACAATATACTAACACTATCCTATATTCAGAGGAAAGCTTTGAACCCATAAAGGGACAATCAAATTCACTGACAGAAAAGACAAAACATCCCAGGGGAAATTTTACTCAAATTCTTGTTTATATCTTAAGTTTTAGAAGACATTAAGAGCATATCTCTCTTCACAATCTACAAGCCACGAGTATTTATGTTCTCCTCAGCCCTGAGTAAAAATGAAAGATAATGCACACAAAAGTCAAACAGTTAACACAAACTAAAAACAGCGATTACCTCTTCTCCCCTCTTTGACGGACAAACAAAAGTGATTGTCACTGCTGGGTTATGGCCTAGGCAGAAGTCTATCTTTTCTTCATCACTATATATTCTCTCATAACTCAATACCAGCCTAGAAATAGAAAACATCAAACCAAAATGACAATTAAGACACTGGGAACTGTACAGAAGAATATTCACCCACTCCTTGCTAGATACTCAAGCATAGCATGGCAAAGTAGCCCTGCTCCTGAAATCAACTTTTATGGGCATCCTCATTCCTTTAATCTTACAGTTAATCAAAAATAAAGACTGAACAGTCCCAGCAAAATTACTTAATACAGTATCCTCTTGCACCCTACTTAAGACTGTACTGAATGCCTTGTAACACACATTGTAGCAAGAATTCAGCTGATAGTCACAAGAACACTCTCAGCTTCCCACTCAGATTGCTGGAGAGCAAATGTGGCAAACATTCTTGCAACTTTTGAAAGTAATAACCATCGAGGTTGTAACACATTCCTACATTTTACCATCTCTGTACATATAAACACTTTCCATTCTGGTCCCAGAATTAAGAGCAAGATGAATCCATCAGCAAATTGAGAGGAGCAAGTCAATTGGGTCAGATCAATTGAGGCAAAAGTAAGAGAATGAAACATGGTAACTATCTGACAGGGAAAGAGAGCAAGATGACTTGTCTGAGAGAGCAAGAGATCAACACAACTTTCCAATTAAGAATTACTGTTCTATGCAGTTGAACAGGCAGAAGGCAACAGCTCACAGAGGGGTGACAGTCTGGCTTCAGGTTAGCCACACCTCTAACTGGTCTCTCTGTACCTGAGGGCACAAATACACAGTCCCTTACTCCCTTCCCAGGCTACCCTAGTCTGACTGAACACATGCCAAGAATAGTCCTAAAGCAATGAAGACCTTTTCAGTTATACAAGGGGTTAAGATAAAACCTGCTTGCAAGGCACTTAATATGAGAGCAAGCTTGTGCTTCCTCAGATCTAAGATTCTGCCTTGGTACAGAACACCTCAGACACTTGTTTCATGCCAGGTGAAAAGCCCTGCAACCAAGGACTAAAAATTTCATCTGTAAACTAAAATAAAATCCTCAACCTTATCACACACAGGTCAGAACCTTTGGCCTCCCTATTATTTGTTTATTCTACTTGTTTTCTTCAGCTTGCATCTGAGATAAAACAGTACTGCAGAAGTCAATGGGGTACTGTTGACACCACAGAAAAGGTAAAAGCAGACAAAGATGAGCTGAAGCTCAGAAAAATGAGCATGCTAGGTAAGTCCCTTGAACCACACTGGATTGTTTGAGTGGGTTTTTTGGCTGGGTTTTTTTTGTTTGTTTGTGGTTTGGTGTGATGGGTTGTTTTTTGTAGGCCTTCCTTGGTAACCAGGGTCAAGATCTAGGAAGTATTCCATCCCATCTCTTTACGTAATCAGGTGTATATAAACCGAAGGGGGAGGTGTTCTCTCTCTCTTTTTTGCTTTCTTTTCCTTCTCGGGCTCGCACGCTGACGAGCTCCCGGTGTTTGGGCCTGGCTTATCTGTGTTCAGCGAGGCCTGCTCTGGGGGTTGTTTTGCCTGGGCCGGCGGCGAAGGTTAAGAATCTGCCTTTCTAAGGAAAGTATTGAATTTACTATTGTATTTGTTATTTACTGAGTTAATTTCTGAATTTAGATTGTATATATATTTGTTTTGTCTTATTTTTTTCCCTATTTTGTCTCCCTCTCCCCTTTCCCTTCCCCTTGTCCCTTACTGGGGTGGTTTGGGGGTCCCTGTCTTGTTGTGCCTAGTATATAAATTCAATATATGTAAATATATATATTCCTTCAATTTTCTCTTGCTGCTTTTTGCCGTTTCGGGAGAGGGAGGGGGGAATCTTTCTTGTGAGGTTTGGCTGTTGGCAGAGAGACAACCCGGACTTTCACATCATCATTTGGTTTTTATTTCAAATTTATTTCCAGCACAAAAGGCCAGAAACAAAACAGAAGCAGCGTCAAGGAAACAGTTTCTTGTAGTCCCAGCTCTGTGACCACCAGGACAAGAAGCCTTTCACTACTTATCTATTTCTTCTGTTAAGAACTCATTAATACAAAAAACACAGAAGGGCAACATCTGGCCCCATTCTCAATTTTTAAAGTACTTATGGGCAGCAGAGTGAGCCAACTAGAGTGCATAAACCCACAAAGAGCTAAATGCATTTATCCTGCTGACCCTCAGACAGTAGGAAGACAGGGTCAAATCTCACTCTGCTGCTTGTGAGCAGAGAGCACCAATTACCCCTCACTTGTAAGAGTTTTGTAATTCTGTAAAAAAGAGCCTCAAAACAAAGGGGCAAATTCAATCTGTTATAGCAGTACAATAGAATGCCTGAAAAAGACTGCCCTGACAATATTTGAAGAACTTTTTTCTGCCAATGCTTCAACACTGAAGCAGTATTAATGTTAAGTTTTAGAAGACTCATCCGTTGACAAGAGTATTGTTTCCAGCCCAGATGGCTGAGAAGTGTTCACAGTAGTATCACCACAGAAATTACATACCTGTCTTTGTCATGAAGTTTCAGCTGTTCCTTTGGATGACCAACATCATATGCCTGACCTTCATGTAACAAGCAAGCAGCACTGCCAGCAGGGCAGTTCCTGGTCTCTTCACTTGACCTTCCTGGTTATAGCACATAGAAAATAAACTGTAAGACTCAATTTCTAAGCCCTGCTTAACCACCTGAAGTATCTTGCGATTTTACCTGTGGGCTCACTTACTATTCACTGCTTTACCTTCTTCTAAAAATGCTTTTAAAAACAGGCTACACAAAAATATGTGACTGACAAAACAAAACCTGGAGTGTTTGTGATCATGCTGCCCTGGTTTTGGACAGCAAATTCATTCTTCCTGCTGAAACAGCTGCAGTCAGTTACTTGTACGGATGCTGGGTACATAGGGCTTTGAAAACTACTAGAAGCATGCCAAGTTTAATTTTTTTTTCCCCCTCACAACACTAAAATTATACAAGTAATAGGCAACCTCTCCTCAAAGGGAAGGGTTTTCTCCTTTTCTGTTTCTTACAAACCATCTGATCCAAAGCTGACAATTTCAGATTAGTGGGATGTTTAAGAGAATATACTTGTCACTAGAATAGGAAACCCTTCACAGGGGCAACAAAATACCTATCTAACTGCAGAGTAAAATACACAGTGGGAGTATACAGCTAAACTAGTCTTTTCAGCAAGTTTCAAATACATGATTTTGCTGGTTTAATTCCTTATGTATATATGTCTCAACTGATATCAAAGTGCTAGCTATGCCCCAGTACTTATGCAAGCACCTAAACAGTATTATAGATACACTTCCGCACATTCCTAAGGAACCAAGCAAGAACCTGGAGTCAAAAGTAATAGATTTAGAGCACATGAAGCCCTATGAACCGTGCTGGTCCTATCTGGCAGCAAACAGATGCAGATACAAGGTAAGCTGTTCTCTTCCACTCAGTCCAAAGTTACTTCTCCTAACAGTACCTGCCCATCCAGAATGGGTTTATCTCTGAACACCTTGACACTTGGAGAGTAAGACTTGGCTTCACAGAAAGAAGCCTTCAAATCATCAAAAGTAGCTTGAAAAATAGTGTAAATCTTAAAATACTCATCTTTGGACATAGGACAATCTTAACAGAGACTCTGGCAAAGAGCCACATATAAGAAACCTATAGACTGACAGGTGACACAAGCAAGCATTCATACCTAAGTCCCTGCAGACGTTTATGAATAAGGAATCATCATCAGAATCATCCACCAAATAGTGTCCTGAAACTTGGATGAGAGGATTCAAATCATGTTTCTTAAAATCCACATCAAACACATAGCAAGGGACCTGGAACAACAACAAAAATTACATGTAAATGGTGCTACACAAGTAGGGAGGAGTTATAAACAGGCATATACGAAGCCCAGTTAATAGGGAGAAAAGGTTTTTACTTCTGGAAGCTCAGTTAGACATGCTGACTTAAAATGAGGTTAAAGTTAAACTGCTTTGCTCTAGCTTTTAGACAAGTTTTACTATAAACAACCATCCTGTGCACAAAAAAGCGGGAAGAGTTATTAAAAAAATTCTCAGCTCTGCCAACCTCAATGTATATGCTTTATATACCTATGAAAAACATAGGTTTATGAAAGATGTTGGGATTAATTTGGAATGGGGCAGGTGGTTAGAGTAAAATCAGACACAGGAAGAATAACTTCTGCATGGATAGTACATAGATTACCTCTTTCACAGGTTTAAACAAGTCCTTCTTGCAAGCCACAAAGGTCCTCCATTCAAAATAGTGCACACACTCTGTTGCTGTTACAAACTCAGGGGTACCCTATTTAAAGAGGGAAAAATAAATCATTGAAAAACAGACTTCATTTTTATTTTACATCTCTAGACAGCAAGAAGTTCATTCAAGAGATTAAGGAAATTAAAGCATGCCACAAAACAGGGCATACAGTTTCTTAATAGCATTTGCTAACAGAAAATTGTTATTTAACAGTTATTGGAAAACTCAGGAAGACAGATGATGCCAAATCCTTAGTCTGCATATGCACCAATACTCAAATTAACATGTGCCACTCATAATATGCTGTAACTGTACTATATCTTTCAAAAGTGCTCACTATGCCAACAGACAGTAGCAGAAGCATCAGTCACATCTGCTTACTAGAACAGAAGATACCAAGAGGAATTGCATATAAGTAGGTGAACACAGCAAGACAGTGCATGTTTACCATGTTCCCTCTCTTTTAGCCCACATAAACAACTGATTAGCAGCCTCTTCTGCTACACAGAAAGAATATCACTGATCTCAGCTACTTCTTTTTACAGGCTTATGTTCTACATATTTTTAGATATTTCAAGATGGGAGTTGAGCCGTGGTTCAGGACTTGATGTTCAACTCAATGGCTCTACTTAAGAGAAAAGACAACAATCAAAATTTTCACTTCACCCTCCATCACCTCAGCTAGAAGCACTTGAGCATATTTACACTGATTCCCTCTCCATTTAACCCTGCCATAAAAGGCAAGGAAACAAGTTGTTCCAGACACTATTACAAAATCCTTTTACTAGGTCACGTGAAGAACAGGTATTAAAACTAAGCTAACTAGAAGAAGTCTGAAGATCATTATGATCTGGTGTTACAGCTGAAGTTGAGCAATAATTTTTAATTTAATTTAGAGAGACATCTGCTGAAACAGAACAGGAAGCATTTAAATCTCTGCTGCACTGGCACTTTGAATTAGCTAGATTTCCAAGAGGGGGTGTGCAGTAGCATAGTCAGTGCAAAACAGCAGCACTAATAAGTACTTCTCTCTGATACACAAATATTTAAACAGATCACAGGCTGTACAGAATACAGAGCTGTGGTATCTGTTGAGCATGTGGAGGATGTAACTCCAAAAACCACACTGAAGTGAACTGCATGCACACACACCCCTGGAAACTTTTCAGGGACCTTCAGTCACACTAAGCAGATCCTCACAACCAACCACTTCCTTAGCACAGCTGGATGTATAAGCCTGTTAGTTCAACAGCATAAAGACAAAACCCAACACTCAGTGTTGTCAACTATGTTGACCCATAACAAAAGTCAGGCATTTTCCTCAATGCTGTTCTATTAAATAGTCATGCCAGGTCCACAGCTCAGACACAGCCAACGTTTAAACAACAGCTCATATTGTTATGGCATCCTGTACACTGCTGACTCATTCCTCCATATTACACTAATAAAGTACTACAGTGCAAGGCCTGTAAAAATATTAAAGCCACAGAAAAGCCAATGATCAAAGTTAAGCTGCAGAGCTGCAACTATTTTCTACTGGGACTGAATTTTGAAAGCCACAGTAAACCATGACCTTAACTTGACACTAAAACATAACTGGCTTTTTTTTTAAACTATGAAGCTCAGAAATTAGTACATCCAAAAGTACAGAAAGTCTCCTTAAAAAGCAAGTTAGAATTACCTTCAATTTCTACTAAAGATAAGAGCATGTGATTTAGACTTACCAGTGTTTTCCCACACAGGAAGTTAATATTGCTTTGAATTTGGTGTTTACTGCCTTGCTGCAAGCAGTCACGTGTAGTGTTGACCTCCAGAAGACTTTCAGAAACTTTTTGCAAGTCTAAGTCACCTAGGGTTTAAAAATTAAGGGGAAGAAGGAGGAAAAAGAGTGTTAATCTAATACCTTCACAGAAGCTCAACAGAAAGGGTCTAATTTCAAGCACAAGACATACAGACATACCCATCCACTTGAAGACAGCACAACTGAGGACAACCTTTGTGGTTCTTCCAATTTGAAAGATTAGATCCACATTAAGATATTGTTTATCTATCTCTAATGACACTTCTACTTTCTTAAAGGCTTTTGAATCTTAACTAGTACAACAGCAGATGCCACTACAAACTAATCACTGCCTTAGGAACAAGGGCTAACAGACTTAACAGAAAACTGTTACTGCCTAACCTCAATCCCAATTCACTCCTTCATCCTACCAGCTTCTATTTATCAGCTTCTCAGCCTTTATGCCATTTGTATAAATACCATGGGCACAAGGTGAGAGAGTCTATCAGAGTGGTTTAGCTTAAAGGGGCCCCTCTGCAACAAGCAGGGACATCTTCAACTATATCAATGCTTAGAGCCTTGCCCAGCCCAATCCTGAATATTTTCAGGCTGGAGCAACGACCACTCTGGGCAACCTGTTCCAGCATCTCGTCACCCTCATCCTAAAAAATTTCTTCCTTGCATGTAGTCTGAATCTACCCTCCTTTGGTTTAAAATTATTACCTCCTGTCCTATCACTACAGGCCCTGCTAAGTCTGTCCTCATTTTTCTTACAAGCCCCCTATAAATACTGGACAGCTGCAATGAGGTCTCACTGGAGTCTTCTCTTCTCCAACCTAAACCATCTCAACTCTTTCCCTCTGCCTTCATAGGAGAGATGCTCTAGTCCTGCAAGCATCTCTGTGAGCCTCCTCTGAGCCTGCTCCTACAGGTCCATGTCTTTCCTGTGCTGAGGACCCCAGAGCTGGATGCAGCACTCGAGGTGGGGTCTCACCAGAGCACAGAGGGGCACAACCACTTCCCGCAGTCTGCTGGTCATGCTGCTATTGATACAGCTGGCTTTCTGGGCTGCGAGTGCTGGCTCTACTTAATTTTAAGTCTACTTAATGAAGAACCCCCTGTTGCCTCTGGACTGGCACTGTCTGCAGACAAGCCCAGCACCGATCTGTTGCCCTCAGTGCGAATCCCCTCTACCTCCCACCCCCTTTAGCACAGCTCATATGCTGTATGAAGGCTGTGGTCAGTGCTTCATCACTGCACATTCCTCTCCTCCCCAGCACTTGACATGACAGGGAAAGGTGAAGCACATTTCAAGTCATGATGAGCACCAGCTGAGGCCACTGAAATGTTCCTTTAATACTAACCTATTTTGGTTAGTATTAAACACCAAGCCCTTTTAGATCTTACACACTAACTCCAGCCTGTCCACTCTATTTGACGTGTAGATTTCAGTTCTGCCAAGAGTTTGGCTTAAACTATAAAGAATGCTATAAAATGTATTTACCAGCTTCCCACTTTTCATTTTTGTTTATGTTTACTCAAGGGAGAAAGCTAATCAAAACCGTAATCATTGCAGACAGCAGCTTTGCACCTAGGCCAAATGCTGTTTCATCTGAAAAACACTTGCTGGAACTTTGCCCAGCCTGTTATCTCCTCACTCCAAGCAAGCAAAACTACACTGCACCCAAGTAATACAGCTTTAAGACTAAAAGAAGTCAGAAAACTGGGCAGAAATATGATTGTATGTGGTTTCTGGTTTTTGTATTTCCTGTGTTAAAAGGCTATCTTCAAGCCGTGCAAGGGATGACAGCTCTCAAAGCAGTACGTAGCTCTCAAGTTTAAGAGAGCTGCATGGTACCTTGGCTAGCATCAGTGCTGGAAGCTGTAAAACCTGAAGATAGCTTTGTTTTAGGTAACTGGAATCTACACTGGCCTAGACCTGGATCAGAGATTTCTCATTAAGAGTGGTATTTTTAATTTTTTAACAAGTAAGAAGCTTGGTAACCCATTAGCATGGTTTAAACTCAGTATGATGATAATGAGGCTCCAATGCAACCAAAGGCAGTATGAAGAAGTATGGCAGGCATCCCTAATAACTCTCAGACAACCACAAGCAAGAACAAAACTTAGACAATTTCACCAACAAAATAAAGCAAAATTCACTGACAATGTTAACTGCACTGCCTTGATTTCTTAATTTATTGGAGGGTGGTTAAAAACATAGCCTACTTCAACAGGATTTGAGGTTTAACCTTTGGAAAGTCTGTTCAAACAGCCTCTGAAAGACCACAGTATGTCTGTTGCTAAATTCTCTTTCACTCAGTAGCAGCCAAGCAATAAGACACTCCAGGTTTGTCGACAGAGGAATATTTGATACTCTCATAGTCACCACTCATCTCTTTTCTCCCTTCCTCTTTCCACAAGAAATGTGGAACAAAACCTACACAAGCCTCTAGTTCTCACACTTCCCTCTGAAGAGACTTCCTCAAGCTCACTCCACCTGCCACATTCCAGTCTCTCAAAGCAGCATGTTAAAACAGATGCTCAGATGCTTTCTTTTCTAATTCACAGGCAATTGAAGGCCTCAACTGCATATGAGCAGAGGCCCACATCAGCAGGAAACAAAATTCTTGCTGCACATTTCAGGAATGAAATATTAACAGCATCAACAGCTCTGAGGTGTCACAGTCCTCAGAGAAGATGCTACTACATGCAATTATACTTTGAACATAAATGCAATCTAACCAGTCACACCAGAAAACTGGGGCTTGGATATACCTTTATTTAGGCACTCAACAACTCTGTAAGATTGGGTTCCAACACTAAAGAGTTTGTTTGAAAAGCACTGATTGACCACACACTGAAACCAAAGTATCTCTACTGTTAATGGAGAGGCATGGGGAGAATGGAAGCTGGCCAGCTGCTGTGCATCAACATACAGGTCAAAAATGTTCCTCCACACTATCTTCAAGCAGTTCAAGCTCAAACACTTCTACTGAAGACTTATAGATTCTTGCAAGAACTGTCTGGCAGCAGCAGGCAAGACTGGGCAGCATGTTAAATCAGACTTCAGATCTGCAGATACTAAGAGGCAGTATGGAGACACATTACTCTTCAGAAAGCCACTGTTTTATTCTATTAGAAGTAACAGTCAAATATCAGAAGCCTCTCCATCAGTATTCATAAATTATTGTTTCATTAGTCAAAATACAAAAGTAACTTTGAAAGTGACAAATACTCACAAAAATAAACACATAAATACTGTTTAAAGCACAAGGAGCTTCTGACTGAAAATCATGTGCAAGCATGTGTACAGGAATACAGCTTTGTATTTGGATCAGCATGCACAAGTCCACCACTCCTCAGAATACCAAGGACATCTGTGAACTACTGAAGTAGTCACCAGGTTTGGCAAGTGCAACCAAAACCAGAGGACCGCATGTAATTGACTTCCTTTCTGTGTGTAAGAACTTAAAGACAACACCTCAGAAGCTTAGCAATACTTCAAGATTGCATTACAGAGAGCAACCTGACTCTGAACAAAGAGCTGATGTTACACCAAGTCTAGGCTGTGGCATAGTTTAGTCCTGTAATTCAAGCTCTATCCACTATTGTGCTCGGTACTGAGCTTCAAAGAAAGCTGTGCACAGTGGATATCCTGTCACAGGTAGATGCACTTGTTTCTACTTGAGGTAGCTTGCAAAATTTCACACTAGATTACAGTTAACTAGACCATAACATACATTTCACTGTCCCATAAAGTGATTATTTACAAGCAGATCATGTTTTCCCAAATCCCAGTAAATCTGCAACAGAACAAAGTTCCACGCCGTTCTGAGAAGCAAAGAAAAAATCTTTGCTAACACAAAGTTTGCAATAGTTATAAGACCATCCATTAACATGACTGGACAACTTACAAGGAAAGACACTTGTTTACTTACCTACAGACAGATAGGTCTTATTTTTGATGTCATATGCACAGACTGCACTTGTATTTTCACACTCCTTAACACCATCACAGAAGTTTATTTTGTAAAGTACCTCCTTGTCTGTATCAATTGCTTCCCAAGTGTAACTGAAAGATAAAAAAGCTTGTCAGTTGGTATTCACGTTGTCCTAACTGCCATCCTCTAGATACCAGTCCCTGAAATAACCAAGTTTAAAGCTAAGAACACCACTAACTTGAGATTCATATTTGTACTCTATATTTGTAAATACCAGAAATAATTGCTATTGTGTAGGGACCAAAAACAAAACAGATCTAACCATTTATGGAGCATATACTGGGTCTATTTTCCCCTTTCATGAACACCCAACCACCCATTCTTCCCCATCAAACCTCTGTGAAGGTCACTCTGACTAGGTACATCACAGATGATCATCCTTCTTCCTTGACAGCCTGGTAAGTTTCTCAGACATCTCTGGCAGGCTCCACAAGTACTGCACTTTGCAATATCCAATAGCAAAAGTGCTAAGTGGAATAGAGCAGCCAGTCTCATCCTGCCTGCCAGCAGTGGAGCCACCCAGTTTCAGGATCAAAATTGGGGTTGAGATACCATAACATTCAGACCAAAAGATGCTAATAGTGCTTATCAGGGCTTAGCTGCACCTTTATGCATTTTACATATGACATCTATATCAAAAGGACAGTTTCTGAAGGGTGTTGTCATAAGCTGGAAACCAAGCAGACCTATCAACAAGAGACTCAGTAAAAGATCACACTACCTAGCTACAGGCACATCAGAAAGTCAGCTGTTTAACACCTGGGAAAGGACCACACAGCTCCAGCTGGAAATACAGCAGGAAATAAAGTAGCAGCACAAAAAAAATTAAATGCAGCATAATTCAGAGGTAGAGCAAAGATTCCTTCTCCTCACAGCAGGCACTAGGACTGCAATGAGATGGGGTCAGTTGCATGACACAGTTTCACTCGGTTTTTAAACAGGCCCAGGTCAACTAGTTTAGAGCCAGAAGCTTTTCAGACAGCCTGGCTTACTAATAGGGTGCTCTGCCCAGGCTCTGTTAAAAAAGCACGGCTCAATAAATGTTTGCCATCAGCTTGGCTCAGCTACTCCTCTTCTGGCACTGGCAGCAGCCTGCATCCTCTGGACACTATGGATTTTTGCAACACAACAAATTCTCCAGTTTCCCTTCCATCCCAAGTGGAAACTTCAGTAGGATTAATACAGATTCATCACACCAGAAGACTGAGGACAGCACAGTGGCTTATTAGGCATTCCTATTCTTTTCAATTCACATAGAGTTTAATGTACCCATCTGACCCACAAAGCATGTCTTAATCTAGAAATCTAAACTAATGAGAAGCTTCACCCATAAAGTTTGTTTGCTTTCATCTCTAGCTCACAGGTCTACCACTTGCCATTACCATAACCCAGATCTCCCCAGGAAGAGAAACCACTCTTGTTCCACTCTGAAGCCTAGTTCTTGAGTAAGAAAGGGGCAGCAACAGTTCAGCTACTTTACTCTAGATTTTAAATCCTCTTGAGAGCTCCTCTCAAACCCAGTGCATCCCATATCTAATCAAAGAGCCAGCAGTAACGTATCACATATTTTTCCACTTTAATTACTGACTACAGCGCCTTTGGCTTCCCTGTACTACAGCAGCTCTATTAATTTCAGTCTGTTAATGGCTGGAACAAATTAGGGACAAATGTGAACTAAAAAAACTAAGAAGAAAATCTTTATATAGAAATATATTATTATATTTGAGCCTTTCTATCCTAATATAAGGTTAAAAAATAACTTGCCATACCCAAAACACCAATAAAACTACACATTCAAGGACTGTCTCTATCCTAGACAAATACTTGCCATTTTTCTTTCCTCCTAAGCAGACAGGCCTGACATTTTACAAATTATACTGATTAGTTCTCTGAGCTAGTCTCTTGTGTTTCTGAAGTGCATAAAGGCAAAATCGATGCAGGATGATAAAGATAAAAATTAAGCTACAGAATAACCAAAGTTCAGCAATGGGAGAAAGCTTGACAATATAAAAATAAAAAGTTAGAAGAACCTGACTATCTTCAAGGGCTCTGAAAACAGATAGAGATTAAGACCAAACCTGGTTTTATATCCAAAAGAAAATGCCTATCAATCCAAATCCAATTTCTTCACAATGAAGCCCCAGAAAATTAGCATTTCACTGAAAATTTCTCAAGGGCTCCGGTACTCTTTATTGACTGGTTTTGGCAGATGACAAAGAGGCAATAGATAATACTAAGGTACAAAGTTTTTGATCAACCTGGACTGTTCTTCAATGTGTTGCTTTTTTACAGATAATTTGCAAGTTAAAAAATTCTTGCTCCACTCACAAACAGGTACGTCCTTCCTACAAAAGAATTATCACTCAGAGACTAAGGGTTTGCTTTCTCAGTTCCATGTTATGAAATAGAGGAAATTAACATCTTCTAGTCAGTTAACCCACATGCCAGAACCAAAAGAGAAACAAGATGAGCAGCTTACAGAACAAAAGCAAAGCAGTCTCTGAAGCCAGCCCTTCCCTCCTCCCTTTCACAGGCCCCTGGACAAGGAAGGTTGAGGAGTCCTTCAAAACAGTCCACACAAAAGAAGTAAGAAATCCAATGTTTAATCATGTTCCAAACCACAACTCCAGGGGCACATACAAATGAAAACCTAGTGCTGTTTCAGAGTGGCATTACTTTCAAGGATGTAATAGACCCCTTTTTTTTTTTTTTTTTTTTAAATGTGTGGAAGGAGTAAGGCAGGATTTATGCATTGAGAGTAACAGCAGCCTGGATGTAGCCTAAGCAGCTTTCTCTGAGATGCAAAATAAACTTCCACAGTAAAAGCAAAAATTATTTTTCTCACAACTACTACTCTTGGCATTAAATCAGTACCTGGGAATAGTTTCAACTTGCATGTGCTCTACTTTCCAATAAGATACCAGCTGACCTCCCCACTGCAACCCATGATGGAAACAATTTGTTGGCAACCACATCACCCATCTTGACCATATGAGTCACATGGACTGGCTTCCTCCAGCTTGCTCAGCACTCACGTTCACCAGTGGTGATGTCTGATGTAATTACCTTCTCCCCACAGCCAGCCAAAGTTATCTTGTTTGAAGGGCTTAAGCTATCCTGCATTCCATGTAGTTGAGCTAGTTTAGGGAGCTGTTATACCCATCCCTTTTAAAAGTAACAGCCGTGGTCATGGGGTGAGTTGCAATGCACCCTCTGATCCAGGGGGCTTAATACAGCTGCTACCTCACAGATTAAACCATTCAAGCAGACGTTTCTGGTGCAGTTCAAGATCTGGACTCAAGTATAGTGTCTGCCTTGATTAAAACCGTGAGTTATTTTTGGGGAAACCTCAACATGACTCCTCTTTTCTGATAAACTCAACTGTGAACTACCCCACAGCTAAGACATCTGAAACATACACCCACGTCCATGCTCCCAGGGCAGGCTCTCCTCCCAGTGCTGCCGGCCCCAGCAACCAACACAAGCTGGGCTCAGGGAGTGTCCTCTCTCAGAATTAACTCAGCAAAAACAACAGGTGTGTGTGTGTGTATGGAGAACAGACGGAGCCTGGCCAGTTCCCAGTCTGGCTCACGGCGGTTTCTGGCCATGTACCAGCAAAAGGAGGCAGGGCCAGCCCAGACCACTGTCAAAAACAGTTGTGCAAGCAAGGTCCAAACAAGTTCCCGGGAATAACCTTGCCTGCAGGTCAGCCTTTGTGGCTATCTAGCTTTGTTTGCAACAGGACAAAAAAGAAAATTAAACTACTTTCATCAAGCTGTAAAAATCAAATGAGAGCTCTGCAATTTTTTTTTCTACAAATCAAAGAAGTAATATGGAATAAATAACACGAGAAAGGGAAAAGTAAGTCTAGTTTACCTTGCAATCAGTATCTGAGGCACTGAAGTCAGACAAGGTACAGATGGCTATCGGCTGTCACAGCATGTGTTTCCCCATGCCAGAGACACTTTGAGGTCTAAGCACTAGTGTACCACTTCAAATGCAGCAGAGCACCAGAAAGACTGCTGTCACCATTCTCACAACTACAGTTCAAGCTCTTTTGGCTCTCAAACTGTTACCCAAGGGATAACTGCTAGGAAGAACAGCACACCCTGCTCCGAACAGCTGTAAAGCATAGTTACAAAGAATCATGCATTTCCTCTCGGGGAATGCACCGAAACAGATCATTTGCCGAGGGAGTGTTACACAGACGACAAGGCAACCTACAACCACAGAGTTAGAAAACAGTCCCTATGTGACTATGCATCCACACAGTTCTGTATCCTGAAGCTCCTCAGCTATCAGAACAGTGAAGAGATGCAACAGTATCTGAAGCTTTTTACAAGCAGTTTCAACCAGCTTCATTCCCAGGATGACTACTGCAAATTTGAAAGTTGCAGCTCACTTGTCACAGCAATCACTATTAGATGTGGCTACCATTTTCACACAAATAGATATGGTAAAGAAATCACAATGTCAAAGCAAGCTCTCCTTACAGAAAATGTGACCTTGAATGGCACAAAGTACAGCCATCGCTATGCTTCAAGAGCTTTTTAATGCATCCCTACCCATGCTTAGTTCTGCTCTACCTGTCACCTACACTGTATGTCTTCAGACAAGAGTTCCTGCACATGCATCATGTCTAACAGCCTTACAGCTACACCATAAGCTCTTCTTTTCCATCCAAAAGATCTTTGGTCTTTCATGCTGCAATCTAAACCACATCTACTACATCATTTTACAGAATGCATAAGAAAAGAGATAGCAATTTGAAGACTCAAGAGCTATTGGAGGCTCATGTGCTGAGAAATTACATTCAAACCATTACAATGGCAGCTTCCCAAACACGTGAAGCAACCGTGCACATAGGCAAATAAGTCCAGTAACAACTTATTTATTACATCTCCCACTTCATTATGCCAAAGCACTTAATAGAGCTGAGCAAGTGCACCCAAAGGTCACCTCTCTGTACTCAGCACAAGCTTTTTCACCGAGGCCAAGCTGAACACTAACCCCAGGGTTTCAAGCAGCACACAGGAGTGCAGTTGTGGTTTTATGACAAAGACTGAAGAGACAATGTCTGAATGAACAGGACTAGACATCACACAGTAAACTCTAGGAGCTGTGTTATTAAAAAGTACAATATTAAATGTAAAGTAGAATTGACTTACAACCCCAAAATTGGAAGTCTGCATAACAGCACTCCTGTGTTCTACAGCAGTTTGAGGTTTCCTTCCATTCACGAGTCTAAAAATCATTGAAGTTATGCACTGACTCCCATCCTTGCAAGGGGGCAGAAACATTACCTGTCATTAAATCACCTCTCATCCAGTGTACATTTTCAGGCAAAACAGCACACAGAGGATATGGTTTTTATTTGCTGTTCTTACCATCACAACTGAAGCATTTTCTACAGTTTTTTTAGAAAGGAAAGAAAGAAACTTCTGGTAACTCTCCCAATGTTACATGGAAGGTGAACCCAAACTGTCAAGCTTTCTTTTGAGCTAATTTTGTGAGCACTTAAGTCCAACTCCAGAATTTTTCCTGCATTATTACATGAAAGATATACAGGGAAGAAGAAAAAACAGGGAAAGAAACGAAACTGACTAGTAATTTCTTGTATCAAACCAGTTCCCTGTATTCTTTCCCAGGTGCTCCTACTGCAGCAATCCTAGAGAAACCTCTATGCAGAAGATAAAAATGAGAATTCCAACTGCAAGTCACATGATAGCACTCAGCTGTCAGAATACACAAGAACAAAGGAGAAAGCATAACAAAATCAGTCACTGAAGCCATGACATTAGGCAAAGTTTCAGAGAATGAAAGGTTTTCTTCTTTCCCCAGACAGTCCAAGCATATTTGCAGTAAGGCTACACAAAACAAACCACGAAAACCACCAACTCAAGTTTAAGTAGCCTCATGCCACAGCTCTTGCACAAAACAGTTTTGACACCTTCCCTCCTCTCTGTGAAACAGCTCTCCTCTTAGAGAAGAGCCACTGCCTCTTCTAAGGCCCAACAGTTTCCTGTCTTGCCCACCTTTTGACATTCACACACCAGACACTGGAACTGCTGCAGTTTCACCAGTCCTATTACAGCACACAAAACTTCAGGACACTGTTTTCTTAAAAGCTGTAACACAAATAAAACCCTTGTCTTAAAACACTACAAAAATAGGTCGGTCAGGGACTTGTTACTCTCACTGTACATTTCAGTTGAGAAATGCGCCAGTAGTTCGTGTGTGTGTTACCTGCATCATCACTCATTTTTGGTACACATTTTTGGCAACTGTAACCTCACCACAACTCCGTGGGGACTTGCCACCTATCAGACCACAAGTTCTTGTCTTTAGCTTTACCCATTCTAGATTGCTAGGCATGAGTCCTTCAAAGCCGTTTTTCCTGCCATAGCCCAACGGAAAATGCACGCTTTTAATGCAAGAAAAACTGCCGATTGTGCTATCTATTTGCAAACTACTTTCACTTGCCAGAAACAAAATGAAACCAGCTTAAGTAATTTGCATCCAAAAAGAGATTGCATGTCTCCTCAAGGCACTCTCAAATATTCCTCTAGTCACAGACATGCAAGGAAACCAAGACAGACAGCAAAGGGACTTAACATTATTCTCAAAGGAGGAACTGCTTGAGAATCAAATCATTTAGAGTGGACTTTTTTTAACTTCTCCGATGAGACACTTTTTTTTAAAATTCCCTTCAGAGGCTACAGAACAGATTTTCACTTCTGTCTCAATTCTACAATTAGGCTGGTCATCTGACAAAACCATTTTTTCCCAGCCCCATGGGCTAATCTTGCGAGCAAACCTACTTTTTCATCGTTTAACAATATCATATCCCAAATTCCACCAGGAGGAGAGCCCTCCAGTAATCCAACCTCTGCACTCAGTGCTACATTCACCAAGTTACACTGGTGTCTGCCCAGTGCCACTGATTGAGACAACATGTTCTTGTACGTTCTTGCATATTCCACCTAAAAATGAAGAAATTAGGGCCAGCAAGATACTGGTGCCAGACTAAATTCATAGTTGAAATTAGAGCAGAAACGTGCCAAAACATGAAGAACAGTGCCATTTCGACATAGCAGTTCTCAAAGCTTTCTTAACTCACCGGCAAATAACGTAATGGCACGTGGTGATACCCTTAGCAAAAGGCCACCTATCAAGTGACGTCCCTTCCAAACCACTCTGGGGTTTTTTCCCCACAGAGAACGGATAGAGCGACATAAACCAGCAACCCTGACCGCTTGCACAGAGCAAGTCTCCTCATCTCTCGCCTGCCGATGTCCTGTGTCTGCGCAGAGCCTGGCGAGGACGGACCGGCGGGGATGGGGACCGGCCCCACGCCGCCCACACCCCCAGCCCACCTGGGGGGTCCCGCAGAGGTGGGCTCCTCCAGCCCCCCCAGCCCCAGCCCCCCTGAGGGCTCCCCCAGCCCGGCTGGGCACTCGCCCCGGGCCAGCC
>VXBX01009025.1:1620-17159 GCA_013400415.1 Scytalopus superciliaris
TTCTTCTCCACCTGTTTTTCCTACCATCACACAGGAAAGCTCTACTTAAGAGCTGGCAAGAATTACTGTAGATCTAAACAAGCCTAATATGTTAGCAAAATAGCTGATTTTTGGAAATGTATTCACTGAATTTTCTAAGTACTGCAGATAAAAGGCAAACTTAGGCTGTGTAATTACCTTAAACTGCAAAAGCTTTTAAGCAGTTAACAGCACATTACAGGGGCCAGTCCTTCATCACAGCTTCTCTATTTTCATCAACTTTGTAGAATATGCAGTGAATATTTCTATAGTGATAAAAGCAGTTGGTGTTCTCTCCTACTTACAAAATTGATTAGAAAGTGACAGACTTTGATCCAGTTCTGAGAGAAGCATTGTTTCATGCTTTGCATGTATTTATGAAAGGGAGAGAGAAGTGAACAAGATTCACACTTGCAATGAATGATTTCTCTGGGCACCCTTTTCTATAAAGAGAAGAGCTGTACGTTCAGTGAAAAACATAGATGATTTGGAATCCATCACCGAGGCAGTACTTCAGCTTCTGAAAATCTTGACGAGATTCAGGAACTCATCAATTCCTTTCCTCTTTTCCTACCTTAGCCTCCAGGGGTGGATATTTATTTTGTTGATGGGAACACTTGAGATGATTTGTAGGACGTTTTTTTACTGTAAACAGCCTTAATAATTCCGGCTTAAATGTGTATTGGAAAAACCTCTTTCCAAGAACTTCCTGATTTGTAGGAATTGAATCTTGAAGACAAGAGACCTTTTGATAAAATTAAAATTACTTGTCTTTGAAACTTTCCTTTCTAGATAAGCTCCATTTTTAGGGATCAGATAGGCTGTAAGATGAAGACATTTGGCTTTTTCCTCAATGCAGCCTTCAGAGCCTTTCAGTTGAAATGGATTTGGAATGTCTTTATGGTTCAGGCTTACATTGTTGTTAAGGAATACATTGAAGGAATTTAATGCAAATGTCTGTCATATTTTTAAGTGAAACTAACAGAAGTGATTTACAGAATATGTATGCTTCCTCCAGGTGGTATAAAACTTGTACATTTCAGTAGAGGAAAATTTTCCAAATTTTGTTTTGCCAAAACAAATACATTTTCTAAAACTTAGCATAGGCCTTTCAGAGCTTTTGTTTGGTGCAGTTCCTGTGCATGGAAAGAGCCAAATTTCTATTTTCCTTATTTTGAGGGCTGAGTTGTCATTGTGATTCCTTTTTTTTCCAAGCATGACAGTGCTTTAAGGAGCTGATACTGCTCAAGTTCTGTGCAGCCTTCTGCTTAACTGGCAACCTTTCTTGAAAAATTTTCGGTGCCACAGTGCAGAAGAGGCAAGTAGTGGCTGCTGCTTTTTCCTCAGCTGTTAACATTAGGTATAGGTACCATCGGCATTCCATTGCTCATTAAAAAGTCTAGGGCATTTCATCACTTAGTTTAAAGGATTTCTGTATTTGTCTTATGTCTGTTAAAGTCCGTGGTTAAATCTTGCAAATCATGGTGCTCCTCTAGAATCTTTAATTTAACCTGATACCTTCAAATATGCTCAGTTATATGGCAGATACTGCCATTCTTCAGTTATATGACATTGTGCTTTTCTGAAAATGAATGAAATAAAAACTTTTAATTTAACTCTGAATTATGAATTTTGGACTGCGGCTATATATGAAGTAGCTATATAAGTGCACAAAGAGATCACTTAAATTTGAGCATTTTTTGGACCATAATTATGATTAAGCAGATGAATTTGAAGTATTTCCACCTTAACTGACAAAAACATGCCAAAGAGAACCATTTCTATTCATCCAGTGACTCTGATTCTGAAGATGATGAACCCAGGAGGTTCCATGTAGAAATAAAACCTGTCCAGCCAAACAACAGCTCGCAATATACTATGCCTTCCTTGGATGAATTAAAAGTATCTATAGGAAACATCACTCTTTCTCCAGCAATATCTGTAAGTTTTATCTTTGTATTTTTTACGTGTAGAAGTTTATTCTATGTGTTCAAAATTTATTCTAGGTTTAATGATTCTTTTTTTCTTGTGCACTAAGTTACTTTTGGTACACTTTTTTGCAATATAACATTAGGTACTTCTCTCTTCTCAGATTTAAGCTTTCATTTGAGTCTTGTGAGTGCTCGGTATTTGTGCTGTGGCCACAAGACACTGGAGTACATTGTGGAATTAGCTGAGTGTGGCTTTTAACATAATTTGCTAATTTGTATTCAATAATATACAAGTTTCTTAAAACAGATCACATAATGTGCATACAGTGCAACTTCATTGATATATTCTGCCAGTTCACAGAGCAATCCTTTATGCAACAAGATGGTAAATAGTATTAAAATATGCTAATACAATATTCAGATCAGAATAAGACTGGCTCTGATTTTAAGGAAAATAGTGTGCATAGCATATTAAAATAATAATTTTTCTCTTTTTTCCCCCACTACATTTTGAAAGCAGAGACACAGTCCTGTAAGTAGAGAATGGCTTTTTATTTGCATTTTTAGTTAAAACCAAGTAAGTGTAGTATGTGAGAGGAGTTATTGGGAAAACATTAGGAATGTTTCTTTTCATATATCGTGTGATGTATAAGCTGTTTAATTTTACTGCCCCAGCCAGTAAAGAGATTTCATAATATTTCTCCCTCTGTTAGTTCTGCAGTATTCATTCTTGCTTTTTCTTACTGGTGTGGCAGGTGTGCACTGGTTGCTCTGTCCTGGCTCATGTTCCATGGTCTTCTTCAAGCTCATAATGTTTTGCCTGGCATTGAAAGCAAAGTATCTTATAGGAAGTTGAGTGGTATTAAGAACCTTGGGACTATTAACTGTTTTGTTTTACAGTCAGTAAAAGAATTTATTCCTTTTTTTTTCCTGTTTCAGGCACAAATGAGTCAGAATTCATCCAGTAAGTGTGAATCTTTTTGTCTATGATAGTTTTTTAACATACTATGAAAATAGATTTTTTTTTAATTGTTGAAGAAATAAACTTCTTAAGTACCTGTATTTTAAATGGAAAAAATTATTTCTCTTGTCAGTTTTATATGCTTCTTATATAACTATATACTTGGCTGCTCACCGTTGTGGGGACCAGACTAGCCTGCCTCTGACAGTGGCGAGGTACACATCCAAAAGCCAAAGGGGGGTGCTCAATGGAGAAAACTCCTGTGCAGGATCTTAAAGCCCTTCCACCTGCTTACGCTTAGTGTATCCACAAATCAGCAAAGCACACTGTCTCTGTGTATGATACGAAATAGGGCCATAGAGACAGAGGACAGAACATTAGTTTCGATCCTGTAGGCTTTATTTCAGTAGGAAATCAGGTCAGATTTTCTGAAGAACAGTATTGATGTAAACAGTAGAATAGTACAATTCAAGGAAGAAATTTCAAGTGAACAACAGTTCCTCGCAGAATGAATTGCTCTGTGTAGTCTTCTCCTATTTCAAGAGTATTAAACTTAAATTTATTATTTCTGAAAGCTTTTTTTCCCATTTTAATAATTCATAATTAATTTTGAACTAATATTAATATTTACAATCTTTTTATAATGAAACTGAAATTTTTATTTTATAGTTTCACTCTTTTGGTGATAATACTGTGTCTCTTTCTTAGGTGAAGAGTTAACAAAATCAAAGCTTTCTGGTCCATCTATTGAGTAAGTTCAAATTTAAAATTCTGTCAAATAAAATTTTGCAAGAATTTGGTCTCATTAGAAATAACAGCTGAATCCTATTTTAGGTTGGTCATCTATTGCACTATAAGACTTAAGAACAAATTATGTACCAGTGGAAATTTCCATTAATTTGTTTACTCCTTCTAATACATTTGCTTTACTGTGATCTGTCTCAGTTAACATTTATAATTATATGATTACACAGTATTTTTTTTATTATTAAAACCTCAGTTTTTAAATAAGACAGATCTAATTTCTATCCTATAGTGTTTCATGATAAATAGTTTGATATTGCAGTCCCTAAATTTAGGCAAGTTTGCATAACTTGCTTATATATTTATACTAAAATAAATGGATTTTAAGATGTAAGTATCCTTGAAAATGACAATCATTTAACTGATATGAAGTATGCCCACGCACAAGCTTGCACCAAGGTGTTGGCTCAGATAGTCTCCTTCTGTGTAAATCGGTTCTTTGACCTGCAATTTGTAACTTTTTTCTTCTTAGATGCAAAGAATAACCACTCTAAACAAATTTGGCAATTGTTTTTATCATATTGTTGAGGGACTTTTTACAAGGGCATGTAATGATAAAACAAGGGGAAATGGCTTTAAACTAAAAGTAGGTTTAGATTAGGTGTTTGGAAGAAAGTCTTTACTGTGAGGGTGGTAAGACACTGAAACAGGTTGCGCAGAGAAGTTGTGAATGCCTCATCCTTGGAAGCGTTCAAAGCCAGGCTGGATGGGGCTTTGAGCAGCTTGATCTAGTGGAAGGTGTATCTGCCCATGTTAGGATGGTTGGAACAAGATTTTTAAAGATCCCTTCTAACCCAAACCATTCTGTGCTTATTATCTTTATTACATTCCCAAACTACTACTGAAGTTTAGTTTGATTTTTATGAATGCATAGATCTTTCAATTGTATTCCAATTGTAACTCTTAACATAGAAAGGGGAACAGTGACCTACTGGCATGGGATCCACTCTTCAGCAGTTCCCTTGAATCTTCCTCTTCAGTTTCCTTGGCATCATCATCCTCCTCAGGTAAAATATTTGATAGTAGAAAATACTTTCTCTATATACTTCAGGATGTTCTGGTGTTGTTTTTTTAGTTATTACAGGGGGACATGCTTTGACTATTAAACTAAAGAATTTTGTAAAACAATATGCTGTCTTCAAAATATTACATAAGTGAGGATGCAGTATATAAGGCTTTCAAGCTAGAGAACAAGATGCAAGAGATAGTGCTAGACACCTTTGGAAAATTCTATCTTGCTTCTATCCTCTCTTACTTTCCAAAAAATTGCTCACCCTTTAGAATGTAATCCTTTTGTTTTCTTCTGGTAGGGCTGGAAGGTTAAATGGAGGTTGTTGCAGCAACTGTGAGACAAGATGAGCTTGCACAATGAGTAGGGATGGGCTGCTTCTTTCCAGGAAAGTTGATTGAGCTGTGCAATATGAAGGCATTGCAGAGCTTTGCTGTGAGGAACTTGTTTCCTCTGGGAAACAATGATTCTGTTAAATGTGCAGGCATAATCCAGGGGGAGATGGATAAAATGGACAGGACTGAGAGATGATTTAAGATGAGATCCTGAAAGCAAGGGTATTGGGAGGAAAAGGATGGTCTGTGGAGTATGGGAAGTAGAGGGTAAGGGCATATGTGGCATGGAAATTTTGGGGTGCAGGCTATTGGTGTGGGCAGGACACTGGCAGGCTTTCCTGAAACTGGGTCTTCACAAAAAGTACTTCCATAGTCCTTTTCCGTCTACCTACCCTGTATCTGTTTTCCAGCCTCTGCTCTTTTTTCCTCCCTCATGGCTGTGAAAGAAAGTGTGTTTACTGTTTTTTTTAACTAGGTATTCATACTCAAAAAAAACCATAATAGACCTCACGTCTTTGTTCACGATGATGGCTTTCCAACTGTTTCACTCTGTGCTTGATCATACTTAAAGATTAGATTGAAGAACAGTAACGAAGAGTACATATATCAGTACAGGATTTGTGAAAAGCTGGTGTTACTTCTTGCCTTTAGTAATGTTCTTTTGGCAACAATCAGCATTGCTATGTAATTCTTTGTGTTTTAAGTAGAACTTAATCTTTCACTACAAATCTTTGTCCCTTAAAATTATGGTCTTAACAAATCTGGCTTACAGAACTCATTAGATTGTCTCATCCTCACTTAGGTAACCAGTCCACAGTATTGGCTAGTGGATTCACATGTGTGTGGTAACACATTTAAGAATAAACTGTAGAGAGAGCTATAACTAGGATATTCAGAAAAGAAATGATTTTCTCAAAATAATCTGTTTTGCTAGCTTTGATCTGGTGTTGCAGTTGGCAGAGAAAGGCAGAGGGTACTTAATCTGTTGAGTTGATGGTTGCTACGTTGTTCAGGTGTTCATTGCTATTGCCTGGATGGGAAGTCAAAGCAGGTTAGGAAATTTTCAAACAGTCCCTCCTGTCAGCAGAACTGTAGAGAAAGTAGTCTCTGGCTGATGAATAGTACCACAGGTCCATAGCATCCTCTGTAGCTGTATCTGGCAGGGAATCATCTACCCTAGTCCTCCTTTCCATGAGGCTTTTGCACAGAGGCATAGGCTTTACTGAACTTAGTAGAATAGTGTCCTGTGGGCAGACATTGAGTTTAGATGTGCCTTGGCAAACTTTATCTATTAAATAATTATTTCAAGGATTGTTGTCAAGGAGTTAACTAAGATATTTAGCCTTGTGAATTAATCTGTGGAGGTAAATAGAAAGTAAGTGTTCTCATGTAGAACAGATTACGAATACATTTGGGGGGAAAAACAACTAGATCGATGTAATGTTGTTTAAATTGAGTTCTGATGCTTACTAAACCTGCAACTTAGTTCTAGAGACTTTTAAAAAATACCCTACTTTGATCTGATTGTATTTGCCTTGAAATCGGTGTTCTATCTTCACTTGAAGGTTAGTGTAAGTAAGCTGATGTGTAAAATTTTTGAAACTCTCAACCCAAACATTGACTTAAGTAAATTAGTTTTTTGGGATACAGTGTATCTGTATATAATGAGATATCATGTCTCACAGATATCCTTTTTCTTTTTACGGTTTAAGCATTTGTTTAGATATTGTTTCACAACTGTGTTAATTATTGAGCACTCAAACTACCATGGCATTTGAGCAGACAGTGATTTATGCAGCACAGAAGTGGTCTTTGGTCACTCATGAATAATTCTGCTCTATTAGAAGCTTATGATAACTTTGTTATCTTGAACAAACACAACAGACATTTTTTAGCCAGCTCTTGATACTGTAAAGATGTTTCTGTTTTATCCTTATTTTCATCTCTACATATTTTTAAAATAGTTTTTAACATTTCCATATTCTTTCTAAACGGGATTTATTGTAGTATTTTAAAGCCTTTGAATGATATTTAAGGTATCTGTTAGAGACGGAAAGCTGTGTTAGAACTCTTTATGCGGACATAGAGAATGTACTTGTTCATGGCAAAGGGCTACTGTAGAGAATACAGCTGTACTTTTGATGTGAACTTTTAAATGTATTTATCTCTTTTTTTATTATGTATGTCATTGCTGTTGCTCCTAGCTCTGCCAACCTGCAAGATGTTGAAAATTGACTAACCTTGCATTTTCTGCTTCTATTGTCATCTCGTGCAACAGGCAACAGCAAGTGCAAGGAACACTTGTGGAAAACTCCTTTTTTCAGCAGTCTGAAGACAATAGGATGAGAGGGGAAAAACCCTGGTGTGGATGATGCTTCATCCATATTGTTAGTCCTTAGGCATAGGTTGATACAGACAGAATAAATATCAGACCAAATCTTGTGACTGCATTGTCTTCATTCACCTGAAGGCCAGTTCTGTTGGGCCTTCCTTTTACAAGTGTTGGGGCTAAGATCACAAATCACAACAGGGAGGAAAGAAGAGAAATAAAATCATAAGAAGCAGAGCCTTAAACAGAGAGATACACAATAAATTATTTTTTTATGTACTTGAAAAGTGGAAAGTGACATGGTTGGCAATATGAAAAAAGTATATGTGATATGTCACTAGCTTTTTTTTTTTGTTCCTTTATTTGTAAATGGGGGGATTTTTAGCCTAGTAGAGCAGTTATTTTTCATGCTGGCTAGTAATCCTTGTGCAGTGGATATTGAATACCTCTTTGAATATTGAAATTTTTACCTTTTCAGTGTTGTTCCTAGTTTCAATTCTTTCTTTTTCCTTCAGCTACCCTAAAAGAGCAAAATAGGAGCTCCTCCTCATCTACCACTGATCTGGCTGGGTGTAGAGTATCTCAGTCTTTGCTTGGACACCAGACAGATTCTGGGTCTACAAGCCCATCCTCACCAGACTTTACCATTAGCACTTTGTGCCATTCTGGTGTTGCAGCAGCGCCGACAGGGAGTACCAGTACCTTATCCTCTGTTTCACAGTCTCACAGTCAGTGGATTTCCTTTGCTGATGAACTCCTTACAATTAGATACACAAGCACAGACAAGAAGGAGCCCCAAAGTTTGCATTTTAAAACTGAAAATGCCTGCCTTGCCTCTTCTGCTTGGCTTGGGAATTCTTCCAACAGCTGTGCTAAGGATCAAAGCGACCTTTTCAGTAACACTATATGCCATGAACAATTATTCATTGAAGAAACTGGCACTGCTGCTGAAAAATCTTCCACATCATCTTCAGCACTACTGGATTATAGTTTAGTGTCTTCTTGTGCTGATACAAATAAGGGTATGGCAAGCATGCATTCTGTACTGCTCTTTGCTAATAACTGACTACAAAAAGCAAGCTTTGGACTTACTTTTTCTTTTTGTTGTTATCACTCACCTGATGTTAAAATTAACATATCTTCTTATTTAGAAAGTACTAAACTGCTTGTTAGCACCAACTTTCTTGAAAGTTGGCACAATAAAGTAAATGTTCGGCTTGAAACAAGAAACAAATTCAAATTATTCACTTAAAGGCTTTGCTTTCTCTTAACTATGCAGTGTTGCTTTTCTAGAAATGGGGATATATTTTTTTCAGATACCAGACAGCAGTGAGATCTTAAAGATTAAGTAATTGAATTTGCAAAACCAATTATTTTTACATACAAATCCCCAAGAGTGGTTAGTATAAAATCACATGAAAGCCATGAGAAACCCATGATGCTATTTTTAGAGTCGCTTTTCAAGGTATGACGTGGCACTATTTTAAAAGCACTTAGTGCTAAATCTTGCACCATGGTGCTTGTATAATAGGACCTTCTAAAAGAAACATAACTTCCAGTTATTCTAATCCAGTCAGCAAACATTTATTTTCAGTGTGATCTTTCTAATACTTATTGTCTTAAATTTGCTTTCTTTCAGCAAGGCCCACCACTCCTCTTTCTGTAGGCACCATTGTACCCCCTCCAAGGCCTGCATCAAGACCAAAGCTGACTGCTGGGAAGCTTAGTGGGATTAATGAAATAGTATGTATTGATTGTTATTTTTGTTCAGTTCTCCATTGTGACTTGGTTTCAAATACACCATTCATTTATACTGTTGCAGTGAAGTTACTTTCCAGCCAGTGTTCAAGGGCTACGGATACCACCAAAACCTTGGGGAATGAGTGGCATTAATTAGAATATTAAATAGATCTTTATCAGTTATGCGTTGACAGAAGTAGCCCTGCTGCAGCTTCTGCCTGCCCTTGGTGCTGGTTGGTGGAGAAGGGAGGTGGCAGACCATAGCAGTTGCCCATCAGGATAGTGTGAGGTTGCACATTGCCTGCATCTGCTTGCTGCTTGCAGTGGGGGTTCACCTGCCAATAAGGAATGTGGTAAGGAATGCAGATACCCAAATAGCCTATCAGACCAGGCTATGCTTAATTTCCTCTGTAATTATTGGTATTCTGTGTGTTTCACTTGACTTACTGACTTGGAAAAATGTTCCTGTGGTCAGATCCTCTTACTGTCTTTCAGAGTAATGAGGTATTGTCACCATATTCTAATTATAATTAAAATTCTGATCTCATGCTTTGAGAAAACTAAAACATTTTCAAACTGTTTTGCTTTTCTGTAGGGTCAGAATAGGGTTAATTTTGAGGTTATTTTCTCATTCCAATATAAAATTTTAGTAATTGCTCTTAGACCAAGGAATCAGCTCACATCATCAAATAATTTACCTGGTACTGTTCTGCTATAAAGTATGATCCTGCACAAAGCTACATTGATTTTATACAGTTGTTTTAGCAATTGGCTATTATCTGGATACAAGTGGAAGATTGTCAGTTGTCTTTATTATTTGTCAGCTCTGTTCAGTCCCATAGTCTTTATCTAAGCTATGTGCAGTAGAACTGGGGGAAAAGAAAAAAAGAGTTATTGTGATGTCCCACTCCTTGAGAGGAAGGAAGCACCCAAGATTCATAAATTCTCATGGTTGAAAGAAACAATGAAAGTCAGAGGGTCCACAAAAACTCAAAAAGCTTTATTATTAAATTACATACTTAGTGTGGAAATTGGTATGTTAGTCCCTGGCTTACTGTGTAAGCACATGGCAGTGGACTTCGGAAAAAGAGGTAAGATTAAAAGGAAGAGATGAATTAAAGAGGAAGAGAGAGAAATAAAGAGAAAAAAAAGAGATCACCAGTCCTGGTTCTACTGTCAGTCCAGCTGATGGTACATCCAGGGTCATGGGGGCATGGCCCAGGCTTACTGGGGGTACCTTTTTTATAAATTTATAAATTTCCCCTCCCTGGAGACAGATTTCTCACTTTCTATGCAAATTAGTTGTCATGGGCAGTCTATTCTTTCAGACCTTTCTGGAAATGAATCAGAGAGCTTTGTGAGTCTTGGGTGATCTTGATTCCCTCCTACAGTCCATGGCCACTTCTCAACCTCATTCTCGCACTCGTATGGTATGATGTGCTTATCTCCATGAGCAATGTTTGTACCAGGAAACTGCTGTCCTACCTCCCCATAGCCCCTTCTCCAGCCACACCTTTTCTTTCTCATGGCATGTTATTAATAACAATCCTTGGTTATTACTGACAGTCCTTGTCTGTTATTATCAATAATCCTTGGTTGGCTCCACAGCCATCCAGCTGTCAGTGTTCTAGACATATGTATTAGCCCATTCTTTTCTGGGATTCTACAGTTACCCTGCCAGAATGATGCTTCAGGGGTTCCAGTACCTTTTAGATAGATTATTGCCAACATGATCATTAGAAAAATACCTGAACAGTTAAGTGGATCAGAAAACCATCTAGAGATCTAGAATGGAAGAGTCTTTTAAGTTCTCTGAGCCAACCTGCTCAAAGAAGGACTGGCTTCAAAATTGCATCAGGTTGCTAAGGCATGTGCTGAATTTTTAAAATCTTCAGAGCGGGAGGTTTTACAATCTGCCAATCTGGCAACCTGTCCCAGGGTTTAACTACAAGGTTGTAAGAAGGAACTTTCTCCTAAGCCCACCTGAAATTTCCTTTGCTATACCTCTTGTATCTCTTACAAGAGCTTGACTCTGATTTCTTTGCCTAATAAGAGATTGCTAATATAGCCCTCCTTAGGTTTCTGTTCTCCAGGCTGAACAAACCCTGGTCCTTCAGCCCATTCCTCTTTCTTCTGTACTCCAGTCCCAGCTACTTTAGTTGTCCTCTTCTGGTCTTACTTTCAATTCATTAGTAGCTGTGCTTTAGCTTTCTAAAATCCACATTCTCTGTGCACATATGCAGTAGTCTGTAGTCTTAGGTTCTGGTACTGTGTTATATCACTAATATTGACAAGCTGCTACATAATCAAATATATTAGACTTGACTGTCAAAATCTATGAAATAGTGGAATTCATTCAAATGGAAAATGCAGGTTCTCTGTTGAGTAACATGAAATTCATTTGGGCATGAAATTAAGAACTTTTCTATTTGCAGTCTTTTATTCATCTCTTTAAAACCAGTTTGTGTCATATTTTTTTACTCTCTTTTGTTCAGCCTAGGCCATTCAGCCCTCCATTGACCTCTAACTCAAGTCCACCTCCACAAGCTCCTTTGGCACGTGCAGAGAGCATTTCCTCTCTATCCTCTTCTGCTTCCCTCAGTGCAGCAAACACACCTACAGTTGGTAAGTTTAATTAACCTTTTTATCTTATTTTAGAAATAGGTTAACTCTACTAGTAGGTTGCACCTGTTAGGAAAACCATTTATTGGAGTTAGTTTTTTCTTATGCAAGCCTAGCTACATTCAATTAGATTAAACCATAGATCCAATTATGGCATGTTCTTTAGGGAAATATTATTCAAAATTAATGCTCCTTGAATTCTTATTTGGTATGCTTGTATATCAGTCAAGTAAAACATGTTATCATGTATTTGTTCATAAGATATTATAGAATGGGACAGAAATATTTTGAGATACTGAAAAAGTTGAATGAATCTAAATATTCAGAAAATATTTTATGCTCTTTTAATTTTGTTGTTCTGTAATTCCAGTTTCCAAACAATGAATCTCTAATGCATCTTTTTTCTTCAAATTAAAGAAGTACATAATCTAAACAGAGGTGTTTAGTAAAAGCAAAACAACTAAGCAAAAAAGATGAAGGTGAAAAGCTAGTTAGTCTTCATATGCTACCACTACATTCAGAAGGTTTTCTCTTCTTTTTAAAGGATAGTCCTTCAGTTTTGAGATTTGATTACAACAAATGAAAGAGACGTATTGGGATTTTTTTACTTAGCAGAGTTTTTCTTAGGCTGGGGGGGCAGCAGGGTTTAAGACATTTTAACTTATGTTAAATTGTAAAGCAGAATTGAATTGCTTCAATGAACACTATTACCCTGTTAGTCCCAAGTTAAATCAGATTCTCAAGTTATCTTTCAGTTACCTCTGATTGTTATTGGTGCCAAGGATTCCTCACTCAGGCTTAGCAGCTCAGGAGAGCATTTGTGCAGCTTCCAGTGGGAGTTCTACACTGAAAGCAGTGCAGCTGTTTTCACCCTGTACAGGAGCAAAACTACTAAGTTCTGCTCAGCCTTAGCTCCTACAGTTCAGTGTACACCAGTTTCACAAATGCTGAGAAGCATCACAGAAGGACAACTGATATTTTAGTTGCCAAGTCCATCCAGGCTCACATCCTTGGGCCTCCGCTCTGGTGCCAAGGAACCAAAAATCTGTGGCAGGAGCATCAATATCCCCGGCTCTGAGTGTATGCATTATTGTTGGAGAATAGTGACAGAGTGAAATCATGAGATGAGGGAGGAGGTAAGGAGATGTGTGCTGACAATGGGGTTTGACATGGTTATTAATTTAGCCTAGGAAAAATAAATAAGGCCAGTTCCACCTGCACTGACTGTATGAAATAGTCCTGGAAAAATGGAAAGGGCAGTGCAGAGAGCTGAAAGACTTTGGGGCGTGAGATTGTACTCTGCAATACTGTCTGTATTCTTTTGACTTTTGCACAATCCAATGTTTCCCTTACCCCACTTGTCCTGAAAAATGAAGAGTAGATTCTAATTTATTTTTTTCCAAGTGAACCTTAAGGCATGCGTAATTGAGTGTTTCTTTTATTCTTTAGCCTTAGTTTAATTAGCAAAGGTTTTTTTAATATATTAATTTTTAACATCTTTTTGCTTGAAATACTTTGTTTTCTTGCAATGTTTTGTTTCATTTAAATGTAATAGAGGATGATCTTTTGATTCAAAATCTTCCTACAATTGAAAAGCTTTGTGGGACGCCACCAGGTATTGTACTCAAAGCAGATTTATGTCCTAACTAATCATCCTAATACACTGCGTCTAATAAAATCATATTTAGAAACAAGTTTCTCTGGATATTTCTGGTATCTGACATATGAGTGGCTTGAAATCTCAGCTTCTTAACAAGTTATATGTTGCTGAGGTCACCACAACTTGATGTAATACTTTTATATAATGTAATCTTATGTCTATCCCCTTCCCTGCTCCATAAGCAACCTGAAACTTGGCCTTTCTTCTTCAGTTTAACGTAACTACTTTCTTTTAAGTAAAGTGAATATATTTTTACCTTGACAGTCCTTATCCTCATAGCACAAGTAGGTAAAAATTTTTCTATATTTACATATGATACAAATCTTTGAATATAGACATAATAAAGGTAATACTTTCTTTTAATACATTTTATTTTCATGACAGCTGTTTATCCAATATTAAAATTGTCTGAATCTTTGTTCCAAAACTGAACTAAAACCATTTGATCAGGTTTATTCATTTGCCCTTTTTATGAACAACGGTGCAGTCTTTGGTTCTGTAGTTTTGGTCTGCACCTTGAGTGTGTCAAGGCAATTATTTGCATGCTTGTGTCACTAGCTCTTATGTCAGCACAGCTCAGGGGTTGATAACAGTGGTCAGGCTGAGGCAGGTGGTAGGGCATTTAAGCCAGCTTTGCTATCACTACCAAAGATGCAAGAACTAGAACTTTGAGCTGGGCAGCAGCCTGTGATGCAATGAGGACACCCTGGTGCAGCTCTGATGTCCTATCCCTCTGAGACCCCACAGCAGACATGGAAGACCCTGAAGCTGAATGTTGCTGCATTTAATTGTGTTTTCAGCAGCAAGGCAACAAAAGGATGACTTCCGGAGTTAGATTAAGCAACTGTATTGTATTATAGAATAGAATGATAGAATCATGATGGTTAGAAAAGACCTTCAAGGTCAAGGCCAACCGTTGACCGATCACCACCATGTCAACTCAACTGTAGCACTAAGTGGTCCAGTAATTTCTTGAACATCCTGAGGGATGGTGATTCCACCACCTAAGCCTGTTCTAAGTGGATAAATTCTTTCTGATGTCCAACTTGAACCTTCCCTGGCACAGCTTGAGGCCATTTCCTCATGTCTTGTTACTCGTTTTCTGGGAGAAGAGCCTGACCCTTACACTGCTATGACCTCCTTTCAGGTTGCTGTAGAGAGTGATTAAGGTCTTCTCTGAGCCTCCTTTTCTCAGGGCTAAACAATCCCAGCTCCTTCAGCTGCTCCTCATAGGACTTACTCTCCAGATCCTTCACCAGCTCCATTGCCCTTCTCTGGACCTGCTCCAGCACCTCGATGTCCTTCTGGGAGTGAGTGGCCCAGAACTGAACCCAGTACTCAAGGTGTGGCCTCACCAGTGCTGAGTACAGGGGATAATCTTGCTGGCTACACTATTTCTGATACAAGCCAGGAGACCTTTGGCCTTTTTGCCTACCTTGGCACACTGCTGGCCCATGGTCAGCCACTATCAACCAGCCCTTCCAAGTCCTTTTCCACCAGGCAGCTTTCCAACCACTCTGCCCCAAGCCTATAGCACTGCATGTGGTTGTTGTGACCCAAGGGCAGGACCTGCACTTGGCTTGCTGAATTTATAGCCATTTACTTGTTTCAATTTCATTTAGTAGAATGCATGGATTTTTATGAGTCAAAGGGTGACTAACGCTGGAAATAGAGCAAATAATACCTCATTTATAATACCCCATATAGAACTCAGGGGAAAAAATATATATACATATATATACCTGCTTTAATGTTTCCTAAAAAAAAAGCAAAAATAATGTTATCATTTCTAATAAATTTCACTCTTCAGTCAAGAAGATGGTATTTGTCTTTTACCAATAGTAATGTAACTGATATATTTGTCTTACTCTGCATAATTTTCAAGTATCAATATAAAAATATACACAAGGCCATGAAATAAATTATTTTAAAATAATTTATACACCTGTATACAAGTTAATACTGTCTTCTCTGCAGTAGTTTGTTGTTCCCTAGTAAACTGGGGGAAAAAGACAGTAAAACAACTCAGCAACTGTAGCACCACCTTCATTGAGTGCATATTATGGCTTTAGTGGAGAAAAATTCTGGAGTTCAGCATTTCACTAAAAAGAATTTCTGGTCATTGATAAC
>VXBX01009025.1:17204-30559 GCA_013400415.1 Scytalopus superciliaris
GCACATTTGCTTTTTAAAATAACAATTTCTGGATTCCTGAGACTATTGAAAATCACAATTTTTATTGATTGTTTTCAAGGAGAGACAAAACTTTGGAAACATCAGTGTTTTGTAGCCAGCATTGTAGTAGTTTGTTCTTCTAAGAATTTTTGGTGTTTGTGACTAGTTCTTTTTGATCAAAGGAAGCCCAGAGGGTGCACAAATGTTTTCATGGTGCTGAGAAGCATTCTGAATATTTCACTACTTCAGGCAAGATAAGGTGATGAAGTGTGAGGTATAAGGTAGAATTAGTGTCTTTTGCTCTCTTTTTGTCACTACTTCATTCACTTATCTCTGAATATAAGGTTTAATATGAGATACCAGACTATCTGAGAAGAACGTCCCAACTTCCTTTTTGCTTCTGAAAGAGCTCAGAAAGGACAGCAGCTGTTTTAGAGTAAATGGGTTTAATTTGTCATGAGCAGTATTATACAGAAGCATTTTGGTTTTGCTTTATGGTATGAAAGAGAAATTTCTCTTTTTTTTTTGCTTACAAAAAAATGAAGATTGTGCCTCCTTTTTGATAGATAATACTATGTGATACAGGCCACTTCACCAGTCATTAAAAAGAATTAATAAGATTCTCCCTACTACACTGCTGGACTAATGAAAAAGACAAAACTTCCAGTATTGTCTTTTATATTCAGTACATACGTAGAAAGTTTGTGAAAAATAAAATCCCATGGCAACCTATTGGATCAATTGTATACGCACATTTCAAAATGCCCTGGCATGAGATCTGAGTTGATTTTTATAGCTCTGTGTTGGAATTGTGTTGTGTTGGCACAAGAAGAAAGTGAAGACTTCTCCAACGATTTCTACTTGGCAGTTGTAATGCTTATTGGCTGAAAAAGTTAAAAGACTATTCAACAGTTCATTTATGTGGGGTAATATTGTTGTATTTGCATCTAAGTTCATTCTTACTTTAAGTGATTTTTTTGCATTTCTGTGACCATTTTATCATACATTTTTTGAGACAAAAAGCATACAGTAGGGATTTTTTTTTAAAAAAAAGCCCATTCTAATCAATGTCTTAATTTCCTTTGAGTCTGTTGTCTTCATTTCACCAGTAGTCATTTTAATGCAGTGCTCCTCTGCCTCCTATGTATTTCCTTGTGTCTGTCTACGTAATCTACTGGTAGTCCTGTATTCTTTTTTGTACAATTGTACTGTACTATTTTTATGTATTTCTACACACTTTCCAAGTAATATTTCAGATGCTACCATGACCTTGATGGCAGTAACCTCTTGTGAAAATTACAGATGTAGTCAACCGTTCTGATATCTATTGCTAAGCTTTTTGAAAATTAAACCTGTATGTATTCTAGGTGTTTCACGTGGTCCCAGCCCTGTCAGCCTTGGAAACCAGGACACCTTGCCTGTTGCAGTAGCCCTTACTGAATCTGTTAACGCCTACTTTAAAGGAGCAGATCCCACAAAGTTAGTTAAACAGTGAATTCTTTTTGAATGTAGTAAGTTACAATAAGAAAAGACACTGGGTCTACTTGTTATATTTTGGGGGAAAATGTATATACATTAGAAGGGAGATTCAAAGGTGGGGAGTTTCCCCTGGTATAAATTACAAGAGTGGCTTATTGCTCTATATTGGCCTGCATCCCACTAGGAGTTCACATATACCTGCTTTACAGAAATGTGTTCACTCTGAGAATGACAAGGATGTTTATCATAGTCAGGTAGGTGCTACATGTAAATTTGGGCAGATAAAAGCACCTCATTCCCTTTGTCATATCCCTTGCTATGCTATTTAGGCCTTGCCTAAGCATAGCTGTGCCATGTTTTCAAAGCCTGAAAAACATCCACCAAGACTACTGTATGCTTAAGTGTTAAGCATTCTTTCTTTCCTTATTTCATCTTACTTACAAGTTGAAAGTGACAGTACATCGTCACATTACCCTCATTTAAGATTGTTTTTCTGGTTTTAATTCAGTTCATCAGCTTGTGAAAATACATTGATTGCTTTAAAATTAAAGTAGGCAGTTAATGAGCTGCAATGAAGCTGATGTTTTCATTCTCTTCTAGATGTATTGTGAAGATTACTGGTGATATGACAATATCATTCCCAAGTGGGATTATTAAAGTCTTCACCAGCAACCCATCTCCTGCTGTGCTCTGCTTCAGGGTGAAAAACACAAGCAAACTAGAACAGATTCTTCCAAATGCGCAACTTGTATACAGGTTTTGTGGCGGTTTTTGTCATAATTGTAAAGCATATGATTTGTGGAATATGAGTTGTATATGTAAATCAGAATTCTTTACAGTCTGGTTGATTTACTTATATATAATTTATTTTCTTGAATTAATCTTGTTCAGCTTAGTTCTCGCTGCTGTCACCATTAAAAATCTCAGTGATTACAGACCTTGAAACTTGTGCTGAGTATAAGAGGAGCCATAAAAAATAATTTTAAATGTAGCTGTGTTTTTGCATGACTTTTATAAATTGTTTCTTTGTACAGTAGTAACAGTAGTAAAACTAAATGATGAAACAGTAGCCTTAAAAAAAAACAAGTAGTGGGAGCTTCACTTACTCTTGTTAATCACCTACAAGTGTGTTTTTTTAATCTGAATCATTTCTGCACTAATCAGATTCATTACATAACTGTCTCTCAGATGCGTAGCAATATGCTTGGGAGAATTTGTGAGAAAAAAGATTGCTGATTCAGTTGGGTAATTGTTGAAATCACACTTTGAGATACTGTTTTTTAAAAAATTAGGAAAAGCTGGAGTTTTTTAGCAGAGTTATGTTCCAATTGAGCAGTTTCTATTTCATTTATTGTAGAAATTATTTGAAAACTAATTAAATGCTTTTAAATGCAATATTTTCAAAATTACTGCAATAATGAATCAAACCATATGCATCTGTTATTTTGTATTGAATTTCATTTTGATCATTCATACTTAATGTAATGAATGATTAATACAAAATTAAATTTTATTGCTGTTTGACATGACTTTATAACTGAAATGTTAGTAGAGCTTTATCTGACAGAGTGAATTACACTGAAAAAGCATTTTTTGCAAAAGAAGTTAAAATGTCTATTGTAGTTGTTTGAATAGTGTAATACTTCACCCCTAATTAGTGATCTTTCTTTGTAGTGATCAGTCACAAAGTGACTCCAGTACTAAGGATTTTTGGATGAACATGCAAGCTATAACCGTCTACCTCAAGAAATTATCAGAGCAGAATCCATCTGCATCCTATTACAATGTGGATGTTTTAAAGTATCAGGTAAACACTTTTTTTCCCTTTGGAATTTTTTAAGGCATTCCAGATCTGATATCTACCCTAAAATTAAAAGAATCATTTTTTGTCTGCCAGCATGCAGATGAACTGTCAGCCCTCATCCAGATCAATTCTGGATATGTCACTGCTTACAATGCACAGACTCTGCTCAGCCTTAGCACATTCTTGCTATGCTTCATTCAGGACCTGTTTCAGTTTTCATACACATCAGTCCAATTTCTGCATGCAAGCTTCAAATGCTGCTTTTTTCAGTATTTGTTAGCAAAGTCAAATTTTCCTTTAAGAGAATTGCTGGAGGCTTGTTTTAGTTTACAGTTGTACTGTCTTTGATTTTCCATTTACCTAAGTTTTGGGTGCTGAATTTTATTATATGGTTATGGATTCCAACTGAAAGACTTAGAAAGTCCAACTGAAAGATTAGGTATTGGGGAGAAATTTTCTAGTTAGAGCATGGTGAGTCACTGGCACAAGTTGCCTGTGGGCAGCCTGGTCTAGTGGAAGTTATCTATGCCATGGCAAGAGAGGGTTGGTACTATCTGATCTTTAACATCCCTTTCAACCCAAGCCATTTTGTGATTCTGTCTGAGAACATGCGGCATTCTGACCTCTTACAGTATAATAAAGCAGGAGTAGTCAGAATAGATTTACTAAGGGAAAGTCATGCATGACCAAGCTGACAAACTTCTATGATGACATGACTGCCCCAGTGGATGAGGGTAGAGAAGTGGACAGTGCGTATTTAGACTTCAGGAGGGCTTTCAACACTGTGTCCCACAGAATCCTCATAGAGAAGCTGAAGTACAGGCTGGATGAGCAGACACTGAGGTGAAGTGAAAACTGGGTGAACAGCTGGGCCCAGTGGGTGGTGATCAATGGCATGAAATCTAGCTGGAGGCCATTAAGTAGCAGTAAGCCCCTGGGGTCAATACTGATTTCACTGTTTAATAGTTTCATTAATGATCTGCATGATGAGGCAGAGTGTACTGTTGGCAAGTTTGCTGACAACACTGAACAAGAATGACTCTGGATAAACCAGAGGGGCATTTTTGCCCTCAGGAGGGAGCTCAGCAGGCTGCAGAAATAGGCTGAAAGGTATCACCTGAAGTTAAACAAGAAGTACACCTGTGGAGGAACAATCCCATGCAACCATACATGCTGGGGATCACCAGCTGGAAATCAGTTTAGCAGAAAAGGACCTGGGAGACACTGTTGAACATAAACCAAACAACCTGCTTTTGCTGAAAAGGTGGCAATCACCTCCTGGGCTGCATTAGGCAAAGTATTGCTAGTAGGGCAAGAGAGGGGATCCTTCCCCTCCACTCAACCCTGGTGAGGCCACACGTGGAGTGGTGTGTCCAGTTCTGAGTTGTCCATTGCAAGGACATGGAGAGACTCAGTGAAGAGCCACAAAGATAATGATGGGACTGGCATATCTCTCCCATGAGGAAAGGCTTAGAGAGCTGTGACTCTTCAACCTGGAGAAGGGAAACTTCAGTGAAATCTCATCAGTATGTATAAATACCTGAGGGAGGGCACGCAGAGAATGGGGCTGGGCTGTTTACACTGGTGTCCAGTGACAGAACCAGAGCTACACTGAAGCACAAGAAATTCCCTCTGAACAGCCAAAAATATTTTTCTCCAGTGACAGTGACTGAGCAGGTTGCCTAGCAGGGTGGTGGTGTCTCTGTCCTTGGAAATCTTCAGAAGTTGTCTGGACATGATCCTGTGCAGCTGTTTCGAGGTGGCCCTGCTTGAGCAGCAGGGTCAGACCAGACAACCTCTGGGAGGTCCCTGTCAATTTCAGCCATTCTGTGAATCAGTGAGATGATGTTCTGGCTGTCAAGAAAAAGCCTTTGTGAATATTCAAGACAGATTCACCTCAAAGGGAGAACAGGGATTTGTTAGGCCTGCACTGAAATGTCTAAACATCTGAGACAGAAAGATCCCCCTGAAAATAAGCTGTCAGTCCATACCATTGTAGTTTCCACATCCTCCCAATATGGTTTAAAATCTTGGTATACTGAATCTACAAAATGCATGTTAGGCACATAGAACTCCTGAGAATGATGGAGGGAACAAAACATTTCTTTGGTCTGCTGAAATGAGTACTGTGGATTCTTCTTGGAAAAGTGAGGTGTTGGCGTGCAGAAGCCCAGGCAGAGAGAAAAGGTTCTTCTCTACCAAGGAAAGGCAAGAGTGTGCACCAGGGCATAGGAGGTTCCTGAAGTCAATTGAGAAGGTGGTAGAGATGCATCAGGGCAGTAGCACAAGGCAGCTGCAGAAGGGACATTCAGCCTTCTGCAGCAGGAAAATAATGCTTTGAATAGGTAAGAACTGTTTTGCTGGCTGCCTTTCCCATAATGACAGGTGTTGTCTTCTACTGCTGGCTGCTTGGGTAGCTAAATTGGCATGGCACACAACTGCTAAGGATGAAGTAATTTGGCTGCAAGCATGCTTCTATAAGCAGAACACAAGACAAAAAACAAAGCTTACGAAAGTCTATAAAAGTTGGAACAGGAAGGAACTTCATAGGCCTGAGGGAGTTTAAACCTTTTCTTTAATTATTTTAATTTAAAGTGATAACAACAAGAATTCCTTTTGGCTGCAACAATCTTCAGAATTCTATGATTAAGGACTCAGTGGTCAATTGTTCTCTTGATGGTTTGTCAGCATTTAGAGTTATATTTGTTATGATCATCCCCTATTCTGTCTAAAAGCTGCTTTCAATGGATTATTTTTTTACAGGTATCTTCAAATGGCATACAGTCCACTCCATTGAATCTTGCAACTTACTGGAAATGTGATGCTAGCACTACTGATGTGAGAGTGGATTATAAATATAATCCAGAGTCTATGAATGTGCCTAGTATGCTGTCTAATGTCCAGGTTGTGGTACCAGTAGATGGAGGAGTAATAAACATGCAATCACTTCCACCTGCAAAATGGTAATATTAATATCTTTCAGTATTTTTTTTTCAGATTCATTTCAGTGCATTCACTAGTATTGTAGCCCAAAAAGTTTCAGGGAAAAAAGACATCAAAATCTGTAGTATTGAGTGTCTAGACATTTTCTAGTCTGAAACAGATCACGTGCCGCCAGTTCACTTAGACTAAAATGAGACAATATGCCCCCATCCCAGGTGTGTAATAACACAGTCTCTATATGAAATTTCCAATGTTTGCTTTCTTTTGGCCAATAGATAGGATAGACAACTTTAATACATTAATTTTGAATAGTTAAAAAATAATTTGCACTTATGCATGTAAATATATTCATATATGTGGATTGTATAGAGAAAGTAGCAGCAGTGCAGTTCTTAAAAAGATTTCCTGAGTGTTCTAGCTTAAGTCTTAGCTTCTAATGGAAATGGTTTTAAAACAAACCTCAGTAACTGAGGAATTCTCCATAAGCCAGGTAGCATTGTCTCTCAAGTGTAATGTAGATTATTACCCAACTAGCAGCTACCTGCCACCACTTTACCTCCTAAGCGTTCATTTACAGTAGCACTTGGAAGTGAAACATAGATCTGGGGTAATTGTGTTACTACAAGTTTGTGAAAACAAGCAGAGCAGTACAGTCCTGGAGCAAAAGCAGAATTCAATCACTGTGCCTGTGTTTTGGTGGCATGTAAGTACTTACCCAGCTGTAACATAAATCCTGGACAGTTTATTTCCAAGAGGGTCTATTTAACATGGAAAAGGCAAAGAATACCAAATTGAAGGAAGTCAGACTTTGCTAACGTTGTTTCTTATATATCAGTTTACCTTACAAAGCACAAGGCTTAGAAGAAAAATAAACCTGATTTATCAGGTAAATTGCAAAGTTTCTGGAGGCAGTACATTTGATGGTGTTAATTGGACAAAGTAGTAATACAGTGCCATTTTAAGTGGAAAAAAATTCTGGCAGGACTGAAGCTGTCTTGACTTGGTATTTCAAGGGAGTGATACTTTTCACCAGATCTTAAGCTTATTCTGAGCAAGGACAGGTTCAGTATCCTGCACGAACACCATGACTGCACTGTCTGGTGAAGCCAATCTCCCTGCTCAGGCTTCTTCCACATATCCCTCTATAATGAAGCTTGAGTGAAAACAGGAACACACCCCCAGAAGACCTAGTGCCAGCTAGGAAGACTTAGTGACAGTTGCATTACTGACTCATTAGATTAGGGGATTTGAGTCCAGATTCTCTTTTTTACCTAGGCAGCTACCAAAGGCCAGAATTTTGAGCCTGGCAAGCTGACAAAATAAAAAAAATTCATTTACATCCCAGACAGCCTTAGTATTTGTGTTGTTTTACCTCTTTGGTCTAATGAATTGGGTGTTGGAGTTTTTGTCTTTTTTTAGAAATAAATGCTTTCTAGAAACCATTTCTTGACATCCTTTGAGTAAGTGCTACCGTCTGTGCTCCTTGTGTTATCATTTCAGTCCTGCTGCATCAACACCCAGTACAATTTCAAACCTATCAGCACTTCATGCTGCTCACAGATTTAAATTGTTGACTTTCCTTTGATGGAAGTGCTGTAAAGTGCTCCAGGAGTTAAAATGCCCTGTCAGCTTAGAGACTGTTGTGCTTGGTGCTCTTTTCTGCCCCTTCACAGTGTCTGAAGTTAGCTTAAACAGTGTCACTTACACCAATCGGTTTTACTAGAGTGGAAATGGAATAAATTTCATACTTCCAGGACTTTCACATAGGGGACGGCAATCAACATTGCTCCCCCTCCTACCATCATCATGAAACTTCAAGGCATAGTTTCCAAACTGCTTCCAGGGTAACTTACCTTTAGAGACTGCAGAGGGTTTTGACTTTCGGAGCCACAGGTGGGGACTCAGGACAGTGTTAAAAGTATAAAAATGTGTTGTATAAAATGTATAAAGAAGTGTATACTTCTGAACTTGCTGTTCTGGATCAATGCAGACACACCCATTTCTTTTCCTCTTTTCCTCCTGTAGTTTTCCACAGACTTACCTTAAAATGAGCAAACACTTTTATAGACCTCCACTTAGAAATGTCTGTAAACATACCAGTGCAGTCGAGGGAAATAATGTGCTAAAACCGGTGCTTATAACTAACTTACCATTCTCTTACAGGAATGCAGACCAGATGAAAGCATATTGGAAAATATCTAGCATTTCAGAGAAGTCTGAGAATAGAGGCAAGTTAAACTCTTGTTTTGTTTTCTTGTACAGAAAAAAAATTAAGAGTAAAAAGGTAATCATTCTAGCCTCTACACCTTCATGCTTCTTTACACATCTTCTCATGCTGTATCCTCTTTAGCCATTCATCTTCTTTTCAATTAGTTGCCTCCTGAGAGATTCCATTAATAGTGAGATGTCAAAATATTAATTTATTAATTAGCTATACAAGCAAAATTAATGAAGTCCCCTGAAAGCAGTTAGTAGCTCCAAAATTGAGTTTAGCATATTATTTGGAAGTGAGCAGTTTTCAAATGAAAATAGGTTTAATATCTGTCTTTTCATACATGGACAATTTAAATAAATTTGAAGAAAGTAAGTGGAAGAACTGGACGAAAGAAAGAAAAAATAATCCAGCAGTCCTGTACTGAGATAGATGATTCTTGACCAGCATTTTGAGTCTTGGTTTTGACCATAATGATTCCTGGGAAAAAAATGAATCTATGCACATCTGCTTGGAGTAGTATTTTACCCAGTATTGTGTAAGGTACTGACAGCTGTCCTCTGCCCAGCTGCCTTTCTCTGAGCTCCAGTTATGTCACAGCCATTGCAGTGTCTGCAGGTGCAATATTTTTCTGAAGTAGTACAGGAGCCAAAGGGAAGCATCTCATCCTCAAAGCCTCTGTGGAGAAATGAACTCTAGTGAAAAGGAAAGGCCTTTAGTCCTGTTAAGAATTTAGTGAAGAGCATTGTGAAAACACAGATTTGCTTCTAAATGTTACTGGTTTTATATGGAAACCACAAGCCTGAAAAGGGAAGATTACTTCTATTTGTGCAAAGGCTGCAAGATTGTAAGTGTCATTCAGACAAAATCAGAGAGAATTTTATTGGACAGAGGTGGTTGCTGTAGTCTAGTGTACTTTGTCCTTCACTGACCTCACAGTTCTTTGCCATCTGTCTTCTATTATGGTTACATAGGAATAGCCCTCTTTTTTTCCCCCCTTTTCCAAACTGTGCAGCTTCTTTTAAAAAAAAGAAATCATACTGAAGCACAAATGGAGCAACTATACACCTGCGGAGCAGCATGAAATTGGCTGCTAGTGATATGGTTTGCATCTTGTGTGTTGACAGCAGACTTGCACATATCCCACTGCTTTAGTTGTATTTCTTCTCTTCCCACCATCTTTCTTCCTCTTTTCTTTGTGTATATACACATAGTACTCGCAATTTAGTGTTTAAGAGGAAGTAATAATATGCTGCTCTTACAGTTACAGAAACAGAGGGAGAAGTTGCACAAACACTGTCAATATTAGGACAAATGTCTTGAAGTCTTGGTGGATAGTGATAAAATGCTTTGGGGTTTTTCATGGTCCAACACATTATGTAATCTGTCAGTTTGAGAGAAAGAAAACAGAACTTCAAAGCACTTGAATATATGAGTTCCAGTACTTACGGTGGAAAGAAGCTCCAGTTTACTCAAAATGTGGCAGACCTACTGAAGAAACAAAATTGGTCTTAAGCTAAATTTATCAAGAACAAGCCACTGCATAGAACAGTTTCATTTAGTTCCTGCTTTTACCTCAGTAACATTTCAGTTATTGGCTTTCTTTGTTATTTAGCAGTTCATATTGACTAAGAATAGCAAGTTGTTTTGCAGAAGTAAAAATACTTGACATTTGTTATTGCATTATTAATTACTTAAATCTCATTTTCCCCTAGCATACTTTTACAAGAACAAGAAAAGAATTGTTTAAAAACTGTAAACTAGTTACAATGTAGGGGTTTTAAAATGCCTTTCATTGACTATAGTAATGCACTTAAAGTAATTTTGAACTTTTGCTGCTCTGTAATAGTACCAAAGTGATGATACTTCACCAGTGTTTCTGAAAAAATCAACTGAAATTTGTGAGGAAAAGTATTTAATCAAACTGTATTTTCTGTATTAGAAAAGTAATAATTTCTTTCCTCTGGGTACATTACTGCCTTTCATTCAATGGCCTTTTTCATGTACTTTCATCCAGACAACTTTTAAATATTCTGATGTACTTTCAAATCTGCTAGTAAAAAGCAGTTACTATGTTCATATCTATATATCAGATACTTTCTGCCATGAGATAGGTGGTATTACATACTTAGAGATCAGCAAGCATAAATGATGATTATAGGGTCCAATCAGGTATTTTAAGTAATAAGTGATTACTACTAGGCTGTTGATACATACTTTCTGTGTATGGGTTTCTTTTTAAATCATTCACCAATGTGAATGATTTAAATGTGTATTGCTTCTCTTTAAATCGTTCATTAGTCACTGTCTTAAACAGACTATTTGAAAAAAACAGACTTGTACTCTCATCTCCTTTGAAAACATATGTAGGACTGCCAAAGGTCATCATGCTAGTCACACTTCTTACTACTAAAAGTTTTGGGAGATGTTTTTGTTCTTGCAAAACAACCAGCTTTTCAGGTTTGTTGTTTTTACAGGTTCTGGATCCCTCAGGGCAAAATTTGAACTTTCAGGAGGACCCAGTAAACCAGCAACACTTGCAGTGCAATTCATCAGTGAAGGAAGCACCCTTTCAGGAGTGGATGTGGAGCTTGTAGGCACTGGCTATCGGCTTTCCCTTCTTAAGAAAAGATTTGCCACTGGTGAGACACTGATGTGCTTATACATTCAAATTAATAGTATGCATTCTCTAGTATTAAATTCTGAAATATGAAACTGTTAAATGAGTGATGTGTAAATAGTTACTTTTCATTAAAACATCTCTGACAAGTGTTTCATTGGTTTTTTTGTTTTTTTCATAGTTCCTCAGACTGCTCCAAGGAAAGTATTGACAAAATGTGGTTTAAATACTGACTGCAAAAAACCTACCTTTTTTTTTTTTCAGGGCGGTATATGGCAGACTGTTGATGTACCTGTGAAAGTCATTGGATCAAAGGAGTGCAAGAAACCCACTCCACCCTCTCTACTTTTCAAACACTATTTTAATATGCATTAATTTTTCCAAAATGTTGACCTACTTTCAGGCTAAACTACAGAAAGTAAATGCACTTTTGAAAGTCATTTTGAAAACTTTTTATTACTTTACAATAGCACTGAAGTTAACTTCAACACTGTCTGTAAATGATCAACTGCAATATCTGGGAAAAATTGTTGAAAATTTAGTAAATTTATATAGAGGAAGTCAAAATAGTAATCCACAGTTGTAATGAACATATGAAATTGTATGATGTACTGTAAGCATTAAACCTAAAATGTAGGACAGCAAGTAGGAAATATTTGAGCTTTCCATAAGTAATATTCACTTTTCAGATTCTTTAATTGCCAGCTTTTAATTGCCATTAAGATAGCAGACGCTAAGTCTTGTGTAGTTCTTCTACCCACTGATGCCACAAAACCAGCTAAGTTAGAGATGTATAAAGGAAAAATAACTTGATTACCATGTATCATGTATTATTAACATGTAAGTCATTTTATATAGGATTTTTTCCCTAAGTGCAATGTGTTACAAAATTGCGAAGCAGAGCAGAGATTTACTTCTGCAGTTAGTAAATTTTTTGGGCGTTGTGATTGCGATGCTGTAGATTTAATTTATTTTTATATGAAATGCATAACATTTGTGCCTTTCAAAAGAGCCTGTGCCTATCCAATTTGATATTCACGTGCCTCACTTCCTTTTTCAAAGTTTGGCTCTTCATGAAGAAAGCATGATGTTTGTATTATACACATAACTTTATAACAATTCCTTTTACGGGGATTTATTTAGAAAGCTGATTTGCAAAAACTGGAGTTTGTTTAAAGGGGTTTGAAATATTGAATTACTTCCTTATGGGGTAATTGCAATAAAATGTGGCTGTAGTAAAGGGAGATGCATCATGCAGGACTCAGAAACTTTCATGACATAACTTTATTGTCACCAAAGATGAGAATCCTGAAAAATTCTGAGGATAGTAAAAGCAAACTTCTGAAAGCAAACAGCATTACCTTTCACTTTGACTGCAAGTCTTCAGATTTTGAGTGATTTTGGGGATGTATGAAGTGAATGTACTTCAAGGACTTTAGGAGGAGTATTTTATGGCAGCAGGATGACAAATACTGCCTTGTTTATTCATTTTTTTCTATAGCTATCAATTTTAATATTTCTATTGTCATCTAATCTGCTTGTCACAGCCTAGGCAGCGGGAAGTGACATCATTAATATTTTTTAAAGCAAGTCAGTAATTTAGAAAATCTTCTATGTATTTATATTATCAAGGGGTTTTTTTTAAATGCTGAAATCAAAAGCATTGGGGCAAGATAATTCAATAACCTGCATATGGGAATTTCAAATGAACATTTAGAATACTAGTGTTATTTCAAATTTTCTATTAAAACAGTTAATTCGTGCAAAGCCAGTAGTGAAATGAACTGCGGAAGCTTTACGAGAAATGATGCCTTTGTAGAGGCTACCCAAATTCTAATGTATACTAGACACTTTTGCAGATAAGAGCTTTGTTGTTAGTACTAAGAACATACTGTACTGTAGATTTGATTGGAAGAGTATATTTGGCTTCTAATTTGCTAATCTTATTGATGGTAAATTTGTAACTCCTAAAATGGTACAGTCTTTTACTGGAATTTAAATTGTAATCTGCTTTGTAATCAAACTGATTAATGTCACAATACTTTATAAACGAAAACCCAAACCTGTTATTGCTATTTCTAATCAAGTATTACTTTAAATCCTAAGTTAAATGAAGTAGTTAATATTTCAGCACTTTTAAACTAGCCTTCATTCAGGTGTTTTCACATACATTTGCATTGGGTGCAGGTTACAATTTTGAAGCCATACAAGTTTATATTGACTTTTTGTAAAGAAACTCAAAAACAATGTAAAAAGTACATGTAGCTATCTGATATTAAAAAAAAAAAAGGTATGTA
>VXBX01009025.1:34618-45439 GCA_013400415.1 Scytalopus superciliaris
CAACTCTCAGAGTTTTGCAAGATGTTTGAGCAAAGTCCTTAACCTTCTCGAAACAAAAGTTGTATCTTGAATACTGTGGGAGAGGATAGAGGATGCCTTCCTTTGTAAAAAGTGCTGCTCTGTCCACCATGCTATGAACTAGAGTTTGTCATTACTGCACTCAGCAGCTGAGCATGGGGAGCAAGGTTCACCGAAGTATCTGCCTTTGCTTACAGGCAACAATAGGTTTCCCAGAGAGAGAAATGCAGAATCTCTACCTCCATTTTCTGAACAACCTTTCCAGATTGCTCAAGGTGGCAGTGCTTTTGCCAGCTGATCCCCAAGAGATGCCACAAAAACACACATTAGAATTCATAGGGGTTTGGCAAAACCCATCTTCTAGTCTTTCCTCTAAGTGATCATCCAGCTTAAAACAGTCTTACAGTAACCTGGATTTGGTCAAAAAGAGTAAAACCATAATTTGTGTTTCAGGAAGCAGCTCGTCCTTGTGTAGGCGGCAACAGCCCAGTCTCCTGCTTTTCAGGCTACAGATGGTTAGGAAAAGCCAACTCTTGTCACAAGTTGAAAAGAAGCTTCAAAAAAATGTTCCATTGTTCTTAAAGTGGTGACTGTTACCTCAATATCAGTTTATAAGCAAAAAAATGTGTTGAGTTTTACCCATAAGGAGTCCCTCCCAGCCCAGGGAACCACAGGGTCAGCTATAATTCCTATTTACTTCAGCAAAGCTGTCTGTCTCAACACACAGCAGGAGCAGTAGTATCCAGAAAATGCATTCACTATTTCAACTGCTGAATACAGTCTGCGAGTCATTATTTTAGTATCTGAAGCAAATCTTAAGATCTTGCTCCTATGTTGAGCAGCACCAATAGCCTAAACAGAAGCAGGAAAGTATTCACTGGACAGTCACAGTAGTCACAACACAGTCTGAACACAAGACAGATTTCTGCATCAACCCTGTAAAAGTTAAGTGCTAAATTTTGAAATCTCCTGGTACTACATTCAAATCCCTGTGCTCTTTTCTGTCAGGTTTTTTTAGGGTTTGTTTGTTGTTTCTTTTGTTTGCTTGTTGGTTTTTGGCTTTTTGGAGGGGGGTTGTTTGGGTTTTTTGTTGTTTTGTTGTTGTTGTTTTCAAGGTTTTTTCCCTGGAATTAAGAAAACAGTGGAATATTTTTAAGACCTTGGTTCGTAGTGAACAGTCCAAAGATTGGTTACCAACTGTGTTAAAATTCCTGTTAAGTCTCTTTTGAACACTTCCCTTTAGTTAAAGGATCTTCTGTTCTCTTTGACCTTTAAAAGTATTCCGTACTTTCTTCACCATTAATGTTTAGCAAAGCCTTCATCACCTTTCTCACAGCAAGGTAGGTTTTTGAATTGTTGTTGCCATTAGCCGTATTTAAAGACACACATGAATTGTACGTTTGCATTAGATACACAACCAGATCTAACCAGACATTCGCAAATAATGATTCAAATGAATGTTAGATTGCATCAGGTACATCTTTCATTGTTCACCTTAGATATTATTTGTTCTACAGAGGAAACTCAGCATCTTGTACACATTCCATGTCTGTAACTCAACTGTGGTAATAGTAGCAATCAGGTCTAGGTGAGGAATGTGTTAAAAATAACATGGGGGTATTTCTGTAGTGAATAAATTGATGTTATCCTTAGAAAATAAAGCACACCACATGAGACCTTCTTGCTGTAATTAAGGTTTACGTTTAAATCAGGAAAACACATGGCTGCTGGTAAGGATCATATTGGAGCTACTTACGGTCTGCTTACACCTTGACTTAGAGAGAGATACTGTTAGTATTTCAATAATCTGCTGTCAGCCATATCTAATCTTGGAGATTCCTTTTGGCATGTCACTTTCCTAAGCTGAGAAATTCAGTGCTTTTGTACAGCAGTTGTTTTCCTCTAGGAAGGTCTTAGACTCTGCAGAAGCTCCCACACTTGCTGGCTGTGAGCAGAACATGGGCTGCCAAAAAATGTAGTGCCAAAAATTAGCTCAAAAGTGGGGGCTGGAGCATACAGGTTGTGGAAAGAAGTAAATATAAATGAAACACTCTCTGATGTAGTCACCAAAGAAAGAATCATAAATTATACCTCATCTTAAGCTGCCTGAATGGCCTGCACAACCAAACATTAGTGATAACCAAGTCGTCATTTCTTGATTGTATTTGTTGTTAATAATCAGGTTCAAATAGTATGGCCAGGTGGTACTACAAAACATCAACTTCTAGATTTTTGGAGATGCTCATAAAGCAATAGTCCCATAACTGAGATGTCTACACTAATTAAACACAACTAAACTGGCTTAGGTGACAACTTCACGATGAGCCAGTTTGCACAATAGTACAATATTGTGAAAAGGCATGGGCCATGCTCTCCATCTTCACTAACCACACCTTTTACCAGCTCTGCCATGCATCATATCTGCTTGTGATTTAACTTACCCACCAGACCCAGAAAAAAATTAGGTAAATATCTGTGCTAAGTTAGGCCAACTGAACCAGCTTGCTGCAGGGTCTGACAAGCATCAGGCACAGGAATTCCCAAAGTAAGGGCAGAGAAGGGATAGGGAATGAGATTTCAGTCTTTAGGCAGCAACACATCACCATCCCAGGCCACCTGTTCACTAAATCAGAGAGAGGACCTAAGAAAAACTGGCTCAAATGACCAGACTCAAATGGAAGACTTCTCTTGATAGTGGCTATAAACCCTGAAGTTATAAACTGTGAGATTGATAAGAAAAGCAAACTAAACACAGGGGGTAGAAAAGTACATGTACATAGCTTAACTGAGAGTGATAAACAACAGTTTGTTCCAAAAAACAACAACAAAAATATTTGACTTCCACTGTGTTATGGGATCCATACTAGCTGGAAATGCCAGAATCAAGAAGAACGTGAAAGAAGAAGAAAGCAAAGTATTTGATAAATATTTTGCCACATTTCTTAAAGGGTATCTAGATCATGTAGTCACATGGTGAAAATACTTTTCAATCCAACAGCCGCTAAAAAGAGATATGAACATATCATCTACTAAAGATAAATATTTTTAAATCAGCATATCAGGTAAACAACATCCAAGAATTTAGTAGGCTTAATAAGCCATATTATGCATCATTAATTTTTATTTCAATGATTCTCAGATGCTGGAAAGTGTTAGAAGATTAAAAGAAAGATAACACTGTTACACACACACAAACAAAAAAAAAAGTGTCAATTCATATAACTGATACAGAAATTGGTGAGGAAATCAAAAAAAACATTCAAGATAACTAGTATCAATCGTGAACAAACTGAACAGAGGTCTTAAACTAATTTAGGATTAGGTTGAAAATCTGGATCATAAGAATTACAGGGTCAAAGGAAAAAAAAAGATTTATGTAAGATACCTGATTTAGAAGTACACAATATTTGGTTTACAACTAGAGCAATGCAAGAACATAATAGGTTAAAAAATAAGGTGTAACTGAAGAGGGAATCAACTTTGAACACCTTTCTGGTGGACTCCTGCAAACTCCATGATATTTAATATTTTTCCAGTTACTGATGTTAAAAAAACTGAAGTCTTGCAGATGACAAAAGGTTGAAGGAGAAAAAAAAATGAGTTAGACCTCAACTGCAAACAGTTTTTAATCATTTAACCATCATCCAAAATGGCGGAAGGTACTTTAGGATCAGTTAAGGACAAAACAGTATCATTTTGGGATAACTAAGGACTTTTGTAACTATTCTTAAAGCCATCCAGGGCTAGAACTTCTGACAGAAGATCTGAGGCTAGAGGGAACTCTGTACCTCATCTAGCCTTTTCCCACGCTCAAAGCAGGGACAAAGACCTGGAGTTTTACCAAACTTTCTTCAATCTCCACCCTTGTTTTCCTACATCCATGTCAGATCCTATGAGGCCCTTAAAGACAATTAAGCTGTATGATATGATTCAGGGTCACATTATGGACAGAGTCAAATGTTCTTATGCCTTCAATAAGAGTTCTACCCACAGAGTTGATCTAAATTCTATACATTATAACACAGTCAGGTACTGTCCAGAGAAGACACAAGCCTTGGTGGAGTGGTCTCCTAGCCACTTTCTTCCTATGTTTCTGAAATATTTACCCAGATAATCCAAGAGGCATCAGTGACTCCCTGTTTGGAGTATGGTATAGAAAGGGAAATAGATTATATGTCAGAAAAAGTACTTAATCAATATTCAGAAATTTTTCTTCATGGCACACAGACCAGCCCTCTCTCTTTCTCTCTATCTCAAGGCTTTCAGAAATTGCCTCTGGCCGCAGATTTCCTCAATAAGTAAGAGAAATCTGAGTTTGAGAGAATTCAACAACCTGTGGTGCCACATAGATGTTTAAATATTTTTTCACTATATGAAACACATAGCTTAGATGTGTGGCAGTAGTATCCCCATAGGTACTGTTAGTTGCACTTGCAACACAGAAAAAACAATAATGTGCCTTACTTCTGTGACAATGAATTCCACAATATGGGAGAAAAAACCCCGAGATTGCACAGAAATGAATTACCATCATCTGTAGCAACAAAATAAATGGATAAAGGAAGCAAACTGAAAAAAAAAAAAAAAAAAATTGGTTTGGGCAAGGTTCCCCTACAAAGAAAAAAACCAAAAAACAAAGAAACCCTTATGCCACATTTATAATCATATGTGAAAGTACTGGTTGTGATTAAGCTAACAATCCTTGGCTTTGTTTTTTTATTTAGTTTTAAACAAATGCACTAACATGTAAAATGCAGAGGTAGAGACATTAATCTTTATATTATTCCATTTACCTTCCTTTAAAATCAATGTGGAGAGTATTCCAAAAAAGCCATGGGACTTGCAAAGTTAGTGGAATATGAGTGGATCTGTTTTATACTGTCAAAACCTAAGGAGTGACTTCATCACAGCTGATATGAACATAGCTAGGAAAATAGTATTCCATGACTGTCAACAGCACTCTACAAGAAAAGTTACCAGAAACTTCCCCTGTGTCCATCAGAGCCAATGCCAGCCATCTCGAAGATGGACCTATTGCTGGCCAAGGCCAAGCCAGTCACGAATGATAGTAACACCTTTGTTGACAACATGTTTAAGAAGGGAAAGAAAGTTATTTGGTAAATGCAACTGTGCTCAGAGAAGATAGAAGTGAGAATATNGAACCACACGGAAGCAGTTCGTGAAGGGTATCCTGTGGAAAAGACACACTGGAGGAGTTTGTTGAAAACTGTCTCCCATAGTAGGCACCCCACACTGGAAAAGGGGAAGGATTCCACTGCCTGAGCAGCAGCAGAAACAACCTGTGATGAACTCACCATAGCCCACATTCCCCAGCAACCTGCACCATCTGTGGGGGAAGAGGTGCAAGTAGGGAGGTATGGGGTAAGTGTTTTTAAGATTTGTTTTACTTCTCNCAACAGCACTCTACAAGAAAAGTTACCAGAAACTTCCCCTGTGTCCATCAGAGCCAATGCCAGCCATCTCGAAGATGGACCTATTGCTGGCCAAGGCCAAGCCAGTCAGAGAGCATGGTAGCACCTCTGTGATACCATATTTAAGAAGGAAAAAAAGTTATTTGGTAAATGCAACTGTGCTCAGAGAAGATAGAAGTGAGAATATGTGAGAGGAATATCTCTGCAGACAGCAAGGTCAGTGAAGGAGGATGAGGAAGTGCTCCAGGTGCCCAAGGTGAGATTCCCTTGCAGTCTATGATGAAGACCCTGGTGAGGCACCTCCATGGAGGTCCATGGGAGTCCAGAGATCCACCTGCAGCCTATGGAGGAGACACAAACTGCAGAAGGGGGGTGCCCAAAAGATGGCCACAACCCTGTGGGAAGCCCATGATGGACAAGGCTCCTGGCAGAGACCTCCAGNCTTTGAGTGGTAATACATTCAGTTAATTTCTCCAAGTCAAGTCTGTTTTGCCTGTGACAGTAACTGGTGAATGATGTCTCCCTGTCCTATCTCACTCCTCAAGACTTTTGTTATATTATATCCCTCCTGCTCAGCTGAGAAGGGGAGTAACCGTGCTTTGGTGTGCACCTCCTGGCACCCTGCCAGGGCCAAACCACCACAGGAGTGGACAAAATATTTATCAGCCCAATAACGTTTGGCACACAACCTGGTAAGGATCTGGTCTAGATGTTTAATTCAATACATGTCAATCCACACACTGATGGTAGAGGGTCACCATGGCTCATGTATAAATACTGATCCTTTGACTAAGATAGATGTAAACCAGCACATTTTGACCACTAAACTCAAGCACTTTCAGTAGCGAGAAAATCTCACTGCATACTTCCAAATGAATCCTCACTGCCCAACTGGGACCTGTCCTTAGTCTGAGAAGTCAAGGTTTCTCTTCTACTTAAAATTTGTTGTAATTTGGGCAAGCACAAACCATCACCTACAGCTCTGGAAACTAGAATTGGATGGGAAGACAAAAACATCCGGATACAGATTTCTGGCAAACCAAAATACAAAACTCCCAGGTCACAGCAAGTAACTAGTCTGATCTTGTAGCATAGAAATGAACATTCAATCCCTGAAGACATGGAATCATAGAATTCTTTAGGTTGGAAAAGGCTTTTAAAATCATTGAATCCAACCATTAACCCAGAACTGTCAAGTCCATCATTCAGCCGTGTCCCAGCTGTCACCTCTACACGTCTTTAACTTACCTTCAGGGACAGCACCTCTATCCCTTCCCTGAGCAGCAGGGTCCAATGCTTGGCAACCCTTTTGGTGAAGAAATTTTTCTTGATAACTGTTCCAAATCTCCCCTGGAAATACTCAAAGATTTTTCCTCTTGTCCTATTGCTTGCCATCTGGGAGAAGAGACCAGCCTCTACCTCACTACAATCTCCTTTCAGGTAGTTGTAGAAACCAATGACGTCTTCTCTCGGCCTCCTTCACTCGAGGCTAAACAACCCCAGCTTCCTGAGCTGCTCCTCATAGGACTTGTGATCCAGACCCTTCACCAGCTTTGTTGCCCTTCTTTGGACACACTCCAGCACCTCAAGGTCTTGCTTGTCATGAGGGTTGTAGGAAGAATTCCTTCTGCTGAATTGAGTCTTTTCTCCTGAACTTACTCATTTACATGTAAAAGTTAATTGAACTCAATGACACACTGTCAATGTGCATGTTTTTCCTAGTTAAGTGTATATCCAACCTACTGGCCTTGTGGTACTTTCAAAGAAGGACACTGAAATCAAAATACTAAACAGAAAATTATGTCTTTTAAGTTTTAAAAAATGCACACCTAAGGTGGGGAAAGATTTCTTCAAATCTTGACGGGATTTCTGCATGCACCAGATGAGAAGTGCTGGAATAAAAGAGCTTTGCATCCATCTTTGCTTCCTTACTCAGCACAATTAAGCTGTCCTTCTCTAGGATTAAACTTCTTATTGTGAGAAGTGGCACATCCTTCCACCAGAGAAGGGTTTTCTGCCCAGACCCTTATTCTGATGGGTGTAGCACATAAGAGCAGTCACAGGACTTACTCTCGTTTCCTCATCCCAGTGCCATCACATTGCAGTGCAACAGGTTGTGCGTTACCAGCTGAAATAGCTGTCATGCCTTCCTCTTAGAAGTCAAATATAAGCAGGATAAGCAAATCCAATAAATTAATATGCAGATCTGAGATACGGATCTACCTCTCCTGGCCAAAAGAAAGGAATTTGATGAGGGTTAATGCATAACTTCTTTGAATTTCATTAATTTTTAATAAGTTCTCTCTCACTTCCTTTCAGTATTTAAAGGGGGCTTATAAGATGGGCATAGACCTTTTAGCAGGGCCTATTGCAATAAGACAAAGGTTTTAAACTGAATTGAGGGGAGATTCAGAGCAGATAAAAGGAAGAGATTTTTTATGATGATGGTGGTGCAGCACTGGAACAGATTGCCCAAACTGATGGAAGCATTCATGGTCAGGTGGGACAGGTCTCTGAGCAACCTGATCTAGTTGAAGGTGTCTCTGCTCATTGCAGGGGATTTGGACTAGATGACCTCTAAAGGTCCCTTCCAACCCAAACCATTCTGATTCTGTGATTCTGCAATTTACTAACAGAAATATTGAATGAGAGTGTTGTATTAATACACTTTTTAGAGGGCTGGAGCAGGGAGAGTGCAAAAGAAGATATAGGGAGGGTAGGCAATGACTATCAGCCAAGTCATGAACACTCCTGACATGCACAGGCTCTGAAAAGAGCAGTCAGCTTGGTCTTCTTATTGGGTCTTTCTCAGTTCCTTCTGGAGGAGGGATCTTCACAGGTCACTAGGGTACACTGCATGAGCACAATGCCACAGACCCAGTTGACTGCTGTTTTGTGGGGAGGGCCCCAGGACCTCATTCTCTCTCCCTTCCAGTATGGGCAGCCCTATACTCTTTTCTGTGATTCTTTTGTGGCTGTTTGCCAAACTGCAGAGAACTATTTCAGGGTTAATTAAGTTTGGTTCAAAAGCTTACTGAATGTTGACAGCAATGATTTTGTCATTTCTGAGCCTATGAAATGACAATTCTAATAAAGAAAATATTTTGTACCCTTGCATTTCTTGGTGTAGCTCTTTTGACTCTACCAGAACCTAAATAAGCCAAAACACACAGTTCTTAGCTATTCAACTGAGCTTTGGAGTTTCTATGCACACCAACTGCTTGCTGTGAACTGGCTGTACAGGACTTAATGTAAGCTGGAGAACTGGGCCACTCTTGACTTCTGCATCATCATCTCATTTGGTTCACACCATCACAGCAAACAAGTAGCAATTTATAAGTTAAAATTTACTATGCAATTTTTTCTTGCACTCTTCAGCAGTTCTTGCTTCAAAGTGTACTAACAAGGGATTACCTGTCACTGAAACAAAGTGAGTAGCATCTACCTTGACTCAAGGATCTTGTACAAAGCTTCGAAGTGCTGTGAATTGCAAACACTAAGTATTTCTCTAGTGATTACGTTTTCACCAGGACACATTAGGACAACCTGAATTATCTCACTGTGTTTTCGAATGTCTGAAAAGGTTCTGCAATTTGTGTTTAATGGTTTGAACTGAAGCACAATCTCTGCACATTCAGTATTTTGCATGTCTAATTTCAACATCTGTGCTTTTATTTGCCCCTCTTGTATTGCTCACAACAGATCAACATCTGCACAGTGATATTTTAATCTAGAAGTGATCAGCCTTAAGTCCTTTTTACTGCACTTGTACCCTCATTTCTAGAGACCATCATCTTTAGGCAAATAATTCAAGTCAACTGTCTCTGATATTTATAAATGTTTGCTCAATAAAAGAAAAAAAGAAAGGAATGAGAAGTTAGTAATTTTCATTTATATTTAATCAGATTATTGCCTTAAGTAGTGGCTTCTATCAGAATAGCCTCAACTGATTTCCAATCAATAAATCATCAGCCACTGTATTTCCATGCTTATCATCCTGACTGATATTCTTCTTGTCAGTGTCTTCATGAGTGTTACTGACTGTGAGCCCAGAAATAAATTCAAAAGCAATGATTTTCAAGTTGTTCTGGGTTCCCTGTCATACTCCAGCTGTGAATGTACTGCACTTTTCCATAGCTCTAGGATTTCTTTCCATGCAAGTAAAAAATACTTAATTTTCTCCACTAGCACTAGCAGCCAAAAACTACTGTCATATGATGATGTCCAGACTTAACACAAACAATTCTCTCAGTACTTTCCTGTATCACAAAACCCAATGTGGTTCCATTTTTGTCAAATATTACCACTTACACTGTGGAATTAAAACATTCATTACTTGTAGTTAAACAGTTATTGTGTTAAAAGTTTAAAAAAATATAGTTAAAAAACAATTCTTATTGTAAATCACAGGGTATGGCTCACAATTACAGTTATATGGCTCACAATTACAGTTTTATGACTGCAGTCCCATGACAGGAATCAACAGCCACTTAATCCACTGAAAACTCACACCAGGCTGAGTGACAATCTCAAGAACTGAAAAATGATGTTTCTGAAATCCCTTCTTTCATCATGGGGGTCAAATCGATAAGCCCAACACTGCAAGAAACCCAAGTAGTGGATGGAGGGAGAAAGCTGATGACAAGTTCTGGGGAAATAATTTTCAGGTAAATTCTAACCAACAAGCTTGTTAACTTTTGTTAAGACTGACCATTTATTTGTTTTGGTTTGGTTTGGTTTTGTTGTTTTTAAACTGAAATATTTGAAGTGTTAGCTTTGATATAAGAAGTATTTACATAAAACAAAAAACCTGTTTATATAACAGGAAAAGAGTCAGAACATATATCACAGCAGAGATAGTTTAATAGTATCAGACAACTGAAGAAAGCTTGGCCTGACAAAGTACCTCATACAGAAATGTTTTTATTAATTATTTAAGCCCTATGTTGGGAAAACAACAGAACCAGAATGATGTATTAGAAAACTGACATATAAACATAAGTAAATCTCCTTGTGTCACTGTTGTCAGACATCACAAAACGGTCTGATTCTACATTTTGATGTTTTCTTGCTCTTTGCAACAATTAATCTTCACCTTGTGTTTGTAACAGCAGTACTGATCTTTCATTCTCTTCAGGCTTTTAAAAAATTCCTTGCTTTTTTCTTCACTGAAATACTTTTCTCACCACATGTTACACCCTGGACCCAAAGCCCCAAGCTTTAGTGGGTGTACATTTTAATTTCTGGCTTCAAGAGATTTCAGTCACAAAGACCCTTGTAAAGCCTTTGGTTCTTTGGTAGCTTGAGTTCACACCCAGGGAATAACTACACATTTTTCTCTAAGAGATTTCTTTTAATTTGGTGAGAAAAT
>VXBX01009025.1:45682-57207 GCA_013400415.1 Scytalopus superciliaris
TAACACACAAGTTCACAAAAGCATTATGACAGATTGCTAGGACTAACAAGCATTGCTATAGCCAAACGCCCCAGCCTCTGACCCCCCGGCCACTCTGGGGTCCTTGGCCCGAGTGAGGGCCATTGTTCTCACTGTCCCTGCCAATCCAGGCTGGGTCAGGGGCTCCAGGACTGTGGGGTGTTACAGGGCTATCCCTGTTCTGGCTCATCTTGTTTTGACTCATATAAACCCACACTGTTTAGCCACACCTTACTGGCTACTAGGCTGACACCAGCCAGCCAGGCAAGATACAGTTCCCATGTCGTTCACACGGTGTCCTTCAACTGCTACACCACTTACAAGTGACACATCCTAATCTTCTTTCCCTGGCTCCTTGTCCTCTCACACAAATGCTTCTTACATGTCACAGCTCTTGTCTCAGCTTCCAAAGCCAGCTTCTTCCTCCACACCTAGCAAGAAAGCATCTTCTCCCATTTCCAGTGGCTACACTGAAAGAAATCTGTCACAACTAGACTCGGCCAGCCCTTAATGCCTAGCAAGTTCCTAAGTGTGTCAAAGTAAGGCAAATATTGATAAGGCTAAAGTGACGACAAAGCGAAGTGCTCCTAAAATGTGAGACGTGGCACTACCTCCCCGAGAGAGCTGCTTACCTGCCTCACCACAAAGTCACTGGTATTTCAGGGGCACACTAGACCCTGGCCAAGTACACAAGACTCTAGCGCTGCCTGTCACAGCCCTGCCACAGCGACCTGCCCCTGAGCTCCGGCCCATCACCCTGGAAATGCCGCAGCAGGGCAGCGCACACACCCGCTCTGCCCGAGCGCCGGCTCGCATCCCGCCGGAGCATCGCCGCATGCCCGCGGGCCGGCCTGGGCCGCCGTCGGGCGGGGCGCTGGGCGCGGGGGAGGCGGTGCCGCCGAGGCCCTGCTGCCCCCGGGGCGGATCGGCTGGGCTGGGCTCAGCTGGGCTCGGCTTGGCCCGGCCTTGCCTTGCGCCGCCGGGCGCGGGTGCTTAAACAGCAGCTCCGGCTGCGCTGCCGCGTCCTTCGCACCGCGGGCAGGTGAGCGGGGGGCGCCCCTTCGCCGGCATCCTGCGGGCCCTGAGGCTGTGTCACAGGGACGGGACGGGGGGTGCTGGGGCACTTGCCGGGGTGCTGGGGCAGTGCCGGGGATGCTGGGGCAGTGTCGGGGGTGCTGGGCCAGTGCCGGGGATGCTGGGCCAGTGCCGGGGATGCTGGGGCAGTCCGGAGGCTCTGCTGGCGCGGCTCCTTCTCCGGCTGCCCCCGGCCAGGGTCGTGCCGCCTCTTCCAGTCGCCGCCATTCCCTTGTTCTCCCTCTCCTCCAGGGTGCGAGCTGGGTTGCCCCCTGCGTGTGAATTATCCGGGGCGTAAATGTCCTGTCTCCTTCCCGGACAGCCCGACGCTCCCGACGCTGCTTCCCCAGCGAGCTTCACGCTGTCTCTGTGAGAGGATGGAGTGTCTCTGAAGGGGCCTCTACAGTTACTCTGCTGATGTATAGTACCCTCGTGGCTGATGGTGGCATGCGACTGTGAGGGCACAGGTGAAGAGGCTCAGGTGCTGCTCCCTCATGGTGGACAGGCTGCCCTGCCCACTCTTTGCTCCAGAATGATGCACAGGAGCTTTCAGGGCATAGTCCACCGTGTTGAAGACCTTAGTGTGTCTTAGAACACCAAGTGACTTAGAATAGAGTATGCCTGATGGGCTGGTGCTTGAGGAGGGGTTTGGCATGGAATGCTGCCTCTCTTAGATGGAGTAGATCTTAATTGCTTGTCCATTAACTTGTCTGTGGCTTAATGCCCCAGGCCAGCCTCAAGAAACTGGGACAGAATAGCTTACAGTCGCTATTGGAGCCCTACATCTCATAGATGGTCACCATGGTCTATCCCATGGGTCACAGATTTGTAAGTCTCTTTGTCTTGTGCCTTTTGCTGCTTTGAGTACATCAGCCCTGTGGGACAGACCTTCCCTGAAACTGATCTATAGTTTGTGTTACCTGTTTGAAAAATGTCAGCTCTGGCTTTAACTGTGTCTGTCTGCCTTCTCCTCAGTCTCCTTGCAGGTACTCCAGAAAATAGGAGACATTTTGCCACAGGTCTTGTGTGCAACACTGGTGTGTAAAGTAAAAAGCATCCCAGCTACAAGCATAGAACCCTTCAGAGCTCACTTTTGAATCTAGGTGCTGTCCTAGTTGCCTGCATGGCATCCAACCAGTGGGTTACCAGCATTTGTTTTGCAAGCTCCTCACTGTGTTCAGTCAGACTTTCAGTTCACTGATGAAATGAGTGAGGAACATTTGTGGATTAGCTTTAACAGTAGCTGCGTTTCTCTTGAAGCTCAGAGGGACAGGAGTTGAGAGTTTTGCAGATGCAGCTCTGTCTAGCACAGGTCAGAATCTCTGACAGTGCTGGTTTGCAGTGGGAAGGATCCCTGGGGTACATGTGTCTGGAGACTGGCAGGATCTGACTTTCTGAAATTTCCTACTGCATCTACTTTACACCAGTTCTCTGGTCACTGACTCCTGCTCCACCTGCAATGATCATAGACAACAGCACAGCATTACCCTTTCTATACTGTTGACAATAATTTTGTCAACCTGTGTGGGCAGAGTTTCTGTGGTATCCACTCCCTCCTTAGGAATCCGTACACAATGTCTAAATATTGGAATCTCCCTCCTAGGATATCCAATTTGTATGCTCTGTGAGATAAGAGCATTGTCAGGCACTAATTACAGACTGCATACATAAGAGATTGAATTGGGTGTATTTGGCATCTCAGAACTTGCTAGTGCATGTAGTCTTAATATTGCTTGAAAATAGAAAACTGAAAGCACACCCTGTACATTCCCTTAGCTCTTCAAATAAGTGGTTAAAAACATCATGGGGAGAGAAGAGCATGTGGGTGAAGGTTAGTTTAACTAGTATACTCATCCATGGTGTCTCTACTGAATGTCTAGTTGAGAGTCTAGTCCAGGGAGGCAGTGTGTCTGTAAAGAACAGAAAATGGTGCGAGTATGGAAGCAGATGTGAACAAAGAAGGAAATTAGAAATAGGGGTGAGAAGAAGTAGGGAGTCGTTCAGGTTTTATCATGGAAGTTAAACTGAATGAAGTTGAGAGGATTTTTCCTTATGGATAGCTTGACCTCTAAGGAATCCTGATTTAATTTAAAACCTGGGAAGAAAAACAAAATAAAACATCACAAAAAGTAATCACACAATTGCAGTGGCAACTTCCCAATAGCAGTTCAAAATTTGGAAATATAGATGAAAAAATGGAAAACTTGAAGTCCTTGAAAAGGGTGGCTTGAGAATTGAGGACTGCAACTTACCGTAGTCAGTTGTAAACTGTAGTTTTTGAAATAACAGCACAGACTAAACCTGATCCTTCTGCATGAAAGTATTTGCACTTTTGCAAGAAGAAGAGGGGGAACTGGACCTACTATGGGAAGCATGGAACAGAGGGTCAGCAGTGTCTTAATGATTGCAATGCTTTTTTGCTTTTAATTCTCTGTTCCCGAATTCATAAGGTCTGCATGAGACTATCAAATTTCATATGTGGAGAGTAAGTTTATAGCTGTGCTTGCAATGAAAATATTGGACAATATGAACTCTGAAAGCTCAAAAGGAATTGTAGTAAAGTATTTTCAAATTCTTGGAGTTGTAATACAAATGTTACACACAAAAATGGCAAGAAACTGTGATGCCATTTCCTGCTCCATATACCTGGCATAGGTCTGACTTACAAAAGGATAAAGCACTATATCATTTAAGTTAAGCTTATAACCAGACTTCCTTTGCAAGCTATGTTTCAAATTCCCATTTCCCCTCATACTTAACTGCCTCCACATGACTGGATTGTGTTCTAGCAGTTTCTAACTTCTTATTTCCATGTCTGTTTTCAGACTTGAGGTTAATATGAAGGGCAAATTCCCCTATGTCCATATGCCTGTGGAGAAATCAGATCTAGTGGAAATATTTCAAGCACATAGTCAATATAAGGCTAGCTTCTTTGTAAAAATATTTTTTCTTAAAACACAAGAATTAAAATTTAATCTTATATGGGGTTTTCTGTTAAAATTTCAAAGTAGTGTAAGTGAAAGTTAGTCTGCTCTTGGATTTTGCAGCACAAAATCTGTGGTTTCATTCTGAAAGCCATAACAGACTCTTCTGAATGTTCCTTCTCTTGTGGCCTGAAAAAATTGAGAAAATATGCACATACTTTGTTTCTAATGTGTTTTAACTTAATCTCATAACAACAAGATTGGTAAAACAGAAGCAGGCACTGTGTTGGAGCAATAAGAACAAATCTTTAGATTTTTCTTTTTAAGGGCTGTGCATTTGAATTTACTTCCCCCCCACCTCCCTTTCACATTATTTTCTTTCGTCCTAATTTATTTGTACTTATGTCCATGTTTTCTTTCTGAGAGGCAACCACAGAGAAAGAATTATTCTTCTCCTCCTCTTCTCTTTCCTCCTTTTCTTTGTTTCAGAGGCTCTTTAGTCAGCTTTGTGTATTTGTTGATAAGTCAGTAAATCTGATAAGTCAGTAAATAGAAAGGACAGTATGCAGTTATCAGAAACAATTTTAACTTAGGAAAGACCACTGTAATCAAGGAAGGGGGAGTAATCAACCCAATCTATTTTCTCTACTCAGAAGAGCCTTCACACTGACCCCAGCTCAGGCAGTATTGAAAGTGTGCTGAAATAAAGTTCTTCTGTTTGAAATAAATCAGAATTTCTGCAGTTTCTGTTTTGTGACATGCTGTCCTATCTTAAGTGCTCTTTATAACCATTTTTCCCCACAACGTGAATCTGACTCTTCTGCCAAGGGAACCGTAATTAGCATTTTTTCAAACTAATCTTAGTAGACAGTTACACTGAAGTCAAAGCACCCAAGAAAAACTTAGTGAACATAGTTTACAAATTAACTGATCACAGTAATGGAATGTGTTAAGGGGAGGTCCCTCAGTTTTGCTATTCAAGATAGCCAGATAGGAGATTGTTGCTTCCTGCAGTGGCCTTCTTGCTGTTTCCTTGCCTGTCAAGTCTTGTGCTTACTGTGCCTTTTACCTGCATCTGTGCTTACTGTGCCTTTTGCTCTGCCTTCTCCTGTGCTATCGGTGGGCCTGGTTTGATGTTCAGCAGTAAAACCTGTCATAACTTTCAGTCAGACTTTCCCTGTCCCAGTTTATCCACATCCAGCAGATTTGTTATCCATACTATTATATGGGCTGTTATTGGCCTCAACAGTATTTTCTGTTTTCTTCTATTTTACTTCAGAATCTAGACTCTTGTGGGCCAAGAAGCCTTCTGGGAGCCACCTTTGCTAATTTCTTTTCAAACATTGTTGAAGCACAAAGGATTCAGATGTAGGGGAAGTTGAAAATAAGTATAAGAGAACTATGCTTACTAACTCTAACTATGGAATCAGTGAGACTTGAACTACATGGTATTTAGAATGTTTGGGAGTTTGTTTTGTCCAGAATAGAATGAATAATCTTCTCTGTGCTTCCTTTTGCAGCTGTGTAGGACATGACACTGATCTAAGGAGAGAACCACAAACGGCTTTATTACCTGTGGAAGGAGAAGCAAGATGTACATGCTTTGAAAAGGTATTTGAAGGTTTACTTGGTCAAAATGTCCAATAGGCATTGCTCATTTTCATTAGGATGCTGTCTCTCAAAAGCTATCACTCCTGACTGTTCACTACAGAAATTTTCTGTAGCTTTCTGTTTTCAAGGGGAAAGTTAACCTGCCCTTGTTCCAGATGTTCAGCCTCTGAAAATAATGTCCCCTTAATCATAAGATGGTTTCTCTAAAGAAACAATTAATTTAGCTGTGCAACAGCAATTATAGTTGGTTTAAGAATAACTGTAAAGCAAGTTTGGTCTTTTCATTGGCATTTAAAGTCAGCAAAGTTGATTAGGCCCTGTAATCCGTAGAGGAGGTATCACAAAAGAGAAAATGTAGCAGAGTATGCAATAAAGGCTGAACAGAAGATTTGAAAGTAGAAAATATATTGTAGCTAGTCTCACTGTGTTTTTTTCTTTTGATTTGTGTATTTTCAGGTTCACAGATTTACTGTAGTTTGCTGCCATTTAATGCTAACAATTCATCTGCTTGTGGAGCTTCTGTTGTAATGTATCCAGTGGGTGCTCCTGCACCAGGAGGTGAAGGAAATAATGGACAACATGGGAAACTTATTTTTTTCCTTTTTGTTTTTGGAGCTGTGTTGCTCTGCACTGGATTCCTGCTTTCAGTCTTTATTCTCCAGTCATGCCCACCCAGAACCTTCAGTGACTGTAATGAGGCCCTTAAGGCTGCTGGGCCAGTGTTGGCTGTAACTGGACTGATTTGTGTTTTACTGGCTCAATCAAGGGCCAGGATGTATATAAGGCAAAGACAATTGCAAAATGAGCAGGTGTACAGCCTTGTTTTTTGTCATGGGAACTGTCAGTTTGCCCAGTTTCTCATATTTGGATTCCTGTTTCTAACTAGTGGAATGCTAATTAGCATCCTGGGCATCTGGGTTCCTGGCTGCAGCCCTGGCTGGCATACCATGCAGCTCAACCACACCAGCAGTTCTGATGTGGACCTCCAGGGCTGTGGATTCCTGTCACTTCAAATCATGGGACCTTTGATTGTGCTCACTGGATTGTGTTTCTTTGTGATAGCTCATGTTAAAAAGAAACAAAACTTAAATCTCAACCAAGATTTTTGTGAAAGTGAAGAACATCCTCAGAGCCCTGAATCTTTTCAGGTTACAGTAGGTGGGTAAATAATGTTGGAACTTTACATTTGAGAGTTAGTCACTAATGATTTACCTTGAAATTTCCTTGTTTGAGCTCTAGGCATGTCAGCTCTGGCATGTCAAGCCAGCCAAACACAAAAATGTTGCTTTGTCTCATTTGTTTTCTGTATGGTCAGTACAGTTACCATTCATAAAACCTCTCCTTTGGCATAAAAAGAAAGGTCTGAGTGTGTAAAGGAAGCAACATAATCTGACAGATGAGTCCAATCCCAGTTCCTTTCTCAAAGTGTGTAGTTGACACTGCAGATCACAGGTCTAATGACTTCTGTGACTATATTTAGGACTCCTTTTAGCCTGGAGCCTCTGACCTCTTAAACAGAAGAATCTGATTCATAAACATTGTATTTTATTTTTTTTAATGTTGAGCACATCTTCTATCAGTCACAGATATAATTGCAAGATGCCTTTGTTAACTGCACAGTATTTGAGCAAATGTGGTATGCTGGCAGAGAACAATACCCTGCATATAGCACTGATTTTAATGCCTGATGAATACATTCCATACCTAGGTTGTTGTGAGAACTCTGATTACTCTGATTATTCTCATAAACTCATTGATTAATGAGTCAATCATAGTATTGTTTGGCTGTCAACAGACTGACTGGACTTGAAATCCATAACGAAATTCAAGTCAATGTATAGAACTGTAATCTGGTGACCCTCAAGAAAGAGAAGGCTTTGAAGTCACTTTTCTAGCCACCAGGGTAAATAATTAAGAATTAATTCAGATTGTCTTTTAAGGCAAGAAAGCAAAATTAGTGGATTCCTTTTATCAGTCAGGAAAACTAAAACTGAAAGGCTGAAGGTTGAGATCTGGTTGACAGTGTTGTTCTGGAACAGTGGTGATTCAGGTAGAAAACATTCCCTGTCTCACAAATCAAGAATTTTGATGCCCTCTGAACTGTCCCCGCTCAAAAATTACGAAGGAAGAAAAGGTGCTAGGCAGCTGTGAATATTTATGTAAATTTTGCTGTCTCACTGACTGATAGAAACTTTCTATTTTTTAAAAAAGTGTTAAACTCCTAATTACAAAGTTGCAATTAGCAGATATGCTGCATAGCATACTTAATAGCAAACTATGTATCAATAGTCTGAGTCATGGTTAGTGTGCCTTGAGCTACAAGTAATTTCTTGCAGAAACTGTCAAGGCAGCAAATCAATCACCAGAACCATTAATGACTTGAATACTTTTATTATAGCACTGCAGTAGATGTGGAGAAACTTAGGCTGGCCTATTTTAGATATGTGAGGAAAACTAATTACTTGCCTACCTTTAAAATGAGCCCACAGTAACTGTGTGCTTTGCACTTCCAGTTTCTGAAGACAGTCAACAGTGTTTGTGTCTCTTAGCTAGATGGAACAGGCCCCCTCCCCAGCTGTATTTTCTAAATTAAATATTTCATTTATGAATATGCTGCATCTTTATTTTGGGATGATTTTGGTTTTGAATGTACCTCTTACCTACTCTAAACAGCCTAGAATGTAACAATTCTGTATGTGGGGTCATTGCACTCTGTCTTAAAAGATAGGCTAGTATAAATTCTAGGATACTGTTAGAATAATCAGTGATGCTGTTTTTCAGAGGTAGTAATTTGTATTTCTTCCCCTAGGTGATGCTGTAATGGTATTCCCACCCCCACCACCTCCTTATTTTGCTGACCCAATGTCACCAACTGTGGCACATTGTCTTATGTCAAGTGTTTTGCCTACAAGTGAAAATCCTCCACCATATCACTCTATCTTCACTGACGGGTAAGACTGTATTCTACTCTGTCCTTAAAAGTCTGACCTGTTCCTCAAGGTATCTAAGACCACGTTCTTATATAATCACTGTGAGTTAACTACTAGCCAAGACAAAGTTTTCTAGTGCATTACTCAACTTACTTCAGCTACTTTACTTGAATTGTCATTAAATTATTGTAGTATACAGAGGAATTACAGAGTGTCTTTTATGAGGATTAAATTCTTACCAGTTTATTATGACTGGAAAGAATTTCTGAAGTGAAAACAAAGTCTCATATCAGTGGCCCTTAGAACAGACTTTTTCTACAGCTTGTCCAAGAGGTGCTCCTGACAGCAGTACTGCAGTGACATGATACTCACATTTCCAGATTTTAGAAATCTCTGCAGAACCAGTGCAGCAAGCCTTTCACGACACCTACCCACAGTCCCTGGGCATGTCACTTTATCTGCCAGTGTGTTCAGTTCTCCTGTGTCCCTTTTCTCACTACCTTGAGGAACTGAGACCTGCTGTGCTGGTCTGCCTTGTTCCTGCTGTGGCAGTATGTCGAGATCAAAGGGTAGCTTGATATTGCTCTAGAGAGCTGATAAGGGAGGTTGTAACGCCTAGTTGATCTCAACATGACCTGCCTTATCCCTGCAGGCATTCTTTACATACATTTTGTATAGGTGATTTGATAAATGTTGCTACCACCAAGCTCTGGGAGCAGGAGCTGTCAACTTACCTGTTGGAGCAAGTGTACAGAAAATCACCAAACTCATTACGGAGGTCTGGAGTACCTCTCCTTTGAGGAAAGGCTGAGAGAATTGGAAAAGAGAAAGCTTCAGGGTGACATAATTGTGCTTTCCAGTACCTGAAGGCAGTCTACAAGAAAGATGGGGAGGGACTTCTTATAAGAGTGTGTAGTGACAGGACAAGGGGGAAGGTTTTCAAAATGGAGAGGAAGTTTAGATTAGGTATTAGGAACAAATTACTGTGAGGGTGATAAGGTACTGGCACAGGTTACCCAGAGAAATTGTGGGTTTCCAATGACTGGAAGTGTTCAAGACCAGATTGGATGGAGCTCTGAGCAACCCGATCTAGTGAAAGATATCCCTATCCATGGCATGGGAGGGTTGAGAGCAGATGATCTTTGAGGTTCCTTCCAACCCAGGCCATTCCATGATTATAGGGTTCTGTTTTGGGCCCCTCATGACAAGAAAGATAGTGAGCTGCCACAGCATGACAAGAGAAGGGCAGCAAAGCTGGTGAATGGTCTGAGGCACAAATCTTGTGACAGGGAGTTGGGGTTTTTCAGTCTGGAGAAAAGGAGGCTCAGTGGAGACCTTATTGTTCTCTTCAACTACCTGAAAGGAGTTTTTGGGCAGGTGGGGTTGGCCTTCTCTGCCAGGTAACAAGTGACCAGACGAGAGGAAATGGCATCTAGTTGTGGTGGAATCACCATCGCTGGAAATATTGGAAAATCCTGTGGATATGGTTTAATAGTGAGGACATGGTGGTGTTGCTAGGTTGACAGTTGGACTTGATGACCTTGAAGATCTTTTCCAGCCTCAAAAATTCTGTGATTCTAAGACTTCCAGCCTTCCTAACAGTATCCAATCATAGTAGTTGGTGGTGTCCTGGTTTAAAGATAAACTGGCAGGAGAAACAAATCTAATTCACAAACAGATTATAAATCAGAACTATAATTTAATAAAAAAAAAGAAAAAGATCACAATCAGTACAAGGGTACAGAGGGAGAAGTCCCTTTAACCCACAAAAAAGGGTGTGTGTCCCAGCAGCCTGGGGCACAAACAAAATAGTAATTGTCAACCCCTGTGCTGAGTACCACCTGGCCCTCCTAGGTAGAAAGTAAAAGGAAAGAAGAAACCTGTCAGTGAAGGGGATGGTCCCGGTCCGGTAGAGAGTGGCAGTTGCAGTCCTGCTGAAGCTCTGGTCCTCCTCTGGATCAGCCCCCAACCAGTCCCAAAACCCCAGTTTATATGTGCTTAGGCTCAGGTGGGAGTGCCCAGTACCTCCCCCAGGGCGGGGAGTTTCACAATGGGTGATTTACACTCTGACATATTTTTGGAATCCCTGATGGCCCATTAGCAGATATGACCCCTCAGGCTGGGTGTGGAGGTGCTGATGGCTCCCCAGAGGGGCGTTATCACACTGAGTCACTGATGTGAAGACAGGAAACCTTTCTTATCTTACAGGAGTTCCCAAACACCCAGCTTGTAGCCTGAGGAGTCGGGTGTGCCTCAGGTAGCTACTGCAAATGATCCATTGTTAGCAGTTCATGAGGGGACCAGGTGGAACTCTTTTTTTCCCATGGGGCAGGCAGTCTCTTTCCTGGTTCCATGGTTGAAAAAAAAAAGAGAGGAGGGGATCCCTCTGAGGCACAGGGTTGGTAGATGAAAGAAAAATTCCAAGATTTCAAATCCATAACAGGTGGACTTCTGCTTTAAGAGCTCTCTGCTATGCTCCAGAATTTTCCTCTCACATGAGGCAGTGTTTCCATGACCAGCTGTACCAGCTGTGTGCCTGATGTCAGTGGTATTTCAAAACACTAGTACTAATCTTCCTTTTGAAGCAAGCAATCACAAACCCTGTCCCTGCCTGAAGACCTAAATGCCATAGGAAAAGGATACTTGTGTCAGCAGTGGTGCTTATTCTTGCTACCACACTGTGTACAGACATGTCTGTGGTTTTTTTTAGCAATCCTCTGAAGTATATCTGGTGGATTATTGAGGTTCAGTTTCACTGTGTGATGGACTCAATTCTCTAGTCAATGAACCTCAACAAGTTGCTTATACTATCTTCTGTTTTGTAGTGCCCTCCTCTAAACTCATTAACTCATTCTTCCCATCAGTGCTGAACACACCAAATGCCTTCTGTTGCTGTTACCACAAGCCAGATTGTCCTTCTGCCTTTTGTCAAATCAAGTTCTCTTTTTTTTTTTTTTTTTTTTTTTTT
>VXBX01009025.1:57363-72143 GCA_013400415.1 Scytalopus superciliaris
TTTGTTTGTTTGGTTTTTTTTTTCTTTAAACATAGAATAAACACATCCATCAAAAACCTTACTCACTCTTCCTTGCCATTAGTACAACACTCTAGTGCACAGTAGGACTGGTCCCAAACAAAAAAATAAGCACATACATGCCACCTAGGGAAGGGAGATACTCAATGTTTGGTTTCCATGGACTGAGATCATCCAGTGTGAGGTTGATGACTTGTGATGAGGCTTGCAGTGCCTATTAAAGCCTAGCTATACACACAATTCATTCAATCTGCTGGTTTTCCACTTAAAGAGAGTACTTTTTGTACTAAATTGATGAGAATCTGTTGATGACTCAGTGGCTACCTGCCAATTCAGGATGACAGGCGTATATATAGGGATGAGAAGATGCTAGGATTGATCAGACAAAAGTGCTTTCCAGGGACAGCGGCTCTAATGACCAAGCAGGAACTGTTCTGTGAAGAAACATTTTTTGTTCAGTTTTTGCCCATTGTCAGATTGCAAGTGAAATATATCAGCTCTTGGAGCTATACTAATGCAATCTAAGGACACCCAGAGCCGACAGGAGAAAAAGTAAGCTCCTGCTGCTGAAAAAGAAAATTTACATGTCACAACTGTTCTTACTGGGTAGGATGAATGTGTCAACAGCTGGATAGTTGATAGCTTATACCAGCCACTGCTACTCCTGGAATTAGTCACTGAGTCTGCCTGTGCTACAGCTCCAGCATGTGCTGTAACTCCCTTCTGACATGTACATTGTTGATGTATGTAAAAAGCAACTGGATGTATGTGAAGGAATTACTTGTCTTGAGTGTTAACCTGGACTTCTGTTAGTCCTGAAACACTTAAGTCTAAGGGTACACATAAAGGCATTTCAGTTGAAATATATTTAGAAGACCAGGCTAGAGTGGATAATTGAGAGAAAAATGGGAACATACTTGCTCTGCTTAAGTGTTGCAAGCAGCTGAGAGAGTGATTCTTGTACCACTTGTCTGAAGAAGTATAGTGCAGAAAACTAAGGGCCATAAATCCTCTCTACCCTGCAATTTCAGGCCCTGAGTTCAGATGTGGACTCCCTGCCTGTGTGCTTGGTAAAATGTCCAAGATTCATAGCATTGCAGAATATCATGAGTTGAAAGGGACCCAAAAGGATCATAAAATCTGCACAGAATGGTCCCAAGAATCACATCATGTGTCTGAGAGTGTTGTCCAAATGCTTCTTGAATTGTAGCAAGTTTTGTGCCCTTACCACTTTCCTGGGGAACTGAACTGAAAGTTCCCAAGAACTTTCATGGAAGAGAAACAGTGGCCTCATTGTTCATAATGCACTACCGTGGTTGAAGATCACAAATATAATATAGAATAAGTATTTCATGTGTGGGTGGCTACTTGGCAAAGGTGATTTGTCTCGTCAGTCCTTTGCTTAGTATTCTGTCAGCAAGTGCTGTGCTGGATGAGAAAGCTTGTAGTTAGCTGAGTCATGGTCTGATCCTAGAATTGTTGGATTTTTTTCTGCAGTCTGTTACATAGTGCCTCAGTATTTGCCTTGTAGTATTTCTCTCTCTATTAAACACACACCCTCACAAGACCAGCCACAGCACTGAAGATGAGGTGATTATGGTGTGTGTTCCTGCTCCTCTTTCAGTATTGGTGGGGGTGCAGATGTATGCACAAAGGCAAAAGTAAATATCAGAAAGCCTACTTTGATATTTTTTTAAACTATGGAAGTTGTGGATTGCAGAATAGCTGCCACAGAGGTCCAGGCACAGCTATAAATGTCACGCTTCAGAGCACAGCATTCCTAGCAATGGCCATACATTCTCCTGTGGGTGGGAGTACAAATGTATGCATAAAGGCAAGAATCAGCTCTGGGAGTGAGTCATAAGGAGAGAGGAGTTCTTCCCTTTCCTTGGAAAGCAGCTGAAGCAGTGTGCTGAGAGCAAGATGAGCAGGGTACTAGAACAATGTGGATTCAACCAATTTGTATCCAGTTATGAAAGTTAGAGGAGGACAATGAATGCTTGGCTGCCCTCCTTGAATGTCACTGGGAACTTTGCAGTCTGATCATGTCCAGTTGCTTCTGTTTCTCCAGCTCTAAGAAGGAATGTGACTCCTTCTGTCTCTCATGGATTGCTGGAATGCCTAGTAAAAGTTTCGGATAGCCTTTCATGCAAGATTTGAAATGGCTAAGGATTCTGATTTTTGTGATGCAATTCTAAGTCTAGGAACTGTCTTTCATAAGGGAAGGGGACAGTGTGTATATGATATACTGCAAGAGGGAAGATACATTAGGAGCTAAAGATTAGAAGATTTATTAAGCCAGAAGCAGCTAATACCCATAAGCCAGGCTGTGACTGGTGATCTGAAAGGTTAGGAGGGAACTTGTTTTGCCCTTCCCGTCTCAAATAATAGGATTTTCGTGTGACTCATAATGTAGCTCACAGTATGAAATCCTAATGCTTGTGCAAGTTCTTTGCTTTGGGGATTTTTAGGAAGTGTGGGCATACAAGAATGTTTATGTATGTCAAGTGAAATTTCACTCACTGTAGATAAATGAATTATGCTAATACACAATTTTGTGTTTTATAGAGCACAGCTTGCAGATGATGAAAGAACAGTTGCTGTTAGAGACTATGAAACCACATGTACAATTTCTGGAAGCAGCTCACCTTCAGATATTTTACCAATGCTATACCTCTTCTCTGAATCACCTCCAAAGTATGAAGAAAAAACAGTAACAAATGAGTATTCACCATCTTCTTCCTCATCTTTTTCTTCTATTTCCTGAGCTACATCTGACATCAGCTCATAGAAGACTGTCAGTTGACTTAATTTTTAAATTAAATTTTACACAGAGATTTAAAATTGTGAATATATTTACATTTTGTAATAAAAGCAATAATGTTGGCTGTGTCTAATTTTTCATCAGAAAGAATAAACAATGAATTTGGATTTCAAGAAATAATAGATAATGTGGGGTTCCTCCTAAAATAGTCTGAAGGGAATTCACTGCAAGAATGTTAAATACTCATCTTGCTCTGTGACAGCTTCATTTTCTATTTTTAGCTGTTCTTTTTATAATGAAGGCACTAAGCAGAGACTAACTTTTTTGATTATTTTAATTAAATCTGTTTGGAGCTTCAAAAAAAGAAAGAATTAGGAAGTGTTTTTATTTCTATTTTTGTATGACTTTTGTGGAAAATACTTGTTTGCAAATTTATTGAATTTGTTAGTACTCTGAAGCCATTCACAAATAAGGATGTTTAAGATTGTTACCAAAGATGTTGTGAAGATCTTAAATGGTTACTTTTGGTCTGCCTAGTACCAAACACTCTGTAGCTTTATTTAGACTGTCTCTGGTCCTTATGTAAGTATAATATATGAAAATCAGTTCTAGCTGCAGTTAAGAGCCTGAAGGCAACCCTCAGGATAATTAATAGGCTAACAGTTCAACTGTGGTAATGACTGATTTAAAGGGGATTATACTGCTGTTTTGTATCATCATTCATGGTTTATACAAGGCATGCTTATTGTGTGAGAGTGAGCACCACAAAGCAATGGTATCTTCCAGGTGCAGACATTACTTATCAGCAAATGCGGGAGAGGCAGTTTCATGGAAATGCTAGCAACAAATGTTCTTCAGTGACACAGCATTTGACAGACCCTTCAGAAATACAGCCCTCTTAGCTCCTGCATCCTGCTGCAGCCCCAGGTTAGTGGTAGCAGCCTGCCCTCAGGATGGACGTTCTAGTTCTATTTTGTGGTTGTTTGCACCTCTTCCCAAACTGAAGGATTTGTTTGTAGTAGGTAAAGATAATTAGCAGGAATTGAGTTGCTGCTGATCTTTGACACTTTGAAACTTGCTCTAAACTCTGAGAAAAACAGACCTTATTCTGTGCCCAGAAACAGAAGTGACAGAGCTAGTCTTTGGGTTTGGTTCAGCATGGTGAAATTGTCAGCATTAAAATATGGAATGATCTCTCTATTGTTCAGCAGAATCTCTGACACCTGCATGTTTTGGGACCTCAGCTACACCTCAGCTTGTCTTCTACCTTGTTGAATTTCAGTGAACCTGGCTGTAACAGAATGCCAAACTATGAATTAAGCACTCTAATTCCCTCCTGTGCCTAGGGAAAGGTGGTTGCCTTGTATCATCCTTCTTTGAACATGCCTCTCACCTGCTGAGTGCTTTACAGCAATGTTCAGGAGCCCCTGCATTTGCCATTTATTTGCAACTCTGTATTGTTCCCTCAGTCGTGCTAGGGCAGCTCTTTTTGCAGCCACACAAAAACAAACCAGCCAGTGAGAGGTATATTTAGCCAGCAATAGAGCTGAGGGGCTTATGCATGCAGAGTAATGAGCAAACACAGCACAGGGAGGGGTTTTCCATGTGGGAGCTGATTAAACTGGCATGACTCAGCCATGGGAAATGTCCGTATGAAGAAAGGGAATCCACAAGATCCAGCAGGCATTTTGTCCTCTTTTCTCTCAAACGTTTTTTACCTTCTGAGTTTTTTGAGGGGCTGCTCCTTGTATGCTGTCAGCAATATGAGCTATAGTTGGCTGTATTTTTGATAATTCTTTTTATAGTTTTTATTTGACCTGTTTTAACAGTGATGCCTGCTGCTGCACCTGATTTGTGCATACAAAGCCTTGTACATGTCAAAGGAACCTGCCTCTCTCTGGATCTATCATGCTATTCTCTAACAAGTACAGAAGCTGGGGTATTTTACCTGAAAGATTCCACACAACAAAGACCTATGTTGCCTTTATGCTGTTGTGTGGAATGCTCATTTTCTGAAAAGACTAAACATCAAAAAGGTGTTAAGCAAATCTTGAAATATGTCAACATCTTTTAAAAAAAATAGTCACGTTTCGTTGTTAACTGGAAAAGTATTAACCTTTTGTGCTGCCTGGAATGTGCTCAGTCGGTTATTCCCAAGATGTACCCAAGAGATCAGACAAATCAAGTAGAATATGTTGGCTCAGCTGAGTCCTCTGTAACAGAAACATGATCTTCCTGTTTTTCTTCAAGGTTATTATGTTTTGATCATCTACTACAGAGTCTTCAGGGTGGATCGCTTTATTTCTAAAAAAGCAGTCTTCACAGACACCATGGTTTAGAAAGCTGCTGACCTAACTTCAGACTGAGCACCTGAGTTTCCTGGGAAGGGTAGGTGTTAGCTCTGAAAACAAGAATTGAAAACAAAATTTCTCTCTGTGTAATTTTGAGAAGATGCTTAGGCAATAGTTCAGTGTACAGCTGTATAAGCATCTTCTATTTTTGACTTGGAGAATCATTACTTGAAAAGTCAGTGGATGTGCTGGGTGCATCTCCATAAACTGCTCAGCACTACCAGTGCAACAGTATTTTCCTACTGTGTTGAAATCTGATGCAGCGAGGTTAGTAAATGTGAATAAGGGCCTAGCAGGTCTCTGCCTTCACCGCTGAAGGCTACCACTGGATGGACAGCATTACAGGGAGGATTTTTTCATGTACAGAGTGGGAGTGAAATGTCTGTATTAGAAAGGAAGCAACACCTTGTAAAATTATAAAAGGAGCTTAAAATAATACAGAGTAGCATTTTTATTGAGGAAATGAGATATTTTACTGTCACGCTAATGGTGCTATAACCCTCTTTCTGCTCTAAGGTTAGCTTAAGTGCTTGGCATACAAAATGCTAGGGAGCAAATCAAGTTGGTTACTGATTCACACTTAGTTAAACAGGCAAAGTGGGAGGTAAGGGTTGCTTATCCTTTCTAAATGAAGTTAAAGTCTTCCTTGCTGTGAGCACTGACATTGCACCGCTTCTAACTGCAATACTACAATCCTTTGGATATGAGGATTCACAAAAGTAGAAATTAATGCATTTTCTCTGGAAGTCTTTCTTCCTGCATCACTGGCAGCTGAAAGAAATGAACAGTTAACACACCTGAAAACAGAGTTGCACAGATCTTTGCAATGTTGCTATGTTTTTAGGATAGTTTTTAGGATAGGATTGTACCCACCCCATCCTTGCTCTTTGTGGTTTGTGTTGCTGTATCCATTTATCCCTTTTCAATCATATCTCTTCACAGTTTTGCTCATAGGTCCAATCCCTCCACAGTTCTGCAGTGAATGTGCCAGACTTCATCTAGATCAGTGCTACTCCCTCTATCACACATGCTTGTACCTAAATAGTTAAGTATGGAAATATTTTCTATTTGGTGGGACTGCTGGCAAGATAGCATTCCCTGAAGCATATAAAATCACCTTGCCAGTAAATGGGCAGCTGGCTGAACTTCACAATCCCTGTTCCTCACAATTTACCTATGCTTTGATGCTGGCAGTGCAGTAGTTCAAGACCCTGCAGTATAAGGCCTGCTTGTGGTGGTTCTTCATGTACTGCTCTTACACATATAATTTGTATTTTCCATTAAAGATGCCAAGTGCAGTTGCCTTTCTCTAGCAAAAAGTCACACAAAGTCAAATCAATGGCCCCCTTATCTCCGACAATTTAATGTTTCATTATGGAGTCCTAATTTGCACCTACTCATTTTTAAGCCAACCAGTGTGCAATACCACATTACGCAGCTTCTTTTGCATGTTCTTTGACTAAGTCCCTGCCTACATTGCAGGTATGTGAGAAAATGAAACCTCACTACAACGACTGTGTAAAAATAAATAACAGAAGGAGAAAAGAAAAGGGTTAAGAGAGGGCCTGTCAGTTTCTACTAAGGTGACTCTTGAAACAGGTTAGAGAACTGAGGATGTGCAAAGCACTTGCTTCCAGCAGCAAGTGCTGCAGGAAAAGTCTGCATTGGTGATAGAAAATTATGTAGAAGAACAGAAAGCAAAGCAGTGCTTGTGTTCAGGGGTAGGGCCTGAAGCAGATAAGAACAAATCCGTAGTGAGATCTGAAAACAGCACTCATTCTGACAAACTTTACTCTGACCTATTTCCTAGGTTTCACAAAACTGTTTTGCTTAGGAGTTATTCCAGATAAAAAGGCATGCACTTGGCAAATAAACATCTTCAAGTGAGTTCCCATAACACACCCTTACTGTCAAAGAAAAGTACTGGCCTTAGAATCAGTGTGATCCAGGAATCTCTTAAGACCTTGACAGCTGCTTGAATGCAGCATTAACCCAGTCCAGGGAAGTAATTGGAGAAATGTGGGGAGGCTTAGAGGAAACTATCTTACCAAAAGGGGGCAGTTTATGCTGAAATTAATTTAAATGTTTCACGGAATTTTCACAGAGTATTCTGAGTTGGAAGGGACTCACAACGATCATCAAGTCCAACTCTTTAAGCAAATGGTCCACACAGGGATTGAACACCCAACCTTGGTGTTATTAGCACCATGCTCTAACTGAACTAATCTCAGGGCAGATCCTACTACACCAAGTGGAAAGTGTTTTTCATCCTATTTTCAAAGTTCAAGTGAGAAGTAGCCTTGAAAAGAAAAAAAAAAAGAAACCTGTATTCTCCAGGTCTGCTGTGCACTTCCTCAACAATCATGAAGTCATGTCCTAGGCCAGAGACACCCATGGGATAATACAACATCCAACTTGAAAAATTCTTCTTCCAGACAGCATTTAAGGGCCATTGCATAGGCTTGAGGAAGAACTCCAGCACAATCCATTGCAAGTAGCAGTTGCAGAGTTCTTGAATGAATTAGAGGAGAAAAGTGACACTACATCTGTATATACTATTAGTTACATGGACATTATAATATATTGCTGCTTTTAAAAAGATGTTGGAAAACCTGGAAGATTCGGCAGTGGCAGGAATGATTCATGGTATGGAAAAACCTGATTTCTGACAAGCAGTAGTAACAGAATTCATGCTATTATGCTTAACAAATATAAGGTAAAGATGACTTAAATTTTGGCTATCATTACCAATACAAAGATAGATTATCTAGTATTTCAGCAATTTCTGATTTTGCTGTCATTGTACAAAACACTGCATTGCAAGCCTGAACTCTGCTCCTCAAGAGGTGCAGAGAATCCTGAGTAGCCTTAGTGCTGTGGAGAAGGCTGATCTTGAACACATTTGTCAGAAAAAAATTGGCACCCTGGATAATGGAATGACTTTGGAAACTTCACAGATGTTTTTTGAAGGAATCCAACACTAATATTGCTCAAGGTCTATCTGCTAACAAATGAGAAAGACAGGTCTTCGATTGCATTCAGCATCAGTTCTGAAGGTGCCAATTTGGTAAACAATCTCTTTCAGAAGAGAGCTATTGCCACACTGTGTGATATGAATGCACAGTAGACTAAAGGCACCTTTACTGACTTTGCAGAAGCAGTCTGAAAGGTCAATTTTCTCATTCTAGAGCTATTTTTATCTCTAAACTCTCAGGATAGGCTGCTTCCCTAGAGCTATTGGTAGCAGGGAGTAGCTTTATGGGTTCTACTGCCTGAGTAGTAATCAATGTCCCGTGTGTACTCCCCAGCCATGCTAATCAGATTGAGTAGTGGGAGGTTTTTCCTCCTTAAGGAATTATACAAAAACATTCTACCATAACTGTCCAACAGCAACTACTTTGGTTTGAAACCCATAGGAAACAGAAAATCTAAAAAATTCAATTAATCTGCCTGTTTATTATATGGGGCATAAGTTCAGCAGAACAATTCATTGTGATGTGAAAAAATATTCTAGGTACTTCAGAGTACAGGATAAGATCCCTTGCTCTACCAGGTTTAACATTACAGGAGGTGGCTTCCCATTCCTGCGGTGATGTGCTATTCAGGGTATGTGAGTATTATTCTTTTTAATCTTTGAGGAAGGGCTGGAGATACTGCAACAAAAAATTTCCATAATGAAGGGGAAATTACAGAGCAATTACGTTACCGTTGACTATCTGGAAAGCTTTAGTTGGCTTGAAATAGCATTTCTCCTACAACTAGCAGCTCTCCTAGGCTTTTCAGCACTCACCACCTTGCTGCCACTTACCCTCCCACCTACCCAGTGGTTGCCCCAGTAAAATATCAGAAAGCCTACTCTGATAGCTTTTTAAACCATGGAAGCTGTGTTAAAGCATGGAAGCTAGCGGAACTAGCTGTAACAGGGGTTCAGGCATGGCTATAAATGTCATGTTTCAGAGCACAGCAAAGCATTCCTAGCAATGGCCATGCATTCTCCTGTAGAAAATGGAGCTGGAACTAGAGAGCGAGAACTGCCACACTGGTGTTGACTAAACCTGTGCTGTCCATATGTTGGATGCATCAGCTAGATGGGGCCTAGGAAAGGCTGTGAGTTCCAGTTTTCTTTTTATCCAATACAGAATGGGCACAGTGAGAAAGTATCATGGATACTAAATTAAAGAAGAGGATAAACAAGGAGATAAGCAGCCATTCAAGGGTGAAACCATTTCGGAAGTGATGGTGGTGATTCAAGAAATCTTTAGCAATGTCTCCATGCTTCACTTCCCAGACCTTTATTCTTCTAAGCAAAGTTTATTCTTTCACATGATGGACTCTGTTAACCATACACACACAAAGTTCTTCTATAACTAACCTGAACCTTCGACTTTAAATACTCTGCCAAGTCCCTTACAAGTCTCCCTTCTCTTGAGGCAGAAGATACGCTATACTCCATAATGGAGCAAAACAACAACAGTGTAGAAGATTTCTCCTTGAATGTCTTTTCTGTCACTCCTTGTCAGCCAAACAGATCTGATGCCCAGGTGTCAGATGGGGATAAAGCTGGCACCACCCTGCTCTTTTCAGGTGTGTTTTTGGGACTGGTGGGGATCACTTTCACCGTAATGGGATGGATAAAATATGACGGCATTACTCACCTGGAATGGACTCAGTTACTTGGGCCTATTCTGCTCTCTGTAGGGGTGACTTTTATTCTGATTGCTGTTTGTAAATTTAATATGCTTACATGCAAACCCTGTAAAGAAAGAGAAGAAAATACGTCAGACCTTGACCAGACTGCAAGTGGACAGTCCTTTGTCTTCACCGGCATTAACCAGCCTATAACTTTTCATGGTGCCACAGTGGTACAGTACATCCCTCCACCGTACCCATCCCAGGAAGGCATTGCTGTGAGTCCCAGCTACCTTCACCCAGTCCTCAGCTGCTGCAGTGCTGTTTCCTCCAGTGCCTCCCCAGTTCCCACCCCAGGCTCTCCTCACTTCTGTGCTGCTTACCCCCTGGATAACCTGGCTTTTACTGGAGATGAGAACTTCACTACTTATCCTGCGGAGAACATCAGAAATCACAGGTATGTCTTCTGAAATGCCTTAGTGTGTTTGGACACAGGCTTCTGAGTATTTTAAGTCCTGTGTATGGTTTCATAGGAAACAACAGCTGCTCCAGGGTATTTTCCTCCCTCAGAACCTTTTTTTTCCTTTTTTAGGAATTCTTCTACAGTAAAGAATAAGGAGGCATACTTTTCCTGGAAAGCATTTTTATCCAATTTAATTTCATTTATAAGTGCCTTTCAATTTTCAGTCTACTAAATCTCTTGCTGTTTTTGAAGATGGGAGTATATATGCTCTTGTCTGTGCCAGTATTTTTATACTTATTTTACCATCTTTAGGTTATTACATGTACAGCCAGTGAAATACAATCAAAACAGATGAGTAAGCACGCAAAGAGCATATCTGCAACAATGCAAGAACCAATCTGATACCAGATGCTCTCCCTCCTGAATATGCCTGGTCACAATATTCTCCTCTTCTAGTGTAGAAACCTTCCAGCCCTTACTCTTTTACTAGTTTTGATGCATAAACAAGATTTCTGATATTACACAGCAGTATAAAACTGCTTAAATTGTGTACAAAATAATTTTATATGGGTCTTTACTCTAAGGAAAAATATTCTGGTTACAGGAGTTACTCAGAATTATATTCTTCCTAAAACACAAGTCACTTATAGTTCATTTGTCAAAGCCTGTTTGCAATACTGCTGACTGCTTCATTGTCCTCAGCAACATAGATGACAGGCATATTCAGGATGAAGACAAAGGTCATCTCCTGACACCTTCATACTGCACAAAAAAACCCCCAAGAGTAAACAGCTGAATCTCACTAAAACTCCATCTCATAGCATTTTCTCAAGAAGCCAGGAAGTACTTCACCCAGATAAGGCTGTTTGGATGAAGCACTGAGGTTACTTGTATGCTTTGTGTTTAGTAAATCCTTTATGCATCTGCTCCTCTTCATCTTTTCAGGTCAGAAGACAGTTCTGACGAGCCAGAAGAACCAAGGGAAAACTATGCCTGTAATAACTTGTCACCTCCACGTTATGAAGAAATATACCCACTGTCTTCATAAAATCACCATGGACAACAAATGACGATTCTAAGAGATGCCAGCATGAATCCCAAAAAATCTTTTCTTTAAGCACTTGTGTGATAAGTAAGAGTGAGCAAGATCTTGGTACTGACACACAGTTCAGTATCACTGAAGATGTTTAACCAATACCTTATTTTTCTCTGTCAATATTTGTTAGCCCTTTGTGGTGCAATTTATAGCAGAGCTAATAATTGTTTAATAGAAAAACTATTATAGCAAAGCTATTAAACTCAAGGATCTAAATCCATATTAGGGCTCCGCAACAAGAAGCTTGATTTTCAGACTTGCTGAAACCAGTGTGAACTGTGAATGCACGATGTTTGTGGAATGTCATGATTACTCCTCGACATTCAGCATCACTGGAAAACACTTGATTTATTCTTGATAAATTTTTACTCTTGATTGCTTAGAAAACTTCAAAAGTGATCAAGTGTCTGATCCCTGAAAGTGCATATTGTATCCTAATTCTGTCTGATTTTTTAGATTAGCATACTCATTAATAAGTCCAGTCAACAGATTAGACTCTGTTTGGTTTATCTGCACAACCCTGTCCTGTAGCACAATCCAGTCCCCTAGGTATTTTTGGAGCACCCTGCTTGACGCTAAGCATCTCAGAACAGAGAAAACACAAATACTGACCTCTGCCCACTTTTACACAGATCTCTAAGAAATCCTACATGCATCAAATTCAGTTCCCTTCTGCACCTGCTGGGATGCAAAGCACTGTCTCCCACCAGGAACCCTAATATTAACTAATAGATTAATGTCTCTTAAGAAAATTACACCTTTCTGAAATCTTGATAGAGCTGTGTCTTCCTACCACATTTAAGGACTTTGACAATCACGGCCTCTGCCTGCCGCACCCTCTGTGGGAGAGTGTGAGTTTTAGGCACACAACTCAGTCTGTAGTTTCCCCAGAGCACCCAGGCAACTGTAGGCTGCAGTGAACATTCTTGCTCAAGTTCAGCTTTCAAGATCAGCATGGTTCCAGGCATTGTATCTGTAACAACTTGTTACCTCACATTGTTAGAGCATGATAATAACAAACACCAGGGTTGTGCGTTTGATCCCTACAAGACCCTTTCACCCAAGCGTTGGACTTGATGATCTGTGTGGGTACCTTCTAGCTTAGAATATTCTGTGAAATGTATTTGCAGCTGTATCTACCAAGGAATTAGATGTATAAGCTCTGAAATCTTACAATCCAGAATGAAGATCCAAAAAAGCTTTGCTCAGTAACTGTTTAAACCCCAGAGATTGCTATAAGTCTCTAAATTTTATTTTTTATTTTCATATTCTGTGCCTACAGGTGCCCTCACACAGCTGGAAAAGCCAGTATTTCCCTATGCAGGATCCCATCAGTTTTGCCTATGTCCCTTAAAGGAGTCAAACCAAAAGCTGTTGTCAGTCCTCTCCTGCTGGAGTGGGCACCACACAAAATGTTCAGGTGGGCAATGGTCACCATCCAAAGTAATGAAGTGGTGCACTGTTGTTGTGCCTGTGGGTCAGTGTCTGGGCCTGACATAATATATCTAAAAGCAGGGGTCCATTATGGAATGCATCAGCCCTCTCTTACTTGTCAACACAGCTGTCTCAGCTCTTGCCAATTTTCATCCATCTGTGATTGATCTCATTCCTAAGGACTGGAGAAGCTTGGACAGTTGCATACCAGCCTGATGTACCTGATGGCTGGAAGTCATGGACTTTCCATGCAGCCTCCCTAGCAATCAGTATCTCTGGAGGGAGAAATACATTCAGAACATCCCCGGTTTCATGGAGCTGCAGATGCACACCAGCCTCCCTGTCCTGTATACTGAGAGGCTGCCAAGAAATAAAACATTTTTGGAGAGGTACAAGGCAACAGCTGTGCTGCACAGTGATGGACAAGACACTAACAGAGGTCATATTTGGGGCACAGTATTAAAATTGACTCAAAGCTGGATTAGCAACTGAAGCAGCAGCTACCAAACAGTGACTACAAACTATGTGTGGTGTTTTTCTCACTAGAGAAATATGGAGCATGCTGATTTTCAGCAGCAATGCCTGCTGTTAGCAGGTAGGCACATGTACTTGGAGAAAGGGAGACACGCTGTTTTCAGCATGATCTTTATGGGATTCACTGAGAGAACAGAAGATCTAAAAATAAATGCAAGCTGCTCTTATGGAAGTCTCTTGCTCCTCTTCTAGAATATACATGGAGGTGAACTCATCTTCCCTCTGCGGCATCAAACTGAAAGGTTCCAAATCCCCAGCTAATTCCACATGGACAGATCCCTGCACTTAGCACGTAGTTCTGCTGACTCCAGCAAGCAGTGCAGCAGCACAGAGGTCAGGCTTGATGGATCCAGTTGCAGGACTAGGGTCAAAATTTCTAGCCAGTCACCCTCCCCCACAACAGGAAAATTCCTTCAGTCAGAAACCATAGACTTTTCCTGCTGCTCTTTTTCTCCTCACACACATGCATACATGGCAGAAGCATGTTTCATGGGGTAGTCATATCCTTATTTTTATTACATCAAATCTCACTGTCAGAGTAAATGAAAAAAGCCAGAAGGTTGCACTGTGGACTTCATATTTATTTTAAAGTTTACTTCTGTAGGCACTAAATTCACTGAAAGAGCCCTGGGTTTCTTTTCAAAGAGAAGACTGAATTCTAATTTAAATAGCTACATATTAAAATGATTTCGACCCATCAGGTGAATTCTGCCTGAATTTCGTGGGCATCTCATAATGCTGAACAGATGTTTGAGAAGCTCCAGCCTAATCACATTTCCTTACTGCACTGATTGCTGATTATTGTTTTTAAGCATAGAGAAAAATTCTGTGAAGACTGCTCTTCTTCTTCCTTGAGCCTTCTAGTTTCAGCCTTTTTCCTAACATTTTTTTTTTTTGTCTCTAGGGTGTTTTTTTGTTTGCTGGAGAGAGGTTTGGTACTGGTTGTTTTGTTTCTTCTTAGTGTGGGGGTTTGTTTATTTGTTTGTTTGCTTGCTTTACTGTGATATAACCCTCACAGGAATTCTTTTCTCAGCATTACAAATTCTTTCTGCTCTATGATGAGTGAAAGAACAAACGTGCTTGGCAAGGTCTTCAGCTGAGGTGAACTGTCACACAACGCTTCTGTATTACACTGATTTAGCTTGACAGAGCACCTGGAAGATTGTATTTGAGATTTTGCTCAAATCAGTTTTCATTTGAACTGGTGTTTTTCAGGCAAAATTACATTCTCCCAAATTGCTTGCCATATTGCAGATGTCTAGAATGTTAGTTTCTTAACACTAAGGTTGCCTTGCCTTTAGCTATGGTGACAGAATGTTGTATGTGAGTTTTCAACTCTGCAACCCTGCTTGGGTTCTTGGGATTTTTCGTAATATGACTCTATAAGATTTTGACCAAAAGCCGGTTAACATACGAAATCGGTCAAGACATGTCTATTGATATGAAGGTGAGCATGATCTGTTCATTGCAAAAAAAAAAAAAAAAAACCCA
>VXBX01009025.1:72150-88140 GCA_013400415.1 Scytalopus superciliaris
AAACTTTTTAATTAAAAAAAAAAAAAAAAAAACCCACGAAAAAACTCTGCACAGGGCCGCTCTAAGATCAAGAAGCTATTTCCAGACACCAAGTGCCCCATAACAAATAGGGTGCGAATTTCTTCTCAGATAAAATCTAAATCCAAAGTCTGACTTTTAACATCGGCACTACGGTGTCTGCGAGGCAACACGGGAGCACACGAGGCACGGTTCGATTTGTTTTGCTCTGGTAGCCGAACCGCACCAGAGGTACCCGCTCCTGGCACTGATACTCCCTAGCGAGTGATGCACTCGCATACNGGGTTCGGTGCAGCCCCGGCCCGGAGCGCGGCTGTGCTGCGGGTTGGGGGCGATTGTGTCCCCCCCGCACCAACCCGAAGGGCGGCAGAAGGGCAGAGCCCGCACCTTGTAACCCGTTGCATGGCACCTGGCGCTTGAGCCCGGGGAGCCGAAGCTTTGCTCCTTCGGTACGAATACTAGTGATGCTGTTGAAAAGTACCCTGAGCTCCCTCACAACCCAGAGTTGCCTAAGGGAAAAACACCTGTGGCAAAAGACCCAATGAAATCGCCAAAGTACAGGGTATCCTCGCTCCCACAGCAGCAGTGGACACCTGGAAGGACTCCGGCCTGGGGGGAGACGCTGCAGAGTGCACTTGCATGCACCCCCCGCCCTCCTCCTCCTCCTCCTCACCCCTGTGACCTAATGGGACAGGCTTCTCTCTGCATGAAGGAGCAGGGAGGAGTCCAAGGGTCATCTGCGAAGAACTAAGGCATGCCATTCATATACAGCACCTACGATAATCTGTGTCTGCTGCAAGTATCATTATTGGCTCCACTTTAGCTGTCAGGATGAATAGACATCAACAGGACGTGCTGAGCGTCGCTGTTGCCACTCCATCTTCGGTGTGAATCAGTGTGTCTGTCAGAGAAGCATACAGCAGAGCCAGGTGGGATCTCTTGGATTGTACAGCACTGCTCAGCAGGAGTGGGTCTGACACGGACACAGCAGGTGCAGAGAACCTGGTATCCATATTCACTGCATGTTGGAGAGGTTTCTATCAGACCTAGTCTTGTGGACTGGATGCTGATTAGCAGTTGAAATACACATATTGTTATCCTATGGTGTATTTTCTGGTCTAGCTTCAAATAGAAATCACTCATCTTGCAACTGTGATGTGATGCTAAGCTTCACAGGGCAAGTAGGGATTGTAGGGAGAGTCTCTTCAAAAGCACCTAATTTAGAGACACTCACTGCCCTACAGGCATGGAGTGACTTAGAGCAGCTGCAGAAGTTGCATGTAGTAGAGCAGACCCATGCAGGCCTACCTGAGAGGCTGGCCTCAGCTTCCTGACTCCAGCAATGGCATGGAAGAGCCTTTACCAGTATAGATGGAGGTTACTTTGAGAGGTCTCAGAGTACTGTGTCAACACCTCCAAAGGTACATTAGTCTAACCTTCAGACATAGCAGGCTTCTGTCTTTCTGAACAATATTTGCAAAGCAATGGAGTTTCTCCATAAGGAACAGGAAGAATGTCTCCGTAGCTATTGTGATCTTGTACCTCACCCCAAATGTGATAACAGCACAAGGGTCAAGGGTAAATCAGTTTGTATCTGTGTTGTGTGTGGCATGTCTAATGAACAATTGATTGCATCTACACACGCTATTTAGCAAACACCATGGGACATGCCGAAGCAGAGTAGTTGCTGTATTTAATTTATAAAATCCTAGGATGAGGTAATTGTTCTCCAGTTGGGGTTTATTTGGTTTTATTATTTTTTTTATTATTTTATTTGTTTATTTTTGCAGATCAATCATCAGTCTACATGTAAGATTCTGCGCTTTCTTCATAGGGAATAGGGCATACTGTTTAACAGCTCTGGGCAGATGACCTGATAATTTCATGTTTTGCATAGCTGCAGTGTCCTTTTTACTTACAGTTCAGTGGGTCCTATCAAGAGCTTAGCTCTAAGGTAAAGCTTCAGGCTCTGTCAGCTAGAAGACATACCTAAGGAAATAAACAATAATGCAGTCCTAGTCCATGACTTCCAAAAATATCAAAACCAACCAGCCAAAAAAACCCCAAAACCAAACAAACCACAAAGCAAACAAACCAAATGAAAAACAACCAACCAACAAGAACACCAACACCAAAACAAAGAGGTGTGCACTTTAATCTTCTAATTGTGAAACTGAAGGCAGCTGCCATGCTAATGAACAGTGCTTGGGGTACCCTTCTTGTTTCCCTGCTGCTATGCAACCCAAACCCAGGTAGAAACAGTCTGCCTTCAAGGCAGCATTGACTTGTCACTTGTGACATTGTTATGTGTCCCCCAGCACCTGCCACACATCCCTGGGGTCAACTGACACAGCACTGCCTCACACAGAGGCCTGGAAAAAGCTGGCATCTTGAGAAGGCTGTGATATGGCACCTCTTTGCCGTTTTTGTCATCCTTTGTTTTTCACCATTCAACATGATACCTTCCACATTCACATAATGCAGGACAGCAGTTACCACAGCACATGCATCATGATATCCATTTCATTATCTTTTTCAAAGAACACATTTATTAGATAATCATTTGGCCTCACTCTGCTTATACCCTCAAAAGGGAAGACAAAGATAGACTGAGACTTCAGCAAAAACAAGTATCTTTGAAACTGTAGAGGTGCTATAGGATTTTTTGGTCACAAAACAGTAGTTCCCTGCAAAGTCTTCCATGAAAATGGACAGAAAAAGACAAACAAATTATTGTAAATAGCAAGTCACATAGCTCCAGATTTGTACATGTATAATCCAGCAACACACTGGATTAGGTTTTACTAATCCTGATAGAACATTAAGGGAAGATAAATATTATTTTTACTGTATTTGCTCAAATGAGGCTTATATAATCTACTTCCCCAGATTTTGCCATCAAATCAGAGGTACTTGAGTGTTTTGCAATGCGCCAACACTATTCTATGTTGTTTTGGTCTTTTACAGACACACAGGTGCTTGCTCCTCTTACCCTCCCTGCTGGCTGAACACAGACTGATCAAGCCATCCATAGACAGCACTGTGCTGCCAAGAGGCAAACACAGATACACATAAACTTAGCACACACACTCAAAGAGTAGAATGGCTTGTTTAAAATCACCTTCTGTAGGGCTGTGTCAGTGGAAAGTGGACTAATGTGGCAATTGGTAAGAGACTGTAGCACTGGGAGCATCAAAGCAGAAAAGATTTGCATGACTCCTGCTGTGGTAGGAAATGCACAAACCCTTTCATAAATTGTTCAAGTCCCATGTTAAAATTAGTGAGGATTCAGCCTTGTTTTTAACGGAAGGTAGGAAAAGTCAAGAAGAGAAAGACTTAACATGGCAGTAAAGAGAAAATGAGGTAATGGCTAAGGGGCAGGGGGTGGGGGGAGGAGGAAATAAACTCCTTTTGCACATCACACTTCCTATTTTAAATGCCTCTGCCTTCTCAACCCATACTCTGTGTGTTGCTCTTAGTATTGATGGTTAATCAAAATAAAGCAACAAATGTGTTAATCTTCAATGTTTACTTAGCCATACAGACCAGGAAGTGGTGACCCACAGGGTAACATTATTAGAATGTTTTAGTTTTATGTTACATATTCAAGCATTTTATGTTACCTTCCTGTTATTTTCACAAAAAACAACCTCTCCTCCATCTGTTTTCAGGAAAAAAAAAATCTAAATGAGCTGCAAAACTATGCCCCTGCTTCCAAACAAATCGTGAAACCTTAATGTGAATAAACATGCCATCATAAGCAAAGCCTTGTCTGTGATTGAACTGGATAATAATTCACTTGTAATATCATCAACTCAGAACAAATACCAACCCAAGTATTGTTGGTGCAGGTGTAACTTAATGAATTCAGGGTCTTTTTGTCTGGCACTTAGTTGCTTATATGGGTGTTGGGAGCATTAGGTCCCTCAATTTTTCATAATGAGCAACACCGTTAAACTGCCACAGAGCAATATAAATTAGAGATTTTCCTTAGACCCCATAAAACAACTAATGAAAATATCATGGCTGCCAGATTCATCGTGTGTTTTATATGTCTAGCAAACAGAACTGACTTAACCCTTTTCCTCTAGTTCTTATTTTTGCTATTGTTTTAACAGTGTACAAAAATCAATGTGGAAATACAAGCAAAGGAGGCTAGTCTGAAGAACCCACTGTTAAAGGCATAGAGGTGATATCCTCTGTGGAGGATCCTGAGCAGCAGACATAGAATCTCTGCTTGTAGTATTCTCTATTGCACTGGACACATATTTTAGTTAAGTGAAATGCACAGTACAAGCAATGAGGTCAAAAGACTGTATGATTGCAGAGTCATGTCACGAGCTCATTTAGAACATCTTGGGTTGCATAATTGCATGTAGCTGATAATCACAAGTGGACATGCCTAAAATGCACACATGTTGATTGAACCTATTAACACGTCTCTATTAAGTTGCTGAAAACAAAAAGCAAGAATGGAAATGCTAGGAAAAAGTATCCATTGGTATTTTCCAGAAGTTGATGTTATTGTTCATTATCAGAGCATAGACTATTTTTATTGTTCTGTTTAATAGGAGCTACAATGTATTTTATAATAATAAAAATATCTCAAAATGTGTATCTTACAGTTAAATTTTCCATCGTCTATTTACTAAAGAATCACTCAATCTTAATTTAGTGCCCATCAACAGTATAATTTTATGTTATCCAGCCCTCTTTCCTCTCACTACTGTGAGAGGAATCTTTGTCTGACCTGTCACAGAGAAGTGAGATAAATTCATCTGCTTCAAAAGTGGCAAATCACACACTGCTTTTCATGGTTCATACATGAATATATTTTTTCATCTTTCTGTGGAAACTTCTAAGATGCACATTATCTGCAATAATATAACTGGAATAAATTCACCTATGGTTCCCCAGGTGCAACCAGTTAAAATAGTGTTACTTGTCCACCATTATGGCAGATAAGACCAATACATCTGAAAAACAACTACCTTCATATGATGTATTTGTTGTCATTTACCAGCCAGCTATAGCAGCTGAAGAATATGATGAATGCTTCAAACCAGTTTTAATCAAATAGCTGCCTGTAAATGCCCAAACTGAAAATCTTTGCTGCTTTTATGAACCATTTGTAATTAACATATGAATAAACTGCGTATTTGAATTTTCACCAACACAACTGTCTCTCCCAGGAAATCACAGTTAAAAGCTGAGTTGAATGTTCCTTTAGAAAGTGCACTTTGTTTATAGAAATAGTCTTCACAATTAATGGCTGGCAAAACTTCAAACTCAGATTACATTACGTTGGTAATTTTAACTTTGTCATCTTAAATAGATCCAGTTTGGATATATGAGTACAAGCAAAGTATGACAGCCCTCAAAGAACTGCCTTAAAGCAGGCTTTATTCTATCCCATGAAGCTTTGTAATTTCTTCTGTTATTATTAATAGCTGTTAAGTGCTGACAGCATGCTTGGCACTGAATGAAACGCAGGAGCAGACATGGTTCTTGTTAAGGGTGGCCCTCGGGAGGTCATTTACTGTGTGTAACAACAACAACTTTATTGGAATAGTAACCCACTAACATAGCTGTAGCATGGGTATCAGGAGATGTCGCTGTTTAGACAAAATAGTGATGTGGAAATACATGCATACAGCTGACTCCTTTTACACATTAATTTTTTCGCATCTAACAAGCCTATCAGTTGAGTAGGCAAGAATTTTGGAGGTAGCCAAAGGAAAGTTATGGCCCAGAATGCCATTTTTGCAGGGTTTTCTCCCTCAGCAGTGGGTATGCAAACTACTGGAATAGGCCAAGCCCTTAGGAACATGACAGGTTCTGGATGCACTGGGATGGAAAGACAATCCTCTGCTGCTAGAGGTTATGGCAGGTTCAGTTCCAGAATTAAAGGAAATTGCAGGAAAAGACTGGCAAGAATTTCAAGCAGAGGGGCCTTGGAAGTGCCCCATGAGATAGCTTTCTTTAGAGCCAGGAGCTACAGAATGGATGAAAAACAGTGTGGAGGGGATGGTGTGGGAGGCAGCTGCAGACCCTGAATCCTAGACACCTACAGTTCCAGAGCAGAAGACATGATCTCTGCTCTTCCACTCCAGGGAAAGGTAGCATGCCCAGCAGATGCCCACCTGTCTACAGTTGCATCACAGGGGTGATGCCCCATTCCTGACCACCAAGGTCCTATCAGATGTCATTGGCCAGTTTTAACTTAGCCAAGATTAGAGCTCTGCTGTATCATTGTGACGGGTAGTAGAGAGGGACGAGAGGTGGTAGCACTAAAACTTGACCAGTTCACACTCTAAGATATGTGTGAGTCATGTATGAGTGTTGGAAGAGATGTTTACCACCTCAGCTCCTGGCCAGGTGCCTGTGCATTGCCCAAAGCAGAGAAAAAGTGACTGACTCCCTCACTCAATGACACTACTGCTCACATTCACCAGTGGGTCTGACCTGACACATGAATGCCACAGAGGCAGGGTTGGCCATCGTATGCTGTCTTCGCCTTCAGATCTGCCCTAATACTCTGTCCCTGTGTCCAAGTAGTACTTTTGATATTGCAGGTGAACCTTATCTTCTTCCCCAGGGCTCTGCATTGCTACTCCAGTCACAGACACAACCAACCTGACATGAAGCCGGTCTTGTTGGGGTCTCCTGACTTGCAAGTGTAGGTGATAAATCTCCATATAAACAGAAGCTGCACTATGCAGCAGGTAAGTTACCCCTCAGTGTACAGACCCTGATCAGTGATAATGGCAGAAGAAAGTAAGTCCAAACAGGTAAAATGGATCTCTTGAAACTGTTTATCTTAGTTTCATTTTAATTGCCTGGCTTCTTATTTCCTGCTGCACAAAACCTTCACATCCCTTCAACATCACCTATTCTCAAACAAATACTCACCAACCTCCTCCCCTCTTTGTTGTCTACCACCTAACAGTAATTTTAGATGCATCTGCTTTCAGAGTACCTTTTCTGAAAGCAGCCAAACTGTCAGAAAATGCTCAATAACACTCTGAAAACCATTTAGCTTTCAGGGTTATAGCTGGGTAATCAAAAAAATATTAATTCAGAAGTCATTAGTCACATGTGGCCATTTGGGCTATAGAATAAATGAATGAAATGTTTTTTTTAACTTCCTAGGGAATAGTTTTGCCTTGCATACTCCTATAGGCAATGTTGTTAAAATCTGTTTTTCTGTAAACCTGTTGATTCTTGTGTATTGACACTTGAGTTTGCAAAGGCTGTTCTCTGCACAGTGTTTAGAGGAGTTATTCCCATTTGATCATGTTGTATTTTTTAAAGGATCATTGAAGGGCAAGAGGTGAGTGGGATGTCTGCAGAACCTGCACAACAACTGTGCAGAGCAAACTAATTTCTATATTATTTAACTGCTGAGAATGCGCTTCCATACCTCACACACAAGCAAAGCTGTGACAGTGTGATTTGCAGAAAGGCACCATGCAGTAGGTGTTTTCCAATGCATCAAAGGGATCTGAGATCATAGGTATCCTGCCCAGATTGCTGAGATCTGTGACAGCAGTACAAGAGGCAGAAGCATGTGCAAGGCTAGAGCTAGTTGCCTCACATAGTGAAAATCATGCAGTGGGAGAAGGATGGAGGGCTGAGCAACCTGTTAGAAAAGCAGAGTAAATATTCACCCACGATGCAACAGCTGGACTACTAAGAGTGTCACAGTTGATTTTCAGCTGTGCTGCATTATGTTGCAGTGGCTATGGAACACCATTGTGATGCCGATACAATCTTAGTCTAAGGAAAGAAAAGAAGGTACAAAATGTCAGTCAATCCAGAAGTGTTTGATTTTCCAGAATATTTTGGCTATGACAGCAGAAATATCTGTTATGAGACAGTGAATGGAAAACACTTCACTGACATAACTGTTCACAGAATATTCTGAGTTCACAGAATATTCTGAGTTGGACAGCACACGCAAGAACCACAAAATCCAACTCTTAAGTGAATGGCCCGTACAGGGATCCAACCTGCAACCTTGGCTTTATTAGCACCATTCTTTAACCAACTGAGTTAATCTCAGAGTTGTATATATTAAAATTGTTGTTCATATATCCTTGGTTTCTCCTTTATTTTCAAATAAAAATCTAAATTTAAAAACTTGGGAATACAGAAGCTGTCTCCCTCACATGCACTGCTTACTACTTCTTGCTGTCTTTCACACATTGTTCTTTAAGCCCAAGGCCCTTGGGCCTTGTCTCCCTCCTCAAAAATGCATCCACTTGACATGTCTTTTATCACTGCTCCTTGTTTCCTTCTGAACTTCAGAACAGAGCATGCTTGGTTCAATTGTTTTTTAAACATTAACTTGTCCACTGTCACACTAAGAAGAGAAACTTTGTGCATCTATCAGAGAATTAACCTCTTTATTTTCCTGCTGAGTTAGTAAATGAACCATCACTTTCCATTTTTTTCCAATTCTGGCACTTTTTCCTGTTGCAGCACTTTCTCTTTTCTGATATCATTGCAGGTAAGATAGTCACAAAGGGTATGAGAGGACCCTCTCTTCTCAAGGAGACTTTGAGAGGAATTGAACACAGAGTTGCAAAGCATCCTAATTAAGGTGCAAAATAAGCTTGGCAATCTTCATGGTACTTAATATATCATCTTCTTCCTATCTCTTAAACCAAATAATCTGCAAACCAACATTATATTGAAGCATTATATCTGCTATAACTTATGTCAACTAAGATCACACAGCCCCCTTTTTCTTAAACAATGTTTGGCAGGCAGCGGAGTGTGGAAACTAGACTGTTTTACATTAGTCAGAAGTACATTTAAATAATTTTTACTGAATGATTTACTGTGGATTACAAATTCTTATATGGCATTTTAAGTTAATGATTAGACAAAGTAATATATCACTAAAATGATTGGGTGCATATGTATCTTGCTTTTATGATTCTAAATTTTTCTTTGGACTGGAAGACTTCTCTACATTTATTTTCCCCAGCTGAAGAAAAAGTAATTAGACAAAAGAGTAGAAGACTCCAACATATCTTCTCCAACTACTGATTAAGTCAAGAGGATTTTCCTCCCTGCAGAATAGTCAGGTCTTGAGGAGACTCTGGTAAGTTGATTGGTGCTTTTCAAACAAATATTGGCAGGTGTCAGTATTGCACAGCATTTCCACACCCTGCTGTGTCCCAATGACAGAAGGAAAAGCTGCATGGAAAACGTTTAAGACTTTATATCAAATAAAATAGTGAATGAATCATTCAGGTGTCATGGCAGAATATGTGAAGTATCTCACAGGAAAAGCAGACAGAAACACAAAAAACCCAAAAACAGAGCCAATAACAACAAAACCACAAACAAACAAAAACCAACAAAAAACCTGTACTCATTCTCCATGCACAGACTTTTCTGGGGATTCTAAAAAGTGTAGGTGTCCTATGAGAGTGGAAGAAAAGGGGTCTTCTGGTTCTGTTCACTAGTAAGTGGACTTTGAAACCCAAGTGAAAGAAAGGTAAAACACACTAATAAAACACCAGTTGTTACACCAGATGCTCACAGGTGACTGGTACTTTTAGAAAGAGACAGAAACATACAATAATTTTTTTGTTTAATTTATTGCTGTGGGCCAGGATCCTGCAAGTGCTGAAAGATAACAACCAACTTCACATTTACAACATAAATTAAATAAGGAAGACAATTCTCTGTGCTTCAGAGGTCATAAAAATAAAGGAAACCATTCATCAGGGCAAAGTTACCTGTGCATAACTGTGTGCAAATCAGGATTTGTGGCCTTAACGCTCTAGCCTGTTGCGTGCAAAGAGCTGCACAGTTGATTTGACTTGGGCTGCAGTGATTAATTCCTGTGAACCTTGTTCTTGGCATAGCAAAACCAGGCAAAATACGCATTGCATACTCATTTTGGCACCTATCATGTCTTTAATTTGTGGTTTCAGATGGCTGACAAATAACAGACATGATTACTGCAGCATTTATTTAATTTATTAGTGTCCTTAGGTCTTACTCAAAGTGTATAGAGAATAAAAAAGAATAAGTGCCAGAAATGAAGGAGTGATTTGATATTCATTATTGACTTCTGCTTGGATTCCTCTAACCCCTCCTCACATTTCCAATCCATTCTGTAACAGATCAGACTCCAGAGAAATCTACCACAGGTCATACCACAAGGAGTATGCAATTTCTGCCATCATGACTCTTTATTCATTTTTTTAAAGAAAGGCACCTCTCTCTCCCTGCACCAAAACCAAAAATGTTAGGTCTTCCTCTGCCAACGCCAACACTCAAGAGACAATGTGAGGAGAGAATAATTTACTGGGACAAGATTTCAGACCATCAGATGAAGCCAGTGCTGTGTGTTGACCCTAGGACAAAACTGAGAGTCCCTGCCAATCATAAACCACGTATGAAGTTTTTTGATGGAGAAATACATTGAAATGTATGATGTTCAGGAGGAGTGTCAAGGAAGAGGATTCAGAAGAAACCCAGTCCTGAAGTGAACAATGCAAGGATAACTATAGCAATGTGAGCTTACTTGGGGAAAAAAAATCAGATTCTCACCAAATAAAATCATGAGACTGCAACACAATAAGGAATGAAAGCTGACAAACTAGGGGCAACACTAGTCTAATTGGACTGAAATCCATAATTCAGCCTGAAGTGTACAGGTTTCCTCTATAGTGCATACACACATACGAGGAGGGCTAAGAAAAGGGCCTGAGCAGTTACAAGATGGGAGAACAGAGCTGTGCAGAATGGGCTAAAAAAGAATGTTAAGTATAGGGAAACTCCTGAAATCCCATCTGACTTTCTGCTGTTTAAGCAGATGAATATATCTGTAGAAAACAGTCTTCGCTTACATAAACAGTGTGGCCCAGTACCCACTTCAGATCACACTGTGCACGTGGAGTTTGGGGTTGTCTCAGATGAAGGAAATGTAACCATAAGTTATACAGTGACAAGAGAAAAAAAAAAAAAAAAAAAAAAAAAAAGGAGGGGGATTGCAGAAAGGATGCCTTCATTTCCTGGAAAACATGGGAGTTCTGGGACTTTGAGTTCTCCTGTGAGGACTAGAAAAAGTCAAAAGCACTAATCTAGAAGTACTAGCAGAACAGGAAGCAGGTACCAGAAGCGTAACTGAATGTCTGAAAACCAAAGATCCAGAGCTGTACTCCCTCGCCCTGACAGTGCAGCTCAGCTTAAGAAGGCTAGTGACTCAGATATTGTCATTACATATAGGAAACATAGATTTCAATTAAAATTTTTCAGCCTCTGAGACTGAGGACATTGAGCTCAGGTGTCTCACTTCCACCACAGTGTTATATAATGGGCTCCATCACTTAGTCCTGTCTTTCAAACTGGTGTCTGGCAGCACATTTAATAAAAAGAAATCAAGTGCAAAGCCAGATCTTCCTGGTGTCTTCTAGATGAGCTCAAAATTCCCATGTTCACAGAGGTCCCTTAGGAAAGGAAGAAAACTAGCAAAATTTAGATTACTATTTCAGTCTGGAACTGGAGTCTCAGGATCCATCTTGCATTCAACAGCCCTTGGGGAGGGAAGGTTGGAAGAAAAAGACTGGGTAGTAACCTTCAGCAAAATTGTACACTGGTGCCCTTGAAAATTGCAAGTCCTCCTACATGTCCAGTGAAGCCTGATATTGACCAGGACACCTAGACTTCTGGATTTTCAACAGACATGTAAGTGTGATGGTCTTAGGGTTTCAAGTAAAATGATTTAGAATAGGTACCGTAAATGTAAATATCTAGGAATGTCGCACAGCAGGGATTTTGTGGGACCCAGTAGGTATTCAGTTCTTTCTCAACACTCTCAAAATATCTGTATGTTTTGTTCTATCCTACCCCAAGAGATTGTATCAAGTGTCCAATGTTACAGAACAGGACAGTGATGGCAAGAACACTCTGAGCATTAGATTATGTTGTTTCCTCTTTCCAAAACATGAATTATAGTAAAGAAGAGTTTTGTATGTTCTGAGCTAGAAGAAAAGCAATCTTTACTAAACAGTCTCCTTATAAAGACCCAAGACACAATACTCATGGAGTTGATTTTTTTTTTTCTTCTAGCTAAGACAGCAAGATTGAGCCTTAAAGTATCCTTGTTAAACTAGTTAATAGATTATTGTCCAAAATAAACATATTTCAGTAAGTGCAAGCCTGTTTTTTCCTCCCTCTTTCCGTCTTTTGTTCAACTTCAACTCAGCTATTTATGATTCATTTCATGAGCCACTAGGTTTTCTCTGAAGGCACTAAAAAGGGCCAGAGCTATCAAACAGTTTTAGAGACTAGTGCCAACAAGGAACTGTTTTCCTCCATGCTATAAAACAGGCACTGTCAATAGACTACAACCGGCAATAAACTATTAAAAAAGGAATTTATGATGGCTACTTATTATCCTCCTGAAATAATGTTGTTACAAGGCTGCCCTTTCCAGTCCTCCACACAGATCACATGGCAAGTGTCTAACAAAGGGAAAGGCCCAGATCTGTAGGGACTGTCTGCAAACAGCCCAAGAATTGCCCCACATTACACGAGCACATGCACACACCACACCAGGGTTTCAAAGCAGCAGAGAAATGGTCCCACGTTGGACTTGGGCTTGTTACACATGAGCGTTTGATTTAAGGTGGGACCTTAATTAACTCATATATAGAACATGTTGAATTGTTTTAATAGCTAAATATCAAATTATGAAGGAATGTCTATTATTGTTTAGCAAGGAATTGGTGAACCACAAGGATAAAATAAGAAATGGCACAATCCTCAAATGGAATTAGATCTGCCTCCTTTTTTAGATTTTGAAAAAACTCCCAGCTCTAGCTCTTTTCCCTTCTTCTCCAACCCCACAGCAGGCTTTCATCTTTGCTCAAGTGTCTACCTCTATTAGGTTTATATTTGACTATGATACAGATCTGTAATTGCTATAAAGTGTGGTGTAACACTTGTGTTAATAGGGCTATCCTGTCTTACTGCAATTAATGAAATGTAACCTTCAGTATCTAAGATGAAAATATTTTAGACAGAAGGGGAAAATTATACAGTTCAAAATTTATTTGGATTGCATCCATTTGGGTTGGCTGCTTTTGATCTGAACCTTCATCCAGTGTGCCACCTGAATCGTCAGTATGTCAGACTGGAGGCATACAGGCTGTGATCCCGGCTGAATGCACCACCCTAGAGGAATGTCTCCTAATAACAAGCATCTCTCAGGAATGATGGAAAGGGTTCTAAAGGTGTACAGGGAAAAGAAAGCTGTAGTTTGAAAAGTTTAAGGGACAAGGAACTTTGGGGTCTAGAAAGGGGAGAGGTAGGCTGGGCTGAGAAAGAGAGCAAAAACTGAGGTGTGGAGAAATGGGATGGAAGGGGATAGTTATTGAGATTTGGACTTAAAAATAAACCCAACCCAAACCAAAACCAAAACCAAAAAGCCGAAAGCAACTACACCAACACATTTGCAGCATTATGATTTCTTAATGTTCTGATCACTCGCAGCAGTGTTATCAAGGAGGGTTCTCCCTTTGCACATGTCTCTGCAAACAAGGAATATTCTCTGGATATGCTGTTCCCTGAACAGTGCATCTGGAGGAGAGAAGAACAATGTTATTTACTAGCAGATATTACCCCAAGAACACAACACTTTTTCTCAGCAGGGGACTACTCCAGAGCTTTTAAATCCACTTTTATTAATTTTATGAATTCCAAACAAAGAATGTATGGCACATAAAATCATGAAATAACATGTATAGAGATGTCATATGAAAACAAAACATTTTACTGCAGAGGAATTTTTACAAATAGTGTCTGTATGACAAAAGCATTGGTGAGCATGAGTTAAACCACTGCTGAGACTATAACTCTGAATTTACAGTGTCTTCAGTTACTATTTCTCAGCAAAGGAAACACTCCTGACTGTGACTGTCTCTTGCTGGTTTCTTGACTTCACAACTCAACTGTGTCAAGACTGTATCTCTACAGCGAGAGGAGCAACAATTACAGTACCGAGTCCATGAGAAGCCATAAATCCCACAAAACCACTGAAACTAGAATTTTCTTACTTATTGCTTAATAATAATCATAACAACAACAACAAAAACAACAACGAAAGACACCAGCTACCTTTTATTTCCACAGTATCATCTGCCCCTGTGACGCTCCCACGGTCCCCAAGCACCCATCCAGCGGGTCGGGGCGTGGAGGGAGAGCGCAGCCTGCGGCTGGCCGCACTGGGAAACCTCTCCTTTCCTGGGATCCCCTGCAGTGAAATACGCTCGTTAATCATTATTTGGCTCTTTTTAGTAGCGTAAGAATGGTCTAAAGTGAAACCATCACCTTTCATTTAGCCCAGAGAGGACCGCAGGGAAAAAAAAAGTAAATCTTTAAAACCTATGGTATGGTAGCATTTTTTAAGCAAAGGGCTTTGGAGGCAAGAAAAAAAGCAAAGTGTTTAAGTGTGCACGAACAGAGAGAACCATTTAATTAAAAACATGAAAGAGGACTAAAGACTACATTCACTCCTGCTTTTCGGTAACATATGCCTATCCTATAATTGCCTGTAAATAGCCACTGCAAAAGCAACTTAGATTAGTGGGTTTCTGGATGAGGGATGGAAACTCTGACGAGTTCAGCTGTAGAAAGCTTACATGAACTAGTGCTGTACCGGGAGAGCGGGGCGGGGAAGGAGTGCAGTGGGGAGGGAAAGGGGAAGGGAAATTAAAAAAAAAAAAAAAAAAAAGCTAAACCTATAGAAACTCTGGCTTGCATGGGGTATTTTTCCAATTATCACCTTGGCAAGATACAGTTCCGTACTTCCAAAGCCAAGCTCTCCCTCACAACCAGGGGTTTTGCACTCTCACAAATGTTCGCCACTTCCGCCGCTTCCTCTCTCTCACTCTCTCCCTCTCTCGACCTTTCCACGGGTTTGTACAAATCACCCACAAAAATGCCCCCGGGTGTCTCTTCGCGGTGCTTGGAGCCGGCGAGTGAGCGGGGATGTACCAGAGGTTTCCGCTCCCACCTCACGGCCATGGCCCGACCGGGGCAAAGACAGCAAAAGCCTCTCTTCTGGGCTAGCTAATGTCCTCCACACAGGCTTGAAACACCTTTTTTTCATGTTGAGTGGTAGCCCCCTGCTAAGCGCCTCGGAAAGACGCCGCACGTTTTAGGACAGAGCCGCAGAGCGGTGCTTGGACAGAAAGGAGAGGGTCGGAGGAGGACAAAAAGCGGGGGTGGGCCCGTGGGTTCCCCTGCGGGTCCCCTCACAAGCCCGCTGCTCCCCCAGCAGACACAGCCGAAGCCCCGCAGCGTCGAGGTTCTGCCCAGCATTCACCATCCGATCCCGAGTCAAGGCTGGTGGTCGCCAGGCTCCTCGCTGGGGGACAAGGCAGAGAGCGCCGGGCTGGGGGACCCCTTCCCCGGCAGCCCCGGCAGCGATGCCCCCGCAGGGCACCCCACCGCGGCGGTGAAGGTGCGAGCGGCTCCGTGCCGGGAGCGGCCGCAGAGAGCTCCGGGCGCCCCTCGGGAGGGCGGGGGGCTGCGAGGGGGCTGTGAAAGGGCGGCGTTCTGATTTCTGAGCAGTTTTGTTTATAATAACACTTTAACGCTTTGATTACTGTACCCTCGTCCTTCACAGTATCGCTGCGCCGGGCTGATTTTATGAAGGAACCGAACCGGGTAATGGGGATTTACACCGAATAGTCCATATTGCCCACCCTTATGTATTAAAAGGTTAAATGGACAACTTGTTTCAGGCATAAATATTAGCATATCAAGCTGTCACAATTTCCAGCCTCTTCCACGGCTTGTGTCCATGCGATTGCACTGGGACAACGGCGGATGCTAAGGGAAAAGATTTGTTCCTGAAAATTCACCGACCACATTTTCCTCTCTGCCGTCGGCAGCCGCTTGTGAGCCCCCGAACGCGGGGAGAGCGGCATCGCCACCTCG
>VXBX01009025.1:88201-138216 GCA_013400415.1 Scytalopus superciliaris
CCCGCTGCTCGGCGGCAGCCCCCGAGCCGGGGAAGCCGCGTCCACGGTGTGAGCTTTCCCCGCTCCTTGAAAGTATCGCCAGGGCTCTTCAGCCTCTCGTGCGGCACTGGGCAGACCGGAGAGTGGCCAGGCAGGCAGGCTCCCTCTGCGTCATTTGACAGCGAAAATTCGGTTTTAACTAAGTGTGTGTTTCTGTGAAAAGGAGTTTTCCGTTATCTGTTGGCTGGGGTCACATATATAGGGGAAGCTTTCGATATAATGTTGTTTTCGCTCACTGTAAATCCCACATGTTGCAGTCAAATTCTTACCATCTGGGAGGGCCAGAGCAGTAAAACTCAGCAATTCTGTTTCATCATAAATCAAGTTTATGAACTGTAGTACAAGGTATATAACTCTGGAAGCTGCACTTTTCAATGGTAAATGGCTGTTGAAATATTTGACTGCGGCATTGTCAAATTCCGTTTTCCACCTAAAACTTGACACCAGATAATTCTTACATCTATTGGTGTCTCTTGCTTAATTTGAAAGAAATCCATCTGGCATAAATTGCATTAAACGAACAGAAAAGTAAACCTCGAAGCGTAGTATTTAAAATAAAACGCCCCGGCACTGATGCAGCATACAGCCTACGGTTCTGATCCGCATATTTATAATCAGTTGTGTACAAGCGCCTGGCTGTTGCATGCTGTCACGCAGTGGTAGTCAAAGAATAAGTGACCTCGTTTTAAAAGAAAATGTAAAAGTAACCATTCAAATTTCGTTTTAAAGGCCACTTTCCTCATTATGTATACTTGCAATATGTACAAGATCGGAAGTACTCCTGTAGAAGACAAATCCCATTCCATCTTACATAGTATTTACTCCTCACTTTTAATTTCTTACTGATTTAGTCTAGAGCTTTTGAAGAAAAGAGAAGCTGAAGGAACAAACCCGTCCCGTGGTGACTTCTCATTCGTGCTCCGATGCTGGTTTGCAGTAGACCGAGATGTCTCGTGCCTCTCTTTCAAACTTCAGATTACCATGTGCACCGAAGTTCAGTGTTTCCTTGTCTGAGGTTTGATTCTGTACTAGAAAGCAAGGCTGCTCAGGAGTATGTGGAGAAAGGTAGCTTAGTGCACTATTTGCTTTTAGTGTTTTCATACCTATGCCTGTGTTTACTAGTACCTCTTCAGAACGAACTACAGTGTCTAGCAAGTCACTGCCGATTGTTACCATTATAATCACAACCACGAATATTGTGAAGACTAACAGCAAAATGTATCTATCCAGCAGCAGAAAACACAGCAGTACGTAGTAGACGTAATAGAAGATTTGGGTAGATTTCTTCGGGTCCCGGCAGTCAGGTTAGGGTCTCTGTCATGGCTCTTCAGCTTGTCAAAACTTGTCTAACCAGAAGAAGTGAAAGCGAGGAAGGAAAAACCTGGGATTTTGCCTTAAAGCTTTTGAGCTGGGAGATGGGTTAGGGATGGAGACGAATAAGATTTGCTTCTGCTATGCCGGTGAGGCTGCAGTGGTATTTGGTCTAGGATAAGTTGTCAGTTTTCCTCCATAAAAATCACTTGAGAGATTCTCGTGAGAAAGAGCTGCCAAGATTATACCCCTGGGGGGAAGAAAAAAAGAAACCACACACCCACACACTACCGCATAAAAATAATAACCTGTTATATGATGGGGACCTCCGGGACTCTCAAAGAGGTGTCTCGTGCATTGAAAATAATTCAGAGATAGTTAAAACTAATTATTGCTGGGCTTATTAGTTGTTCCATTTTCTCTCCATAGATATCCACAGCTGCTTCAAGAAAGTACAGAGACGTACTCCATCTCTCCCGTTTTGTTGCAATGTATTTATTTTAATGTTTCTTCATTCAAACTTCCATTCATTATTTTTGTGCAACTGAGGAAAAAGAACAACAACAAAAAATAACTCCGAGGATGTTGTCGCTAGCATTACCCGTGTGGGAGAAATCGTATTTCCCTCCAGAATTTGCTATCCTGACTTTTGTGTGGTGTTCCGGTGTTGCAGTCGTAGGCAAAGGCAGGGCAGAGGCAGAGACAGCCTGCGCAGCCTGGTGCTACTCCTGTCTCGGCTTGGGGAAATAAGAGAACAGACGTGGGCAACTTACATGATCACTTGTTTTGGAGCTGTGGAAACAGACTGTAATTTTATATATCCTTAACACTTTTAGGTACGATTTTTTTTTTCCTTTGTAAACTATAGACCGTCTGTCTACACAGACGGATTTAAATTAGCTCCTGTGAACGCATAAATCCAGGAAAAATGGGAAGAAATCTCCTATCGTTTATAAATTCGTCATAAAATTATAAAATAAGATTGGGAGTTTTAAACCCTTTTATCCATGCTATTCCTCGGTGTATTCCGAAGTCAGTCAGGTTCCGTGTGTTTTGGATTTTATAAGGAGGTAAAAATTTTNGATTCTGTATCAATTAGAAGGAAAACACTCACTATTTTTAAATTATTATGTCTTTAAAAATAATCTGTGGAAGTCTATAAATGGCAAAAGACTGACATGAGTCCCCTAAGCAATAATAATAATTCAGATTTTATCCTGACCATTTCAAAGCACCTGATGAACAAAAGCTAAACTTACCCAGAAGGTTGTCCCACCCCTATCCTGGGTAACTATAGGACAGAGCCTAAATGTGTTTGGAGTCACGTAGGACTTACAGGAATTCAGATGTGCTGAGGTATTGCTTTATCTGAGAACCTTCTTCTTCCCCTGAAGAAAGACATGGCTAAATCTTTGTACAGCCACACATCCATCTATAAACACCAGAACTTCAAATCTTAGCCAATTCTTATTATTATTATTGTTATTATTATTTCACGGAGGTGACCTCTAGCAGTGGAGTCTGCTCTGCTGGAATTAGGTATAGTACTGTTTTCCTCGCCTTACTTTTTTCCCTGTCACCCTTCAAACCGTTTTTGTATGATAATCCGAGTTCTAGTTTAGCTTGCAGTAGTACCACACCACCTATCCTAAACAGGGGGTGGCTTTTTCATTCCAAAAACGTATCTCGATTTATGTTGGCAAGTGGTGCTGCCACAGCAGTAGTGCTTCTGCTAAAGACCTCGTCTACAAAACAAATTCGCAATGCCTCGTTCTTCTGGGGGAGGTATATAGTTTCATTTTCATCTTCACTTCACAGACGAGAGATCACAACCTTGCTTTACCTCCCCGATAGAAAAGCAAAGCACATTGTCCAACGCCTTAACGCTATCTTATGGACCATTAACACACAAATATAATCTCTTGTTTAGAAGTTTATCTGGTCCTATTAGGTAGCAGAGCTCTGGCTGAGCCGACCCTAATGCGAGCCAGAAGAAGAAGGAGACAGGACTAGGAGAGAGACAGAAGGCGACCGGGAAGAGCTTTATTAGATATATGTATTAATCTGGATCCCAGCTGTATTTGCAGTGTTTTCCAAGATTCCTTTCAGAAATCCTTCTTGTCGGATGTGGGTTTCTCTAATTAATCACTCATGCCGTTGTATACATTACAGCTCAAGAGTGTAATTTTAGTCAGTTGTTTTGAAGCGCGTTTCTGTTCCCATCTGACCCGCATTTGTCGATTAGGAGCACAGGGAACTCCGCGCTCTGGGATAGGAGTCCCNCCACAGCCCCGGCCTGGCCCGCCCCGCCGCGCCGCGGGGGCCCGGGGACGTCTCGCTTCATCTGTCACCGGCTCTGTTCGCCTGCCCAGCTGTCAAAACAGGGGGTGTCTTTTTCATTCCAGCTCACAAAGTACCAAAGGGGAAAGGGGCTTTAATGCCTGTGTTTGGACACAAGCAATTATCCCTAATTATTGTTTTTCTTTTGAGCCTGCCCGTCCTGCTGGAGAGCCAGCAGATGAGCATGCCCTAATCCTCCCCAGTCGGTTGATCTCAGTGGGTTTTGCAGGACAAACCGGGCGAGAAGGCTTCATAGCTTTCATCTCGATGTGAGTTTTGAACTGATTGAAACTCATTGCGATGGAAGAATTAACCTCAGAGCCCAGGCTTTCAATGGCCCCTGATAAGAGATTATACGTGTTGATGGCAAGCTTTTCTTGGCAAAATGTTTTCAAAGGACTCGAAGTTGTTAAATCAAAGCCCTATTGAATTGCTAGTAGGCCCCTTAGAGCTCTCCCTCCTTCTTCATTCCCTAGTACTGTGTGTTGGTAATTGTACTGGCAGGGGTGGGAGAAGGAAAACACAAAATCCCCTCAGACGTAAACACACATGCGCACGAGGGTGATGAGCAACATCAGCCAGAGAACTACGAGGAAGATGGAAGAAAATTTTCTTAATTCCAGAGAAATGATTCTGTGAACAGTCAGTGCAAGATTAATCCTTTTTCACTGCAGTCTCCTGTCATATGTCTGCTCGTTGTTTTTGTGAGGTTGCAATATCATTCCAAGGACTCGTGCGTATTATTCACTGTTTTGAATGTATGAAAAAGAATCAGGAAATAAGAAATCCACAGAAAAGCTAGAAGCTATGAGGATCTTTCAGCCACAAGTATGTGTAGATGTAAGAAAAACTGGGTAATATTTAAGAACAGCAAAAATGTTGATGCAACCTTCTTAAAGAGAAGATGCTTATTCTTCAAGTTTGCTTTTCCTCCACCTGGCCAAAACGTATGTCCTGGACTATGAAATTATGCATCTCGGTAAAGACTCACCATATTTATGAAATCTGGGTCACATTTTGTTGAATACTTTCCCTTCCACTGTCTCCAGAATGGGGCCTTTGAAAAAGCCTGCATGAAAAATTGAAAGTTGTCTACTTCCACAACTCTTATGACTTAGGGAATCTTTGTTCACTGATGCATCCTGGATTTTACAAATGAATGTGTGTGTGTTTAGAGACAGTTCTGAAGTAATGGATGTGGTTCTTAGTTTACTTGTGGAAGACTAAGGCCAAACAGAAGAAAATCTTTGAGAAAATAGAGAAGGAAACAAACATTTTCCATCAGAAAGACAATCTACTTCGAGAGAAATGCTGACAAGAGTATGGCACCCACTGCAGAAAGCTGTTGAGCTGCAGAAAGAAAAATTATTAGCTCTGCATTGGTATCTGCTGACAGGCAAGGAGAGAAGTTTGAATGGGCCAAATCTTGTTTGTGTATTATGTAGGACTTTGGGACAGTTTTATGAAAATGATGTGCCAGTTAGATGCTAACAGAAAGAAAACATTGATGTCTGAGACCAGAAACATATGAATATAAGAACTTTAGGAGTGATGCCTACAGTAAAATATTACCTTCTCCAACATGTCAATTTGCAGTGATAATGAAGAGGCAGTGGAAGTAACAGCAATATGAAGATAAACAACGAGTTTGGCTGGCAAAATAGCTGGAAACTGCCCTAGAGGGAAGAGCTCAGTTTGGCCAGGAGCTGGGTTGCTGTAAATCCAGACCACAGCGATGAAGGCATTACAGCTATCTGCGTCGGCTGAAGGAGGAGGAGGCCTAGGTGCAGAGCCATCAAGAGTGTGTGCTGCATGCTGGTAGTCACACTATCCCAACTGTCAGTTTCTAAAATTTATATTTAATTACATTTTTGGTTTTGCTCCAATAAGATTCCATGTATTTGAACTTCTATGTTTAAAATCTTTGCAGGTGAGGGAACATTTTTGGTTTTAGAGTGCTCTACTGCATACTGGTACACCTTGACTTCTCAGCTCCTGATTCAAGCTCTAGCCAAACTAATTTGCTGAAAACTTCATGACCTTGAACTCAGCCCTTTTCAACGTCTGTGTTTGCCAGAACAAAACTTGCAATATTTTTTCCCCTAAGCTATAATTGCTAAAATGCTATGATTAAACTGACATTGTGCAATTGCACGGGCAGTCCAAGTGCCAGAACAGTAACCTTTGCTTTTAAACTGTCATTAAATTGCCACAAAAATCCAAGCTGTTTGGGTTCTATTCAGCTTGTGTTATATCATGGAAGTTTCTTGACAGCAGATTTTTCAGTGTGAATCTTGATAGTAATTGGAAAATAGGTTTTTAAGTTGAAAATTTTGTTTCTGTATTTGCTTTAGTCAAACAGTATCTGAACAACAACTGGAATTACAAAATGCACATTTTGGTATAAACATTTCTTACTGTTGACTGGGCCTGTAAGTATTGTGGAGATTCTGGGAATAATAATAATAATAATAATAATAGCCTTACTTGTTTTGGTTGTTGGAGTGGTCTGTCATGGGTTCCTAGAGAGGACATAGGCTGTGCAGGGTCTCAGAGAACTTATACATTGCACAGGGTTTCTTCTTTCTTGATGAAGTGCCTAAATCATCACTAAATTGTTGCAAAGCTTGTCAAGAAGAAGGTACTTGTAGAGTTTATACCCTATGTAGAAGCAAGGAACTGGAATGTGGATTTTACAGCTTAGAGAAGATGAAAGAAACCTGTAGCAGAACAGAAACCCATAATAGAATAGGTAGAGCAAAGTATCTTTATAAATATTTGGCAACTCTAAAGCTATTTCATTGCTGCTTCAGAAATGCCTGCAAGTCCCAAGCTGTTAAGAAGTTTGCCACCTAAATTAGTGTGCCTCCAGTTTGTAAAATTAAAGGTCTGGTTTCACTCTCAAAGACTTTAAAATGCATGTACTCAGTGAGAAGCAGCACTTGGATCCAACAAGCCCACGGTAGTAACATGGTGTAATAGCAATACCTTTATCAGCACCTGCAACACACCAGTTATCAGTCACAGACTACATCCCCGGCAGATGTAGTCTCTTTCATCAAAGGAGAAGGACCAACAATATATATACAATAACAAAGCTTTTGAGTTTCTTGGGATCAGGACAATATTTTGTGCAAAGCTTCCATGGTCTTGACATTTTGTAAGATCTTTGGCTCTAACAGCCTCTGACCAAGTTTGTGACACAAAATGAATTATTTTCCCATATATACTTCTCCATCCCATTCATACAAGGACTTCCAGAGTCTCAGCTCTCAATGTCCAGACTCAGGAAAAGAGTTCTTGTTCCCTAGAGCAAGGAAGCTATATTAATATCTACTACTAATATTTCCCAGAAAAACTCCACATATCACAGGATCACTACCAGTCACATAGACTGACTAATCAACCCAGAAAGAGTGTTGCTATAACTGTATTCTCTACTCATACAGGTTTGCCATCTTATCACATAGAAATAGCTATGTAGTACAGTCCCCTCCACTACATTACTCTTTGCCATATCCCAGTGAATGCTTCATCCTTCAAAGCAATAACTAGACCATGTAGAGCTAGACTTCAGTTGTTGCTCAGCAGCAAAAAATGAGAGACCTTTTGTAGAAGTACTGTGTGGTCCAAAGGTAATCTTATTTCTTTAGATCTTGATATAAGGTAGCAGAATTTGAAAAAAAAAAAAGTTGGCCCAAGGAAATCTGCAAACTCTTAAGAGAAGAATAATTTTTTATCACTTATGAGATCCAACAGAAAGAATATTCCAGCCTGTAATAAGTGCCACAAATTGCAGAGAAGAAACTATGAAGAATAATTATATGTAAATACACATAGGGAAAGAAATGCTAGCCAGTAGAATCTAATGAAATTAAAAAATTCAAAGGCAAGTTAAGGTGCAAAACAGCAGGCTCATACATCAGTCAGTGGTTTTAGAGACCCTTTCCTGGCATGGTATTCGATGCTTAGTTCATTCTGGCACACTGTCCACAGGTTACCTTTCTAGGATGCAGAGTAATATGTACAAAATCAGACATTCTTTACAGAGGAAAAAGCTTGGATTAACTCACTTTTCTATTGTGATTTCTACATCCATATCGGAGGAGAATCTTAGTACAGAATATTTTGCTCAATGTTCCTTATGTAAAGGTCAGTAAATCCACTCTATTATTTGTATTATTATTTTTACCAGTTATTTAACTTATCGTTCCACTGTTGTTCTGTGTTAAATTATACCGGCTTTTAAATAACTAAATACATATTTCATAAAAACAAAATCTCTTCCCCTTGCACATGCTAAAGAATATGTTCATTTCCCATCACAAAACTATGAATCTCGTCCAAAGACTGCCTTTTAGGCCAAATGCAATACCTTAGTTTGCCTATGCAGATCCCTCAGTCACTCCTGTACATTCAACTGCAGAATTCATATCAACTCACAACCTTCCTTTTGGTTTCAAACACACTGTTTCAACCAGGCATACACAAGTAGACATAGATGTGATCAGAGACTGCCATTTAAAGGATTTATTGAAAGGAATCTTACCTTTACGTGAGGTTTTGAATAGTTTGTCACCTTGAGGGCCTTCACTTGCTTATAAGTTCATTCTGACCTGTTCAGTGACTCACAGGTATAAGCAGCCTTTTGCTTTCTACAAGCTGACAAGGACTTTTAGTTTAAAACCACCAGGACTGCGGGAAATGGGTTCCCTCTGTTTTTCCTTTGGTTGCTTTTTTTCTGGTTGTTGTGATTTTGGGTTAGTTTTGGTTTTGTTTGCTTGCTTTTGTATTTTTAATGGGTGTTATGTATACTGACTGTTTTTCTGAATTTTGACATTTAATTTCTTTTGTTTTGTTTTGTTTTGGTGGTACATCTTGCTCTCCTCTCACCATACATGCTCACAATACACCTGCACAAATTTCCCTGGACACATGTGAAAACAGAATGGGATGCAAGGAGCATCCAAGCATTAATGACTTCAGAAAGCAGCTGTAGCAAGAGCTGAGTAAGAGTTTGGCTGAATGATAGCAAGTGGAGCTGAAGTTCACAATCTTATGCAGCTAAGTGGGTTAGGTAAAGAAATACCTGTGTGCATTCAAATATCCCAGTGCAGCTTTGAAATCTGGGTGATACCTGCATGAGGGTTTTCATACCCCCAGAAATGAGAACTTAGAAACACAGGAGGAGATTTTAGACATCAAACTGTCTCTGACTGTAACATCACTTGAAAAACCACCAAGCCACACCTTGGAAACTGATTACTTTATAGCCAAGTGACCAATCTGTGATTCACAAACTGTGCAGTTTGCAAACATCAAGTCCAGCTGCTGTGCTTCATTATTTGTGGCTAGTTGTGGCCAAGTATCCCATGAACTAGAAGACAATAAGCACTGAATATCCTAAAGACACCAGGTTCATCTTGAGGTGTAGCCTTATATGCAGTCCAGCTACATTTCTAGTGAAGCAGTGGAACCTCAGCTAGCCTTTGCCATATCTCAGGTGCTCTCTGTTTCCCTCTTTTCAGAAGTGTGTGATCCATGTCTTTAATTTTTCAAACCCTGAATATTCTGACATACAGCTTATGTCATATGAGATGGTGCTCACCCCTGCTCTAACATCCAGAGTTCAGGAGGCTTTGACCTAAACATGGCAATCTGAAGTTCCTACAGAAGAGCAAGGGATGGATAATATGCCTGACAAATTAACCTGGTGATTTCCTCTGAATCTGAAATGATGGCATATAATCAAAATTCAACAGCAAGCAGCAAAAAGGAATACCATGTTCTCTCTGCTACTTGAAAGTGCCAACATAGAGCTTCCCCTCTACTTGTGACCAGTATTGGAGCCAAGTGACAGTCCTCCTAATTAGAATAAATATGCTGCAGAATGTGCTAGAGGAAAAAAGACCTTATTTTCCCTTTGCACCTCCTTGCTGAAGCCATAACACATGACATGTTTTCTACAGTTGACTTCAGGCAAATTTTTTCAATTGATAATACTTTTCAATGAATAAACAAGTGGATACTTTTACTTGAAACACTAAATACAGTTAAGCCCTCCAGATTTAGACTAATTAAAACCCAAGAATAAGGCCATAGTTAAAAAGAAATACTCCTATACTTGAATTTTGACTATGATGCATATCTGTCTTTTATGTGTGTTGTTGCATTGGATTTGTGTGGCAAGTTTTTGGTAGTGTGAGGGTGGTAATTACAGGGGCAGCTTCGGTGAGAAGCTGTCAGAAGATTCCCCTGTGTGTGACTGAAATGGTTACTGGCCTAAACAAACACCAGAGGAGGTAGATGTCCTCAAAGGACCTGTGATCTCAAGGGAAGCCCATGATGGAGCAGTTTCCTGAAAGGACCTGTGGCCACTGGAGAAAGAAGAGACCACGCTGTTTTCTGGCAAGACTTGTGACCCCATGGGGGACCCCTGCTAGGGCAGTCTGTTTCTGAAGGACTGCACTCCATGGAAGGACCCCTGCTGGAGCAGTGGAAGAGTAGGAGGTGTCCTCCTCCTTTAGAGTGGCAGAGACGACATGTGTTGAACTGATCACAGTCCCCATTTCCTGTCCTTCTCCACTGCTAACAAGGAGGAGAGAATCTGGGACTGAAGCTGAGCACAGGAAGAAGGGAGGGATGGGGGAAGGTGTTTTGAGATTTGATTTTTTTTCCTCATTATCCTACTGTGATTTCATTGTTAATAAATTAACTTCCCCAAAATTAGTCTGTTTTGTCTGTGACAGTAATTGGTGAGTGCTCTCTTCCTGTCCTCATCTCAACCCACATTTTGTTATATTCCCTCTCCCCTGTCCAGCTGAGTAGGGGAATGATAGAGCGGCTTTGGTGGGCACCCGATGCCCAATCAGAATCAATTCCCCAGCGTCATGTTTTGTTTACCTCTAGGTGAGAGAACACTTTTCCCATTTCTAATAGTTCATGGTTCAGAAAGAAGTGCCCAAATGCATGGATAGTGATGTTTCAAGGCTTCAAAATCAAGGTAAATTGAACTCATGACCAGGCTTCCCGAACAAAGATTTGGGAAGGGCTCTCCCCACGCTCGCTGCAAGCGCGCTGGTGGCTGAAAAGGCCAAAGTGCGATAGGCAAGTCCGGTCACAAAAGGCACAGTGGAGTCTCCACAGGCTGTATTGGCGAGGCACGGTTCTTTCTACATTGCCTTTTTCCTTCGAGACTCATCCTGTGTGCACTCTCAAAGGAAGCAGCAGCGTTATAGATGGTGTGCCTCCATGCCTCCCGATTGGAGGCCAGAGCGGACCATTGATGGTGGTCAATATGGCCAAGGCTGAGGTGTTGTTTGAGGGAGTCCTTGTATCTCCTCTTTGGGGCTCCTCTCTTGTGGCAGCCGGTGGCAAGCTCACCATAGAGCACAATCTTATGGAGGGGGTGATCCTCCATCCTGGAGACGTGACCTTAAAATTGAACTAGAGGATCAGGAAAGCAAAATTTTTCCTGGTAGACAGTAAGAAGTGATTCACACAATTACCTTACTTCTATTAAAATCTTTCTGTCTCTGATTAAGATTCCAACAAATGTTTTTGTAGAAGCATGACAAAGGAACCCTGATATATAGCTAACTGCATTAATAATCTCAAGAAATAATCTATATGATAAATTTTGCTCTTTTATCTCAATCTTGCTGGACTTACATTAGCAAATGTCAGCATCTTAAATGCAGTTGGAGCATGTATTCTAAAGTAATTGTTGAACCTGAAGTCATTTATTGTCAGCTGCAGTGATGACGTGCTGTATATTAGAACCTAGAAAACAGAGTATTATGGGCACACTCAGTCTACAGATGTTGCTGTGTTAGTTTTTGGTGTCCTGGAAATAAGTATTCAAAGATATTGAAACCAGCTGTTTCTCCAGTTAGTGCACCAGATGCTTATCTTCTTGCTCTATATATCAAAATATCAGTGTCAGAATTTAATATTACTGCATGAACTGGAGAGACTTTGATCTAGAGATAAGGTAAGATGGTTACGTCAATATTATGTAGCAGCTGCCCTTAGTGTATGTAAAGCCAAAATTTAAAATACTATTTTTATTGTTATTCTGTAATAATACAACTAACATGAATTAAAGGAAAATAAAGTGATAGGACAGTCACAAAATAATCTTGAATTAACAAATCATTTTGAAATTAAGTAGAAAATGCATTCTCAGAAACAATTTTAGTTTAAGCATTTTTATATTTCTGATTCTCATGGAATTCAAAATATCTGCTTCTTCCTAATTCTGTGGAAACAAAATTCCAAGTTTTACTACAATCTGTAAAGTGAAAGAGAATTCTGAGTGCTGATTGTCATTAAATGTTGCTTGGACCCTGTGAAACCTTTCAAAATGCATCTCTGAAATGACAAGGGATCCTATGAATAATGGTAGCATGACTAAACAAAGGGAGAAGGGGAGAGAACATGGAAAATAGAGAGGGAAAAGGCGGCAGCTAAATCTCTGTATGTTGCAGAAGATGGTGTACATCATTTATTTGAGTATTAAAGGAAGGTTTCACATACCTGTGTCTGTGGCAGAACATGAGAAGTGGTTTACAGCAAATAGTGAACTTTGTGATTCTTTTCTGGGAACAATCACAAAAGCATTGTTCACAAATGTACGTGTTTGACAAACTGCATAAGCACATTTATCAAGGACTCATCTCCCAGATGTCCTCAATACCTCATGCAGTCAGGAAAAGCAATTGACAACCTCCCTTGGGTCAAAAATAAGGCCCATTAGAAGCATTGGTGTCCTACCCATCTGCTGAAGCTGTTATTTGAGGCAGCTAATTATATGTTTCATTCTTTCATTTCCAGAATCAAATATCTATTAGTCTCTGTATCATTGATTACATTAACTGGAAATATTTGTGGGAATCATGGACACTGAACTTTGCTTCACCCTGAAGACAGGGATAATAGTCCTTTCATCTTTCTTTTTTACTTTGTAAAATAAAACTATTTAGAACTGGGAGAATAAACAGGGATAATTCAAAAAACAGTAAGCTATTTTTGCATATATTGCATTGATCATCGTGGTCAGAAAGTCTGACTTTGGCCTAAATCCAGGAAAATCTAGGACTTCTCAGGACTTTGTCCTATCCCCTCCCATGTCCTGAATAACCATAAAATCAATTATCTGACATACTTCTTTTATAATAGACAGTTACAATGTTGTTCATGAGCTGACTATTGAAATATATTGATCAGTGTAGCCTATTTAATATTTTTTCTTCTGGTTTAGCAATATATTGCTGCAGCAGACCACAGCACCAGTGAGCTGGCTCACTCTTGGGAAATGTTCTGGTGAATTCCCTAGAGTGAGCCACTGATAGTATCTTGGTGAACAGCAGTGTGTGCAGGACAACACTGTTGAAGACCTAGATTGGTCACAAGTGAGCAGAGAAGAGTAGTAGTGAAGCTGTACCACTGACAATAGGCTAATGGATGCAATTTAAACCACTACCAGGCACCTCTACTGTTATTGTACATACTAACCTTCACAACCAAAACAGGGTTTATCAACAAGAAACTGGCATAACTGACTCTACATTAGAAGTAATTAACCTTAGTTACCAAAACATTGCTTGCATATTTTCCAAAATGCAATGTCAAAAAAGAAAAGAAATTCCAAACATCCATACTTTAATCCAGCAGAAATTAGTACTTACATAGTATGTTTTCCTTATCAGAGCTGTTCATAGAGGGTCCAGTTAGTATATACTGAAAATTGCATAGTTGTGAGAAATACATTTCTCACTCTTTTCATATCATTTACCACTGTTTTTGGCCAAAAAAAAAGTAAGTCATAGGATGTAGCATGAATTTTGTTATCTTGTGTTGTTTGGGTTCCTTTTCAGTATGAGCAGTCAGCTTCGCTGAAAATGCTCATTTGGGGATGATATGAAACCAAAAAGTTTCCAAAGTCCTTGTCACTGGAAAGGTGCTTAAACCAGAGCAGTATGTTTAGGTACATGTCCTCCCTTTCTCTGTAAGATGTTCTTAGATTAGATTCATAAACTGTTTATTTGCTTTTTATTTTCATTTCAGTATTTTGACTGATAGTTTTGTTTTCCATTATCTGATGGAGATAGATGCAAACTAACAGAACAAAATCCAGTAAGTGGTTGAAGACAGTTTTCTGTATGAAGAAAATTTTAGACAGTTTCATATAAAATTCACTATTAAAAGTTAAAATTAAAATTAGATATTATTTGTGATGTTTAAATTCTTCAAGGGAATTGTTATGTAGCTAAGTAGCTCTAAAATTAAAGACGGGGAAAATGTGATTCATGTACTGTGCAGTATATCAGAGATGTAGTTAATCACACAAATACATTTCGTTTGCTTTTCTCCTGGTAGATGTGTGTATTATCAGCTGTGAAATTGGTTACAGTGCTGGAAACAATCCCTTTCAGAACCAGCTTTGTATTCTTGTTCTTTACAAGAGAATTTTGAAAATATCATTTACCTGACTGCTGGCAGAGTGTTTTTCACATTTTGCTGACACACGAGTGAAAATACATGTAAAAACTGTTTCAGCATTTTAGGTCAAATTTTTGCTCTTCATTGTACTAATATTACTATAGAGAAAAGCTACTGCATTTCCACTTGTGTAACAAAAACCAGAGGTTTGCCTTAAGGAACATGAGTGCAAATAGCAAGGTATTAAAAACACAGATGTAGAGAGAGAGGTCCATGTGTGGAAATGGTTTATATTAAAAAGCAATTGCTGAAGCAAATGTGAGTTTTGCCCATGCAAGGCCCATTTGATTCTGTATTTTCCTTTGTCAGCTGCAATTTTAGAGAAATATGTAATTAAGACAATTTATTCTGCCTGGCCATAGGTGGTTCAGATCCCTTCCCATCTCCTTGCACTCTTGGTATTTTTATGGACTGATGCTGAACCAAACCTCTGATTCTAATTGCCACATACTCAACCAGTGTTGATAGTGGAGCCCTGATTTTTGGACTTGTTCAAAACATTACTTACAGTTAATCAAAAATGTTAGTTGTTAGTTGTGATAATTGGCTTCATAGGATACATATTGAGTTTCCATGTACATTAAAGGCTTGCTAAATTCTCAGCATAAAATTCCAGGGTGTCATTTGTGGGATTGCTTTGAGCAGACACTGTTTCAGAATGTAGTTAGAGTGTAGATAATAACACCTGGTGTTTATTCAAGATATGCAGCTACTGGCTGGGAAAAGCCAAGAAGGCCAAGGGAACCGTGATAAGCTCAGGATGAGAAAGTAGAAATAATGAGATAGGCAATTAACAATAACAAGACATAGTGAGCGAATTGCCAACCAATCATGGTCTGAATAAGGGCCCATGGACAGTGGCCAGTAGCCAATTGCTCTGCATACAGAAACGTGTGTACGGTAGTAAAAAAGGTATATATATCAGTAGAAGTTTTGAATAAAGTTGGATTTGAATATGCATCATATTGATGTGCCTAGTTCATTCCCGCTCGTGAGGTTAATCCCCGGCAGTCATTGTTACACCTGAAGAAATTTCTGAGGAGAAAAGTTCAGGGAAAAACAAATTCAGGCCTGCACATATTGAACGGAGATGAGAGAAAATACTAAGCAAACTGATTTCTGTTTTCCACTGCCTTCTGAGCAACCTTGGCACCTAGCTTCAGTATATCTAGTAATAGGCTAACAGTAGGTGAGTAATTCTGCAATAATAGATTAGCACTCTAGTAATAGATGTATAATACTCTTATATTTTGATTACCTTTCTGAGATGTAGATCTTGGTTACTATGGTCAGAACTTCTGCTCTCTTCATCAAAATCTTCATCAGGATCAGTTAGACTGTGGAAAAAGGTGTCAGCCATTGGGTTAGTGGTTAGTGGCTGTATTGTAACAAGAAATCATAGTAATAAAAAATTGGGAAACTTTTGAACATTTTATTTTTCAGGCTGAAATTCATTTCACATAATTTATACTCTAAGAAAATAATACAATAATTTAAGATGTCTTAAGATGCTGTTTTGCCTGTCACAGGACTCTGTGTAATTTCCAATTCCACAGTCACACTTGAAATTCTGAATTTGTGTGCTTGAAGATGGAATCACTTCTGATGTGTTTTACATTGAAAGACACAGTCATGCCGATGGAGTAGGTGTATCTCTTGCTATTGTTTACCACCAGGCTGAGTTTGGGTGGTCTCTAGGGAGTGTGTGTATATGCAAGTGGACATATGAAATTGGCAGGGCTTTGGGGAAGTGCCAGGGACCTCTGTATCAGCTTGTTGCTAATGCTCTCTACCATAGGAAACAATGACATATTTGTCTCAAAATGATGTATACAGTAGGGAATGTTATTTTATTCATAGTAACCCAGCATAAATCCATGGGATTTTTGTTGGTGGAGATGAAGAGAAGGCAGGTCCTGAAAACAAAGGCAGTGTTTCTCTTCTTATTTATTTTTGTGTTCTGTTGTCTATGCGTGATCTTACTTGGACCTCAAAAAACCATCAAACATTTCCAAATTCTATGTCCTCACCATGCTCTGGCAGACAGCATAACCACAGTGTAAGAGCAGGCTCCTACCAAACACCGTGACCCTGTGACAAGTGACTTTTTGCTATCCCACTTCATGGCAATAATGTCTCAATGGCAGATGGGGTGTATGGAAATAGCATGGCTGGGCAGGCACTTCTGAGGCTCATCCACCGTGCAGGAGATCATGTTCCAGAGAGTGTTTTAATTCTTGGTGCGCACATGAGGTTTTCTCTGAAGAACCTAGTTGAATGGCCCCAAAGTGGTCAAAAAGTGCAGTAGGTGACCAGTGATGGATGGACAGAGAACCTAGCTTCAAAGTCACTTATCACTGCCAAGTGGTATAATCACCTCAAAATTAGCATTTGCCGAAAACTAGCACTGGTTCAAGAAAATTCAAAATCCTGCAGAAAAATACTTCAAAGTGGACACAGTTATTTATCTTGCCAGTTTGCACTGTTTTTCTGTTTGACCTGTGCATTTTTTAATAATCTGATCAAGCAGTCAAAAACCTCTCACTGATAACCAAGGAAGAAACAGAAGTCTTCCGAGTTCCATATATCTGCATTGGTGTAGGCTCTCTGTGTGCATAATTATTTATTATCATAAATGGCAACATCTAGTAGCATATGCAGAATTGCTCTTAACTTAGTACATTCATTAAAGTTGATGTTATTTCATGCAAATATACTTTGAGTGTCTCTTAGTGTGGTGCCAGAAGTGAAATAACTTTCACTGCTCAACTTCTTTGTTGTGGCTGACTGAATGACTTCAGGCGTGGCTGTGAGCAATGCTTCATTCTCTGGTGCAATATGCACACATGGCTTATTTGTGAAAAATTAACTTCTTCCAGGGAACCGTGGAAAACTGTGCAAAAGAGATAAAGGAGGGACAGTTATCAGGGCACCACACTGAACACACAACATATGGCAAAAGATGCTTTTTGACACCTATCTTTATAGCTAAACTAATGCAAGATCGGAAAAAAAAATCTTAAATATTTTGGAAAAGTAAGAAGTACCTAAGAGAAATGTAGTGTTTCTTATTACATCCACTGACAATAAAAGTGTAATGAGACTCAAGAATTTTATCTTTTTACTAAAGTTTGGCAGATGTGCAGATGAACTTCTCAGATACTAGAAAGTGCTAAAAATCAGTAACAATGCAGCTACAAAGCTGATACTGTCATGGCATTGGAGCTGGACTCAGTTGGATCAGTGGTATTGACCAGCAAAGAGGCAAACAAATCTAGGACAGAATCAGCTGAAATAACAGGTAATTCACAGGAGGTCAAGTAAAGACATAAAGACAGACTGAAACAAACCAGAGTTTTGCGCACAGAAGGATAAGCAATGTAGATCTTATGGTCACTTTTTTCATGATCTTACATCCAGAAAAGAAATCACTGTGAAAAAACATACATGTAATGGTAGAACCATTCCCATCTAAGTGGAAGGTGAGAGGTACATCACAGACTGGTATGCCTTCACTAACACTTGCTAGGGGATTTCTTGCAAAGCAATGATTAAATATTATGTACAATTTCAGCCATGATTAAGGCAATTAGCTCAGATAATAGTGCAGCAAACTTTACCTAAGACTGATTTACAGGATGAATTTGCAAGAGAAATCTTTCTTGTAAGCTGGTTAGACACTCTGGGCAAAAGTTATTCAACAGTATTTGAGGACAGGTGTTTTGGGTTGATATCACTGGTAGATCCCACAGAGAACATCTTCAGAACACAGTTAGGAAGCACTGAGATCAGGGAGTAGAATGAATGGAGTAAAAAGCTGTGAACAATATAGCATAATGATAATGTCATTCCATACACAATTCCAGCTTCTTGTACTCCATTAAGAAGAGATACTTTATTTATATGGGGACGCTTTTAGAGGCAATTCATACCTGCTTGAAGAAAACACTTGGAAAACAGCTCTGAGCTGAAACCAATACAATTGCCACCAATGAGTGGCAATTCCATTCAAGAGGAAACTTTAAAAAACCCCCAAACTTCAGAACCACGCAGAGATGGGGAATTTTAAATTAAGTTATACAACTAACAGAATGGATGAGCAATATGGTAGCTATTAAAAACCAGACAAACCATACATGTGTATTGTTCAAATCTAAAATAAAATTGCATGATGTGGAAGAGAGAGAATTGCCCTGTAATTACACTGATAATTGAATGTGTTAAGCTTCATATAGGAAAAGAGATGTATACTAGTTCTGTAAATCAAGTACACATATTCATGCATTTGTGTAGTTATTTTCATGTTAACTATTTATTGGCTTTAAAATTGTGTAGTCACGTTTATAAATTTGTAGGTTAGGCAAAGTTGCAAATTGTTTCCTGAACACATCTGCTCAACAGCTTATGTTGTACAGATCCAAAGCCAAAAAAAAAAAAGAAAAAGGTATTGCTCCATGCTTTTTTGTATGGCATAGATGGAGAGAAACCACCAAAGGCAAGGCAAGGCAAGGCATTTTTGCATTTTCCTGAGAGTGAAGCCTGCTTCCACAGAAGCATGAATCAGAGAGCCCCACTGTAAGCCTAGGCTCAGTGTCTGCAAAGAGTGAGGCATGGCAGGAAGCTGAGCCACTACAAAACACATACTGAGAAGGTCCTTACAGAGAGGTCACCAAAATCAAAGCTGGCTCTAAGCTGCTGTTCCTTACTGGAGCTCACCGCTTTTCTTACATGGAATTCAGAGTCTTTGGCCACCAAACTGGGTAAGACTTCTTCTGCTTAAAACACAGCCACTGATGCTATTGTCTTTTGGTAGCCTTCAAGTTTGTTCATTGAAGCACCAAATGAGATACTCACATGCAGCCTGTGAAGAGAGAGGCCCGCCTCTTAGACTTTGGTTCAGAAAAGTGTCATAATGGAGCTTTAACCTCTGCTGCAGAAACATACAGCCAACATAGCCAGTGTGTAGCCATTCTATAGCCAGAACTATGAGACCCTATGCACATTGGCAACTGGACATGGATATATTCTTGGTGTATAAGTTGGTATGCAATTACTCAAAGCTCAGATAAACTCTGCAGCCACTGGAGTGTGAGTTTTCTGGCTTGTTTTCTTGCTTTTGAGTGCTTCCTAAGTGTCTGTTTACATGTCAAATAGCCTTTCTAACTCCTTCCCATTAGTGCCTCCAGCTCAAGTGCACTGTCTCTTGGAGGTTTGCCACAGTAACAACCCAAAGGCTGTGTTTTCTGACCTAGGTGCTACACCCATAATGCCACTGTTGAGACTCAAGAATTTCCGCTGTTTCTTCCCCTACAATATCTCCACATTTGGATAACATTACTGTACAGGGGCTTGCTGCCAAAATGTTCTCCCTAGCGTGCTTCCCTAGGAAATTTTACTGTGAGGAAGAACCCCTTGCCCCATCTGCTGTGAGGTGACAATGACACTCTAATACCGCATTTAAAGACATGATGCAGGCTAGAGAGTCATGTAACTTTATTACTTGATTAATTTGAAAACAACCTTAAAAAAAATGTCATTCTACTCTCTTGTGGCTTTCCCATCTGGAGGGTATTGAGCTAATCTCACTGAGAGGCTGTGACAAGCATACTGGGTGGACCAGATCCCTGCCTATGTCAGTGGAATGTGCACACTATCATTCTGTGATTCTACTGGCATTTTTAGTACAGCACTAAGGAGAGACTATGCCCTTTCATTAACTGACATTGCCATACAAATTAGGATCTTCCAGTGTTTAAAATTTGTAAACTGATTAAAATCAAAACCAGACCACTGCTAAGATATACTGCCTCTTTGCAGACTGACAATGTTTTAGAGTTCTATGTTTAAGCCCTACAAAAAGTGTCAGCTGCTGTGATGTGTATTTCAAGCACGGCTGAAAAACCAAATAAGGCAGCAAAGAGGAAGGAGCAATTTTAGATGACTAATGGAGAGAGCCTTGCAAGGAGAGCATGTGCCATTTAGTGAGGCCTGGGGCTCTCATGTCCCCAGGGGAGGCTCGGCTGCTGCTTTAGTGCTGCGCTTCAGGGCACTCCCACTGATGCATGACTGGCTGCAACACGATGCAAGGTGCATCATGGAAACATCAGTGGGTCTCCTCTCAGCTGACTTTGGATTCTCCCAGACAGACATCTGCATACAAACTGGACATCTAGATTTCTTTATAGTCAATGAAAGCCTCTGGAGAAAAAGTTATTTCACTGATTTTAAATTAGCGAGATGAATGGCATTCAGAAAATTTCCTTGATCTTTTTACCCCACTACTGCAAGGAAAATATACATTGCTTGTTTGATGTGCAAAATACTTTTATACAACAATGATGTCCGACCCTTGACACAGGTGCTTTTGTGGTAAGGCAGCAGTTGTACCAAGGGGAGGAGAATTTGGAGTTTACCAGAACTACTTGCATGCATCCATACCACCCAACAGCGAAACTGTTGACACTAACTTGCAAAGTAGCAGACCATTCTCAAAACTTCCCTCGCCTTGATTTGGAGTGGGGATGGAGCTAAGCTCTCCCGTATCCCAGGAGAGTAGTTCCACTGCCAATCTGTTGGATAATTGACTGCCTCATTCCCACTGAAGCTGTTCTGTTGTGTATGAATAATTAAAAAGTCATTGCAGTAGTGGTTTGGACTGACTTGCCCACTTCCCAGATGAGCATTCTAACTAGCAGGCTGGAGAATCACTCCCTTACATTTCCCATTCCGTTGTCTGTCTCAGTGAACACTCAATTATTTATACGAAGCGATTTATACAGCTTAAAGAGAAGAAAGGCTGATTTGGGAATAGCCTGGGGAATGGAAAACCTGAATCCAACCCTTTGCTCTGAATCAAGTGAATAGAGAATTTAAAAGTTGATGTCTCTGTTTCCAAGTAAGCTCTTGCTCTTGGGACCATTGAGTTAAGTTTGCTTCTGCATTGAACAAGGCACAGGGAAAGACCTTCCTCCTCAAAATACTGAAGCAATGGAGCCTAGATGTCTGCTTCCAGAAGAGGGGCCATAGCTGAGAACTTCAACTGCACCTCCATATCTTAGATATTGGTGTTGCCAGCATTTCCCACCAGGGATGTTTCTCTCTTAGATACCAAACCTTTCCTATGCTGTGTGTAGGAAGTGAAAGTTGCTGCTTTGGGAGCAAGGATCCCAAAGGGACCATAAGCCTCAGTGTTTTGTCATCTCTCACTGATTCTACAAATAGACAACAGGGGCTCCAGGAAATTATAACTGAATCCTTACATGCTGCCATTAGGTTTAATACCTGATGTGAACTTGAATCCTTCATCTGAATAAGTGTACTTTTGGCTGCCCAGGCTTTTGTGTTTCTTCCAAGTGTGGTAGTAAGAACTGCATGTAAGGGTTGGATGCCACTGTACACTGGGTACTTTTGCCACTTGGGCACTTCATTCCAGAGGAGTTGGGGACCATAGCTAAAAGTAGTGACTCTCTACACATGGACAGGGAGGTGCATATGGGCAGTAATCCAGTGTGAAATCAGGCATTACAATGATGTGGCAGGCAGGGATACCAGTCCAACACAGGGTGGTCTCACTGTTTGCAATACAATAATGTGACATTTATTGAGAAACCAATGTCCTGCAAAGTCTTCACTGTGCTTCTTGGGTATTCAAGGAAAATAAAAAAGTGTTTCTGTTGATATTCTGATGTGTTATAAAGAAAACTACAGTTCAGAAAGAGGAGGAAATCTACCTACATTATGAACTAAATTAGGACTAATCAGTGTTGTAACTCCATCCCATTAGAACTGTCTGAACCAACAAAGATACGAGGGGAGACCAATACGTGCCTCTACCCACTGTATGTGTGGGTCTCAAGGTACTGACAACAAAATTACTTTGCCTATATGACCCAGAAGTGTTGCTTTGACAGGTTATTGTGCAGCAGAGTGAGGAGCGCAGTGGTCTGCCTGGGCCTGCAGATGTACCTCATGCAGAAAATCCAGCTTCCTTAATGACTCCTGTAGAGGGTGAGATCCATTGCAATAGGCTTGAGCTCACAGCAATTTTCTTAAGTGTACAGATTTATTCACCAAGATTAGAGAAAGCTGGGGAGGGAAGTTGTATTTGTTTCTGGTGTTTCTCTTTAAAACAAGGAGAAAAACCAACCTTAAAGTTGAATGCTTATAGAAGGTGGTTAAATAAAGCAGATCGCTTGGAAATATGGCCTGAATCTTTGTATGTCAGTTATTTTTTATAGCATTGTTTTGACTTGTCATTATTCTCTGAAGGAGCACTTCTGTTTCAGAGATGTGACCCTACATGTACTCAGCTTGAGGTGTTAGGGCTGCAACTTCAGTCTTCCACTAGGAGAAAGTGTTCAAATTACCCCAGAAGATGGTTTGAAAATGAGCACAGGAATATATCTTATAAACTGAGTCATTTGTGAAGAGTGAATATCTACTTGCTGCCCACTTCAGCACCAAGACTGAGCCTGTTGGTTATCTGAAATACCACCTAGCTGGTTGTGAGAGTGTCACTATTTCTTTGTTCTTTTCTGAGACAAAGCATCTGCCACGTGATTATTTTTGTTAATTGGAATTTTTTTACTCTTTCCCTGTCTGCCTGCACCTCTGAAAGCTGCTCCCTCTTGTGGCCCAGTGACATTTATGGCATAGGCTATGAATTATATTATGCTTAACCCTTTACATATAGAAGGGGGAGCAAATCAATGGCTTATGAACTATAAAGGGGTCTGATTCAAAAATTGTGTCTGACTGTCTTAATTTTTGTAAGCTATCTACATTCACCTTCCTTAGAGACAAGTGTTAAAGTTAAAATGACTAACTAAACATTTGCAAATTCTTAAAAATGTCCCCAAAATAGGACCACAATCTTCAGTAATGATTTTCCTCTCTAGGAAACAAAAGTCAGTGGTCCATTTCTGAACAGTGTTATCATAGTATAAAACACTTACATATCTGTTTTCCTCTGTAGGAAATAGTCTCACAGTAGCTTACAAAAGAAGCAATTATCATAATGCCCAGCAAAAAAAAGGGAAGGAGCTGCTCAACATTGCAATAGTTCTTTCTATAGCTAATTCTAATGTTGGTCTGGTGTGTATATTAAAGACATTAAATCCAAAAATTATGTCAATAAGCTGGTGGTGAATTTTTATTTTGGTTGTCATCAGCACTGATATTCTCAGGTGGTATTGTTTTTGATAGACTGTGGTAGAACGCCTTTCTGAACTTTTAATATTAACCAGTATGTCATTGTCCAACAGCAAATAATCTAAAATCAAATAGAATCTGCAGTTAGAGTGGTTCTCATCTCAAATTCTCACCAGTGTGTCCCTCTGGATGCTAGAATGAAAATGTTTTCACTTTCGTACACAGTCACATGTTTTGTCTCTGCTATCTTTCATCAACGTATTTCACAGAGCAATATAGGGTATTATGTGAAATCTCCTCTGTCTGTCTCCTTTATTCCTGTTGCTGGGCTCTCTAGGTGTAGCCAAAAAAACGGACCACTTCTCTCTTCCCTTCTATCTGCCTGCCCTTAAAGGTCTGATTTTCCCCTGTGAAAAATCCAGGTGTGAGTGGTGAGAAGTGCCCAGCTCTTAGTTATGCCCTTCCCCTTATACTGACCTGCTTAGAAGATCTGTTAGTAGGTCCCTTCAATTTTTGAAATCTCATTTCCTACATTTGCTTACCTTCATCCCTCGATGAGCCTGTGTGCTCGCCTGGGGCTGCATCTTGCTTCAGGTGACAGGTAGCCACTATCTTCTTGCTGACTGCAGCCTTCATTTAAGACCACATTGACAATAGACTCGAGACCCCCACCAACCTCTTTCAACTCTTTCCCCTTTGTTTTTGTGGCCCATTCCTGGCTCTTCTCTTGCTTAGCATTTTGTCTTTGTCCCACTGCCTATTGCCACTGTAATGACCTTGCTGGCCTTGCTGTCCTCCCTTTTCACATGTCCTCTGGGATTGGTTGATCGCTTTCCATACTCTTTTTCTTTTTTTTCCCCAGCCCAAAGCCTCATTACTTCATTCCTTAACTTTGACAACCTACAGTTATCAGGCCTCTTGCTTTATCACCTTCCAGACTTTCCATCTGAATCACCTGGAACCACATGCTCTGCCTCTGGCCAGGCCTTTTCATCTCCTGTCAGCATGTTTCTTTAGCTTTTCATATCAAATTCTGGTTTCATGTCTCATCCATGTTCCATGCTAAACATCTTCTGCCTGTTTTTCTCCTTGTTGCATTTCATCTCCCTGTGACAGCCCCTGCCTACCCCATTGCCCCCTCTCCTATTTCTCTCCTGATCAGGTTGCCTATCAGTCCATATCTTCCATTTACTCTTTACCTCCAGAGTTTCCTCTAAGTGTCCCTGTAAACATGAAATTCATCAAGCAAACCAAGAAACAATTTTTGCTCTACTCTTCAGCCACAGAACCTTTAAAAAAAACAGAAAAGAGGGAAGGTCTCAAAGATTGTGAAGGTCTAACAAAACATTTTTTTTATTATTTGTTATCATTTCATATCCAAGTATCTCCTAGGTTCTACATAGAGTGCCTGATACGTTACTCTGTAGGCACTTCATCTGGAAATAATTGTTTGCAGGACCTGCCCCACCCTCCACAGGGTTTTAAGCTCTTCAAGATAGAAATGTTGTCTTTGATTTGCCTTTAAAGTAGAACACAGAGTTGTGATGCATGGCAAATGTGATGCATTATGATGTCTTACTAATAGTGACATTGGTATGATGATGATTAATAATGCTATCTCAAGCAATTGGTGTCTATTTTAGTAGAGGAATGCCTTCCTCTGAATCAGGAATAATAGCTAATACTTTGCCATGGTTTTTCTTTTTTTCTTTTCATTTTTTTAATGTATTTTAGCTTTAAAGTCTGAAACTCTATTCTAATCTCTTTACCAAAAATTTATGCTGCCTGAAACAGGCTACCTGTGTCTGTTCATTGTAGATAAACAGTTAGGAGCCGGAGGATAAGAAATAGGGAAGGAAGGGTTCATACAAGGATATGAGTTTTCTGAGTCATCTTTAGAGCCTATCATTTTTTCACTCACTTTAAAAACAAACAATCAAACAATAAAACCTGGTTTCTCTGTGCTTTTTGCCCAGTGTGATGTGAGCATCTTGTGTCACTTCATGTAGAATCACATGCTGAGCTGTTTGCTATCCTCGGATAACCTAAAGCAACAAGATGCTCTTAGAAACACAATTGCAGATGGTATTTCATCTCTAATGTGTCAGTAGTCCTCTGATAACCACAGCAAGGCTTGAAACATTTTTGTTCTGGTTACTGAGTAGATTTTAAATGGACAAATTCAACAGAAATGTGAGACTTTAAAATGTTTTTTTGCTTATCTTTTGTGTTCCCCATGACTTTGCCATTAAAATTTATGGCTGCATGTCTGTTGCCCTTGCATATTACTATGTGAAATGAAGAGTGCATAGGCATTTTGGAGGTAGTTTTTTTTACTATGTATACATGAAAAAATAACTTCAACTCAACCTTCACCTCCAGCACCACACTTAAAATATACATAATTTTTTTATTGCCACAGACACGTTTCATTTATCTGTGCTGTCACGGCTATTCTGAGAGTGATGCTGTGCTTCTCAGGATGCCATTAATCAGTTTTAATGCTCTGTCAGTGACCTCTGATGTTGCCTGATGTTTAGATGCACTGATGCTCCTACCTTGTAGTTTTTTAGACCCATCTCCTCTACTTGGTGGTCCAGTTAGACTCCTCATAGACTCCTCTGCTCAAACAAAGTGTCCTTGGTTACAGCTGCCACTTGCTGCTGGAATAGCTATATGGCTCTGGATTACAATGTTCATGTTTGCATGCAGAAAAAAGAGAGGGAATGATCCATAAATTTCTTATTAAAACAAACGGAAGTCATGAAAGGAGCCTTTTTTGAATGACAGAGACAAGAAACTTGTACTTGATCTGCCCTGCTCTTGATGGTGGGTTTCACTTCAGTCACTTGGAATCACTAGAGAAAGACAGAGATTCAGCTAGCTAAGACTGTCAGAAGATGTATTTGAATTAACTAAACCAAACATTTTTTGGTAATTATACCTTAGTACCTTGTTAGAAATAAACAAAAGCAAAATGAGTTCCAGAAGTGCATAGAAAACACACATTATGCGATTTGGAGTAATGAAAGTTGTTAGTTGATTTTCAAAATACAGAAAATAACATGAAACATGTAAGTAATCTTTCCTTTGGAACCATTACAACTAATACAGGAATTCACATGCTTTTTCAAAATTGCCTATACTGTGGCTTCTTAAGAAACTATTGCATATATCTGAGTTTACAAATATTTTAAGCAATTGCTATATATATAAAAATTTCAAATCCCAAGCAGTACTCACTAGCAACATAGCTATTACAGATGTGTTATTTTCATAGCTATTTTCTTTGCCATGTGTGATGTACACGTGTATACAGATGTTAGCTTTTCCTTTCCTTTAATACGCACATTTCAGGATGTGCCCAGACTGCCCTTTCCCACTGGAGTGGAACACTGTGCAGCTGCATCTGTATGACTGAATTCAGTACTTCCAACTGTTTTTTGTCTAATCTTATTACACCTCCCTAGTCAGAAACCTCCCTGGTTAGATGATGCAGTACCTTCCATTTGCAAGACCACACTGAAGGGCCCACCCTTAATTTGTTGTCTCACTTAGCCTGAAGGGAAAGTCCTCTCAACTGGCGAGCAGAAGCAATACTGTTTCTCTTCAGAGAAACAACTCAAGGGTGCTGTGGCATGTACTGTAAGCTTAATCTAAGACATATTTTGCTAAAAACCTCAAGTTATATTCAACATATGGCAGAAGACCATTATTTAACTCTTTAAGTCAAACCAGATATCCAGCTGGAGGTGGCTCTATCATTAGCTGGCAAGATTTTCTATTGGTGCCCAATTTTAACAAGTGAAGTTAAAAAGTGATTAAAACTTAAACTAAATCTACAATTGCCTGCTTCAGTGGGTTCATGAGGCCTTCTTGGTTGCCTTCTCTTGGTCCTGCTACCAAAATTACCTTAGTTTTGGATTGTTTCTAATGGCATTCACCTTATCTTGTGACTCTAGTAAACAAACCCAACCAGAAATGACATAGTGACTCATGAAACTATTTCTGTAAAACAAATTTTTCCCCCCAAAAAATCAGGCTCAGTAGTATTTGATACAGACTGATTTATCCCAAGTATCAGGTACAGAACACGTTTGGAACAAAGATCTGCAAGGTCTTAACAGTAATTTTTATGTTATATGGGATCAACAATATCATGATCTGGGTTTCAGTTTCATTTCAGAACTGAATTAGTATCCATCATCTGTTCTTCAGATGAGTTTCTTTGTCGTGTTCTTCTGTCTGTCTCCCACTTACATGCCTGATTACTGTATAGGTAGTTTGTGGGATGGAAAAAATAGAACAGGTAGCTGGAATACTCACTTGCCACTTCTGCAGCACTCTCACCAGGCTCACAAGGATGCATTACAACGAAAGATTAGCACAAGAGTGAGACAGCCTGCTCACATTTTGAAAACAGATTACAATAGTTACCTTTGCATAAAGTGGCTTGCATAAAAACAGATACAAACTAAAAGGACAATGGTTAAAAATAAACAAGCAAAACCAATAGGTCTCGGTAAGTATATTGCCTGAGATCTTAACTTTTACTAAGTGACAGCATAAACAACTCTAGTTTTGCAATTAGGTGATACCACTCAGACTCAAAAAATAATTCGCTAAATACATATTACTAATATGGAAGATGGTTTGGGAACATGATAAGATTGTAGCATTACTATTCTTTAAAATTAGAGGTATCTATCAGGTCCACAATAGAAGTTACTATAAAGCCTGGCATATATTGATGTCTGTTTAAATTTAGGCAGGACTGGATTATAGGAATTAAATCTCCATCAGTTGTGAATTTTAACTTACTGAAAATCCAGATGATCTGGATGCAATTAAATTAACTTACTTAAAGTGTAAAAATTTATTTACTCTCATCAAATCATAAGTAATATTAACTGCAAAACAAACTGACTTAATGAATCTCTAAGAACTACATCGTTCAATGTGTTCATCCCAAGAGGGACCAGATTTTCTTTCGCCTTCCATTTTTAATGGCACTTCAGTTAGTCATTGAACAATGTTTTGAAACAACTAAGATATGAGTGTTTACAATGTTTATATTACAGTATTTATTTTTCTATTAACAGTGGTTTTACGCTCCCAAATATTTCTTTATAAATGCTGGCTTAGTATTTGAAGTTAGCTTACTTAGGTAAATGCTTAGAGAAATAAAGTTAAAATATTAAATGTTCATACATGTTGCAATGCACAAAGAGGATTTTTTTTCCTTTACTTTTGGTGTAGAAATTCTGTTGCTTAATCTCGGAGCTGTTGTTATTTAGTTTGCTTCTTATTTTGAAAAAAAGGAGTGGAAAAAGATGAATGACACCTCTTTTGGGGAGTAAGCTATCCATCCTGTTATATCCTCTGTTTCCTGCTTAAGATCATGATTATTATTCCATCTTGTCTCTTAAGACATGTCTAAAATCTTAGTAATGAAACTTGTTGAGAGGTTATTAGCAGTATGTATAGACTGCGTGTTGTTTTGCAGGTGTCAATGTTTATTATGAAAAACTGAAATTTAGAAATCTCAGTCAGTACTTTGTCTGTCTCAGCTTTCAGCTTGGCCTCTCTGTAACCTGATGCTCCAAACCCCACAGCTGCTGTCTACCCCAGTATGAGATCTCAGCCAGAGGCCAAGCTCTGCTCTCTTTCTCTACAGTGTAGTTTCACTATGCCAATGGAGTTACTGTAATTCTAGGATACAGGAAAATGTATTTTGTCACCAACAGTCTCTGGGTAGTCAAAGGAGGATGGTATGTTTTTGCTGATTAGTAAAGCTGCATTGATGCTGTTGAGAAGGGGAGATGCAGCAGGGAGCGGGCACTGAACTACCCAATGGATTCCAACTGCGGCACAAATTATCCTTTGGTTAATGTCAACCCAACTGTGGGTGCAAGAAAATTTTTCCAGTTTTCCTACATGGATTCAAAGCACAGCCTTGTAGGAAACGACAAAATGTTTTGCTGGATGTGCCTTACAGACAGAAAACCTTTGCAGCTAACTTGTATTTCAAGCCTTGGATGAAAGAGTAAGTGGGTCAGAGACACAGAGGAGTAGCTCAGGCAGAACAGAAGACTCAGCTAAGTGACCACTTCTGTTGTGTGTGACCACCAGTTGGCAGAAAACATCCTTAAAAAAATGTTTTTCTTTACAGAAACACTAGGTTAATTGTATGCTGCCTATATTTGATGTTAGCTGACCCTTTTCCTTCTGAGTTTTAGTGATGTTATCAGGATTTCCACTTGTACGAATAACTTTAACTAAATTTGGATTTAGAAAATACTTGCTTTTTATTTCCCTCTGTCTTTGTGAAAGTGGAAATTCTGTCTGACCTTCAGTTCACTGTGTAGTACAAAGGGAGAATAAATCAGTTACAGGCATGTCATAGTGAGGCAGAACTAGGACCAGGAAATCCCATACCTCTGGATTCAGATGAATTTGGAGTAGCTGGGAAATTTCCAAACTATGAATGTTTTGGTTTCAAGACAATTTAAAAAAAAATATATTTAAAATCTGGCCCAGTCTCATTTTGTTTCTTTATGATGCATCAAGAAAACCTGAGAAGACTTTTTCAAAGATCATTTCTGCACATTCATTACCACTGCAATATCGGTAATGTAAGATATGATTCTCCCTGCATTTGTTACTTAACTTTTTGGTGATTTACACTGAGTGTGTTGTTCATCAGGATTCTTTAACAAGATACCTGTTCTTTGAAATGGGTGCTAAAAATCATCCTTCCTTAGGAGGGGATTTCTTCAGTTCTCTTCCAGACTACAAAAATACAAAATACTGCAATTTGCCTGTGCTTGAACATGTCTGTCTTGTCTAACATATTTGCACATCCTAAATAAGCGTGGGTATACCCAGATTGTGACTTGTGATGTTCCTAGTTATCATGAAAAACTATTTGATTTTTTTTTGGGGGGGGAGGATACAATTGCATTGACCAACTAAACACTTGTGTATAATAGGCATAACTACAATATAGTACTTAAGGTTTCTGAAAATGAAGTACAGAATCCTCCCCAGGATTGCTTAGAAGAAACCATGAAATATCACTGGCCTGGCCATGTGAAGCACGTACCTTCCACAACTTCCAGTAGGGAATCCAACTCTGAGAAGTATCAAGCATGGATGTGAAAACATTGGGTTCAAACAAACACAAATCTTTGTTTGACATAAATGTAACAGACTCTGGGGCTGTAACACAGATGACAAAATTTTGCCAACATTCCCTGTTACCGATGTGGTCATCAAAAAACATCACATTGTGCTCAGTGATGTGCAGTGCCAGAAAGGCTCTTGACTGAGGAGGTTGTAGTATAACTTGAAGGCTAGACAAAGTAAGCAGAAAGTAAAATGTATTTAAACAAAATGCAGGGAAATTGCTTAATTACATCTGTGCTGCATCTCTATTTAGCAAATGTCTAGGGAAGACACAGGGGAATTCTATTGATTTCCTGTAGTTTTATGATTCGTGGTCTAGCACAAAATCACACAGCAGTGATTTCTACACTGATATTAATGGATTACCAAGGAACAGTGAGGGCATGGTATATTGTCTATGGAGATACAGTATTCTGATATGTTTTGGAGGAAAAATTATTCCAGTGAAAGTCTGATGACAAGCAAGCAGAGTGGTTCCTTTATCACTGAAGAGTTATAATGACCTGTTGGCCCTAAAAAGTTTGGAAACCTTTATGGGTTTCCACAGTTAAGTACTTTTTCACCCCAGTAAGACTGCAGATTACTACACCACACTTTGGAACATTTTGTTTTACATTTTTGAAAGGTATTCATAAAGAAATATTTCTTAGTCCACTAATTTGCAAACTCCACCTGATTTTGACAATTCACTCCATAGTTCTTAGACAACTCACATCATATGTAAGCTCCTTTAAGCAATGTGTACCATCTATAGGTTGTTCTTTGGCAATATATATCATATGTGGGATGAAGGATTAATAATAAAATTGAATTTTAGTAGCATATGACTGATTTCTAAAGGGAAGAAAAAGGGATCCCAATAGTTATCTTGGCTGCATGAGCACTACAACACTAACATGCTGGGTATAGAGAAAACTGCATGCAGAGTCTTCTGTGTTCTCCCAGGCAATCCCTGTGGAAAGCTGAAGGTCTGTACTAACAAATAATAGCAAAAATTTGGGACTTCTTTAAAAAGAAAATATTATCTTCCTTCACCACTGTGTGTGTATTTAAGCTTGCATTTTTTAAGTGTTCTAAGATTCTTACAGTTGCCTATAACCACTACATGCTAAATCTTAGATCCCATAACTAAGCAAAGAAAGCTTTTTAAGAGCTCTATGACTGCATTGAAGACCTGCAAGACCAAGGGCAAAAGACCTGTAAAGAAGATATTTGGGCTATTGTTTGTAGAATATATTTTTTTCAAGGAAGGTCTTAAGAAAGAAAAGAAATGGAGTCTCTTTCTTTGGCCTCAAATCAGAAAGTTCTGTTTGTGAATCTGGAATATGAGTCTGTCATGTATGAGCAAATAATTTTGGAGTTCAGCAATGGAGAGTCTTGTAAGAATTTTCAGAGACATCAACCCAAAATTCAAAGAGGCAAAGATTTCATGCCAAGGAACAGAAACAACTGAATTGCAACATACAACCATCAACCTCACAGCTAAATATGGAAGAAAACATTTTACAGAAAATGAAAATGGAACAGAAAACTCATGCCAAGCAAGCAACTGTCACTAATGTGTCAGTTGGCATAGGAATGGAAGATGTCCATTGATTTGCAAACCCTCCACTGAGATATGCCAGCAAAGTGAAGACATGGATTACAGTCAGAGCTCAGGGTTTCAAATGGTGGAGAAAAACTTGTCTTGAAATCGCATGGGAAAGGATGAAACTACAAAAGCAAAATAAAGACAGATAAAGAAACCTCTTCAATATGACACTTGGGGATGAACGTGAAGTAACAACTGAATTTCTGCAATGGAAAGGTGACAATGAGGCATTGTATTTAAAGGTTCAAGGTGAGACCCTGCATACCTGTAGAGGAACAAATCTCAGCCCTACAAAAACATGAACCAGGGACAGTCACCACTTGGAATGAGAGCTTACAGGAACATGTCACTTCTCAATGCTATTAGAGCAACAATGTGGTGGCCTAGTGTCCACCAGTTGCCTGACAAGCTCACAGGAATGGCATTGCTTTAGGACACAGACTCACCGATGAGGTGGTGGAAGGACCCAGAGTCTGACAGGCAACCCACTGTGTTGAACCATCTTTTGAAAGCAAAACAGATCAGCGGAAGAACTATAAAACGTGACAGCAGATGGCATTACTTGTAGAATCAAAGAGACAGTCATCTGAGCTGAGGCCCCAAAAACTGTAGGGAAGGAAGAGTGCAGACTCAGACTCTGCACTGACCCCAAGAAACTGAACAAGAACATTAAAAGGAAACATTTCCACTTGCTTTCAAGTGACAACATGTGTGCTGGAGGAGAGAGAGCCAAATTCCTAAGCAAATTTGTTGCCTTGGCAGGGCTTTGGCAGACCCTCCTGGACACTGAAAGCCAAAAGTATTGCCTTCTCATAAACTGCTTGGCAGATGTTGCTGTGTAAGGTCGCCTGCGAGCATATGTTTAGGACCAGAAACAATTCTGCTGGCACTGCTAAAACTAAGCTACTAACAAACTATCCAAGGCTGTGATGGCATATTGAAAAAACAGTTTCACAGAACTTCGAATGTCACTGGAAAAGGTCTTTCCTGGAGAAATGCAGGGCAAGAAGGGTCGGAAGACTCACCCCAGTCTGTATTGCCAGCACGATTTTGCATGCTGTATCTGTTAAACAACTCTTCTGTAAATGAGTTGTGAGGATTAAAATGGCCAGAGAGTAAGAAACTCAAGTACTGTGCTGAGGGAGGCCAGAGAAAATACTACACTTCTCCTCCCTCTCTCAGCTGTCATGCTGCATCTATGACAAAGGGAAACACGGAGGGCTTTTCCTGACTACTGCAAGAGTCACCAATACCAACAGGCAAATCGCCAGCTGTTGTAATGGGCCTGAAGCAGCTGTGCTGACACACACCCAACTGAAGCCTTGGCCATACCGATATTTCAAATGAGGGATTAATTAGATAATAACAATCTGGTCAGAAAACTGAGAGAGCTGAAACTGGCACTGGTAATCATCCCTGGCTCTGTTCCCCATTCCCCTGCAGGCGCTGTGGAACTCTGAATGGCAATAGTTTGTAAATCTTTGTGTCTGCTCTTCTTCAGGATGGGCTGCCCAGGCCAGCCCTGTCTTTGCAGAGGCTTGTGCCCTTCCTAAAGCAAAGTATGCATCCTGATGGCTGTATTGGATGTTGGCTTAAAGCTGTCTTGTTTTACCTGTCATTCATGTCACCTGGGCTACCCTATCTTCTGCCTTGTGCTAACACATCTGCCTTTTCTAATAAGTAGGAAAGTAAATGTACTGTCACAAATTGCTTGCCCTTAGTAAAAAGTGAGTCACAAACTCCAGCCATTCCCCACAGTCTACTTGCTTTAAACCAGTTGAATGTTGGTTCAACTCACTCTCACTGTGCTGCTGAACAGAGGTAATGCCTAGGCAGTGTGGGCAGCAGCACTGTCTCTAGCCACAGAGCAAGGCACAAGCAAGACAAGCAACTCCACAGGAGCCGAGGGGACAGGACCACCACAAAGTGGGTTGATGCCACTTCTGCGCACAGGCCATCCTCAACCACTGCTGGGGTTGCCTGCAAGGGTGCCAATTAGTGCCAGCCATGGAAGCAGTTCCTGCCTGGTGGACACCTGCCTGCAAGGGAGAGCACTGAAATCACCCACGCATCTCACAGAGGTCACTGAGCAGTGATTCGATGCTAATAACTTTTGGTCACTACCAACTTGGGCCGCAATCGAACCACTGACCTAGAGGTGAAAGGCTGTATATCCCATTACCAATCTGCTAAACCATCCAGTCTCCCTATTACTGCAATTTTAATTAACTGAGCCAACGACATGAAAGCTGAAGGGAGGGGGAGTGGGCAAGGAAGCGAGAACACATTGGCTTTTACAAGATTTGTTTCCTTTGAGTGGGTTCTGCTTTTGTTGAAAAGCCTTGTCGTAACCTGTGCTGCCCATGAGACACTCCCCAACCTGCTCCTCAGCACAGGACCAGACTGCACAGTGGCTGTTAATAGCCAAAATAGTGAAACACTGCTGCTGCCCCCGCCTTACAGTGCAACCTCTGGAAGAACAATTTCTGATATCAGGATCTGAAATTTACTCTCATAAGGAACATTCCTCAGAGTAAAACAGAAAAAAATAAAGAAAGTCACAAAATGATGAATTCTGATACAGTGTTTTTCTGAAACAAATAAAAAGCCCACTCTGTTTGGTCTCAAGTTCCTGCACAGTAGGATCCATAGTAAGCATGTAATTCTGCCCATAACAGGAATATATACTCAATATGCAGAAAAATTAATGTCTCTGATAAGCAACTTATTTGACCAGCCCTCAGCTCAGCTGATACAAGTCACTGGGAGTGGCTCCACCATTGTTTGACTGAGGAACAAACACTGCTCCTCTTGTAAGAAATTATGTCATTGCCAGATACAGAAGAAAAAAAAATTGCAATTTGTTAAGACTTTGTCATTTTCTCACCTGCTCCTTTCCCTGAATTTTAGTCAGTGTCTTCACCACTGGTTGGGAGCACTGGAGGAAGGATAGTGAGCACTACAGGAACTCTGAGGTTACTTATGGTTTCACTCATGCCATTATCATCAGCAATAAGAACCTCTGTAGCTTTCCTGTGGTAATAGTTATCACCATCACTTGAATGATGTATGCAGCCTTTGTGGATTCACAAAACAGAGCAAGCAAATCATTGCCTCAGACTCTGAGCAGCTCTGCTGCCTTGTCCCCTGCCTGCCTGTGGATCTTAACTGGAATTAGCAGTCAGTATTGCTCCTTTGTGTCTCTGTACTTCTTTATCCAAGTGCCTACATCTCAAACAGCATCCACTCCACTGTAAAGCCTGGAGTACTTCATGCTTGTTCTTGCATGTGTGTTTGATAAGTCATGGCATGACTATTTTTTCTCTGTGTGTTGATTATCCACCATGGTCTAATCCCACAACATAAATGACAGACAGAGAGTCCCTAAAGTGCAGCAGCTCCTCAGGGTCTGGCATCCTGTGAAAACCCTGCTCCTTGCAGGCTGTTCCTGTCTCCAGCAGTGCAAGCACAGGGGGAGGCCGATCGCAGCTTGATTCCAGTCCCCAGCTGTCTACAACCGCCGCTTCTGCTTGGGGCCTCACACAGAGCATAGGCCAATCCGTAATGCAGGGCTTCCCAGCAGTGGGGAATGCTCAGCTGAAAGCCTCTGCAACCCCTCGTATGCCTAAGCCTCTTTGATGCTCTTATGCCTTGTTATTTCAAATGCTTAGCATGTGTAACTTGTGTAACAGGTCTAGGAAAAAAAAAAAAAAAAGAGCAAAAGGAAGCCAGGACCAAACTGTGCTTTTAATTATACCTGTGGTTGGGATGGAAAGCAAAGTATTAAGCAAACCCTGGCTATGTGTGCACTTCTGGCTCTATTGCTTTCCACTGCCACTCTACTGTATCTTATGGACTCCATTCAAGGAACACTATCTTGATCTTTAATAGCCTCCTTTTCCGTCTCAGCAACCCTCCAGAGCACAGCCTTGCTCTGTCCCCCACCTCTCTGTTATCCTTCGTTGACCACTCTCTTTCTGCTGTCAAGGGAGGTGTTAAAATGCCGCTGCACAGATCCAGAAGTTTGTGGCACCGTACAAACACAGGTCAGAGATGCCATGGCAGCTTTGCAGCTCAAAACTGGGGCAGTGGAGAGAGATTGATTATGTTCAGAATATAAACAACATCATCCCTGTGAATGAGCTAGCTTTCAGTTCCTCCATAAGGCTCCATCTGAAGACCAAAGTGCTGAGGGCCTGAATATAGGAACAGCATGGTAGTATCAAAAGTGTTGCCAAGGAAGGATGACAGTTGCATGGGAGAGTCACTGCAGTATTTCTAGAGAAACCTCTGCATTACAGGATAGAGTTACGTTCCTGTCCTCGCATGCCTGCTGTCCTGCTGCCGTGCTCAGGTAGGTTAGGCTTGTACCTGGGCAGCAACCAAGAGGCAGGGAGGGAAAGCACCTCTATTTGCAGCTTCATTGGCCCTGAAGGTGTGAGCATTCATCCTCTGTCCCAGCATAAAGCCAAAGAGGGCTACCTTAGCCCTGAGTGCATCTTTTACCCCTCAGTGACCAGCTGTGGAAGTTTCTGTACAGCTAACCACCCAGCCTGCCTAACAGAGGAAACAGATTCATGTAGGAAACTGGGCTCTCCTCTGGTGGTCTGGTCTCAGAAGGCATCTGTGGATGCTGGAATGGAAAACAGTGCCCTGAATGATTGAAAGGCCAACAAATTAAGGCAAAAGCTGAGATATGAATATGGGCCTAACTAACACCATGACTGCTCTCTAAGCAACGAAAAGGATGATTTCAGGCTGTGCTCACTGCAGTCTCCTGTTAATGAGAGAGCAAACCATTAATACTACTGGCTTTTATGCTTCTAGACTGAAAGATTCAGAGTTAATAACCTGTTCAGAGTAATAAGACAGTTCATCCACTTCAGAGCTCTTTCCCACTCTTTCTGCAATTTCAGCATGATAAAGATTTACACCTGGTTACCACTTCTGATACTTTGTTTTCCTGCTCATTGTGACTAAAAATATGTGTTATACATACAAATGAAACTAGATTCTTGAGCATAGTTTTTGCATGAGAGATGGGTGTCATAGAAAATTCCATGGGCACAGAAGCACAACCCTGGCTTATGCTGTAACAGATCCATATCTCAGACAGGCACAGAACAAGTGTGTATGTTCATTTACAAAAGCCTGGCACAGATGATCTATCTTCTCTTTACTGACAGTGCACTCCACTTTATCTTTGCAGAACTAGTTATTGGGAAACTACAGACCAGGTCTCCAAAGCAGACCTCTCCAGTGCTACCCTCCCTCTAGAGTAGGGGATGATACAGCCCAGAGTGCTGACACGCAACTGTGTAGAAGAGGTCTTGACACGCTCTGCAGCTGATGGATGTTCTGCTTAGCAGAGCAGTGTTGAGGACAGTGCCTGGCTCAGAGGCTTACCCACAGCAGTGGCACTGTCCTGCAGACTTCCTCTGCCCAGGACTGCACTAAGAGGTACTACTGGATTAACACAGCTGCATGGAAACCCCAGCTCATGCAGGAGCCAGGGAGACAGTAGGCCTGCACCACACTAATGTAAAAAAGACAATGTCAGCTGCAGGAGGGCATGAAAGGAAAGGAAGTCAACACTAGAGACTTAAAAGGACTCGGAGGTCTTGTGGAGGTCATGCTCCTACTTGCTGCAGTAAGTTTTGCCCATCACTCAGAATAGGAATGGGAACACTGAATGGGAGATACTTTGGAAGAATGGGAAATATTTTATCAGAATTGTTGGGTTTCTCATGTACTCACCACTTCTCTACCTTCCCCTGGGGATCAGTGCATCTCTAGATCAGATGCTTTCACTCCTGGCCTGCTAAAGCACTTGGAAATCATAATTCCTGGATGTTCTCCAGAAGTCTCTGCTCCCTGCTGTAAAGTGGCTTAAACTCAAGTACTTTTTCCTTTACTTTGATGTTCATCAGATTTGCACTCTTCTTTATGTCACATGATCTCCAGTCACATCAACATCTAGACACTAAACTAACACCCCTGGGGGTCTGGCTTGCCCTGCACACAAATGACCCACAAGAGAGACCGCAACCTGAAACATTTTGGTCACAGGCACTGCCACTGTGACACGCAATAGAAGCACAGGAGCCTTCTTGAACCATCACCCTGTGCTGGCAGCCGTCCCTCTGGTAGGGAAGGGTCACCTGCGATGTTAACCCCTGAAAATGCCTTGCCACAGACATGGCCAAGGCCAAGACTGGCACCAGACTAAAAATGATCATCTGAAGTTGTGCTGCAGAAGACAACAAGAGACAGTCCCAAGTGAATGAAGCACCAGAGTGACAGAAACCTCCTAGTGCAAGTTTGACTGCTTTTCAAAAGGGTGTGAATGCTAATAATACAACTTGACCCTCAGGTGGACTTCGTCTTTCCAAGTATTTGAGATTTTAAAATCATTGCCTACTTCAAAGCAAGAAGAGGAAGGCTTAGGACACTCTAGTAATGTCCTAGAAGGACACTGAAAGGTGCAGGAAAGGAGATCCTGTGATCCTGTTTCTGTGACTGTCTCTCAGGCCACTTGCTTCTTCCAATTCAGGTTTTGTTTGTTTTGTTCTGGGCATGACACCAGTTCCTGGGCTCTTTACCATACTCTACAATCAAACTGAGGTGGAGGGGTACTACCATTGCTGTACCCCTGGGATGATATTCCCTTCCACCCTGCCTTGCTTCTCTGAGCTTGCCACTCTCAGGCCACATAGCACATAGCAGCAGTCCTGAGAAAGCAAATGCAGGCACAATCATTGGCCCAGTCACATCATTTCTCAGGGCAATGTCATGAGTACAGCAAGGGCTTATGTCACCTGTCATGCATTAAGCCTCAGGTTACAAAACTGAACTTTAGCTCACAAGAATGGGTCAGCATCCTTTATTTTCCAAGACAGAACATTACCTGGATAGCAGGTTCTCCACTAACCCAGAACAGGTCCTTGCTCCTGTCCTGCAGATAAAAATTTACATAAGTGTAAGTGTACCTCACTGTGTTTCCCTGGGCTTAGATGAAGGCAGACACTTTTGTTGGTCCAGAGTGGCATGACTCACTCTCATGTCATCCACTGCAACTGACCTGCTCACCATAGGAGTGGTCCCCGGAAAAATGGGTCATCATTGCCCAGCTCCATTTTCTCCTGGCTGTGGATTCTTCTCCCACTGACCTTAATATAAAGCCCCTTTTCCCTTATTTAAACATCTACTGTCACCAAGAACACACAGACATTGCAGGTCACCAGCAGCATAGACTTTTCTCCTGCTGTTTTACTCACTGCTCCTGTCATATTGCTGGTCTGTCCTTTTCAGGCATGGGTACTCAGACCAGACCAGCATCAAGGAGAAAGACTCAGTTGCTGTAGTAGGCACCACCAGCTGATTGTTTAAAGCAGAGAAAATACTGGTGCCACTGTACTTTAAGTAAGAGAAAGGAAGATGTTTTATCTGCCTTTCTGCAGCTCCCATTTTCTTTTTCAAGGGGTTTTGGTTTCCCTGAGGGAAGTTGGACCACCCAAGGATCTAGCCACACTTTGGAGTGCAGAGGAGGGTGAACACATGCTGGCAAATACAGAAGGGTGGGAAGGAGAGACAGGGACAACAACAGGGGAGAGACAGTAAAGTCTCAAAGTCCGTGTTCAAAGTCTGAGACAGTCTGTTCTCAAAGTCATAGATTGCAGACAGCAAAGAAGCTCAACAAATGTCCATTATGCTGATGAACTGTTGCACCTAGGCATAGAAGAGAAGCAGTGGTGAACTGCTCCTGCACTCCTCTGTCATTGAAGTTTATGTATCTAGTCACACTAACAATTTTTAAAAACAAATTCACCTGCTGTTTTCACTTGTCTTATAAAAACCTCTCTGTACATTCCTTAAATCTGTGTAAATGCCCTCTGACATGCCAGTGGTGGAGTGCATGAAGAGCTTTATGACATAGAGGTCCTGCAGGGATTCACAGTGGTCTCAGCCTCTAACCTCATGCTCCTTCATTTAAACCTCTGCATGTTTGCACACGTCTTAATAGCTCCACATATGGGCTCTTGGTAAATAAGAGGCTTTTTTTTTCAGGTGGCTTTTTTTACCTTTNTATTTTTCCTTTATTCAGCTGACTAATTTTCAATAGTAACTCTATGAGATTAAAAGCCTGAGGGTGTAGGCTTCAGGGGAGAGTGGCCAACACTGTGAAGACTACAGGCTAAGGACTGAGGGTGTGGGCAAGCTGTGGAAGGCAACATTTGAAATCGAGAGATGTTTTATTGCTTGCAAAGCAAAACACACAGTGGGGTAACACCACAAGCACTGAAGATTTCTGCAGTTTGCCAAAGTGTCTTTTCTGGTTTTGTTCATACAGCAAAGTGAAAAAGCTACATGCAGGGTCAGCATCCCACAACGGGTGCTTTCCCTGCCCCAAGTACCCTTCTCTCCTTGGCCCTGACTCTCAGCAGCACTGTGCTGGTGAAGCTGTCATGCAGGAATTTGGTAGGGTCCAGTCCAGAGTCTAACAGCAAGAGACTGCTGTCTTATTTTAAAGCAGAAAAAAGACAATCAGCACTGTATTTTGCTTCCCTTATAGGTGTTCTCCTTAATCCTGAGCATTGCCCCGTGTATAACATTATTTTTATCAGTGTTTTAGATTCTCAAAACACAGCAGTGGCACAAAATACCTGTGATAGCTGTCACAAGAGAGAAGAAAAAAAATTGTCATTTCAAATCCAACCATAACAGCACATTTCAGAAACCCACAGAGCAGGTTTTAGCACTAAATGAAGAAGGTTTTCCCACCAAGGCTGATACAGTACTCAGTGGTGGGAGGGGCTGGGGGAGATGGGAGCAGGATGGGCTGTGGCGTGGTGTGTGTGTTAGGTTTGGAGCACAGGGCACCAATTGCTTCTGATAACATCTTCATCTGTCTTTTCATCTCCTGCTCAAGTACTTGTACTTTATTGTACTGTGGATAAAATTTTTCCAGCTGTACATCTTCCTGTGCCCACAGAGAATGGCTGACTACCTAGGAGCGCCACTAAGTGTCCAGGATCCCCACCAAATACAGGCTCTGGAAGGGAGCTGTGCTTGTGGTAAAACCGGGGTTTCTTTTTCCCTAGAAACCTCTTCCCCATTGCTGTATGGGCCTATCTTGACAAATGATAAATACAAGCAATTGCAAAATGACATTGTCTTGCAGGTTTAACAGTTTATATTTTCATATATGGATGCCTTTCTTTCTGGTTCTAGCTATTACTTCAGTTTAGAAGCCCCTGCCTTCATCCTGACTAATATAGATGGCAACAAGTGGAACTTCTAGCATTTCTAAAAATAAAGCCACTACACTGCAGAGCACTCATTTCTACTGTGGTATCCCAAACAAAGATATAAAAAAGGTTGAATCTTCTCTTTGCAGTGCACTGTATTGTTTCTCTGATACTGTTAGTGATGTCATATAATAGAAATACCTTAAAAATAGTGTGTTCAGTGCAGAAAAAGAACTGTTTTTGTTAGCTGAACTGATTTTAAGATTTGTACTTTTGTTTTCAATAGAAAAGGTCTATTTCATACACCTTCATAACAGATAGGAGATTTGGTGCTGTTACTTGTAGTATGTCATTTATATAGCAACACTTGGAAAGTGAAGAAAAGCAAGAGAGGATGTTGATAGTGTAATAACTCTGAGTTCATAATTTAACTTAATACCACTTATGAGTCTTCTCTGGTAAGTTATTATCTTGTGTTGTCTTATGCAGCTTTTCTACCTTTAGCCACTTCCAGGTTTTGTCATTTACATGTGGTCAGCTTGGAAAACACACAACCAGAAAAAATTAATGGTCTCAAAAAGAGATTTTTTTTTGTCTGTGTGCAGACAGTGGCATAGCTGTGTATCCCCATGCACTCAGTGCATCTTGTATTGTTTTCTCTTAAATGTTTGGATTAATTTCTTGCTCAGGGTAGACTGATCCCTCACTGAAGTAAAAACCATGTCAGCTTTAGCAGGAATGTTTTCAGAGTCTCCACCTGGGAAGACTACATCTCTGAGTGGGAAAATAAACACGTTGGCCTTCAGCTGGTTCACTGACTATTTTCTCTGCTGGCAGCATTAATTGTCCTGTCAGTCAGGATGATGATGGTTTTCAGCACCAGGTCCTAAAAGAATGGGAGTATAATGTTGTCTTTTGTTAGTATCTGGGTTGAGAAAACATGGTGATACCTATGTCTGTGTTCATAAAACTAACTTAGAAACCAGGGCAGGCTGGACAGCACTGTGCAAATGAGCATGAAGTGATACAAAAAAAAGATTAACTTTCTGTGTCTTTCTTATGTTTCAGGTTTAACAGATTAGGAGGAATATTTCATACATGTTCACAAGTTTTAAACTGCACTATACTGTCAATTATGTCATTACACTAGGAAGTGACTGCATTTACATAGATATAATAGAGCAAAGTTAAACCTCTTTATTCATACAGCAACACTGGCATGAAGGAAAGTTATTTCTAAAATGGTAAGACCTTTTTTCCTCTAAATGGACAACTTTTTCATAAAGGAGTACTTCTGCAGAATTTTACTAGCACCAACAGGAAAACATTAGTAAGATATACCACAAATTACTGGTTCAAATCAACACCAATTTCTAGTACAGAAAAAGTAAAAATCTGTAATCGGTAGAAGAAACTACTTTAACAGAATTCTGGACCACCTAGATACACATCTGTACTGACAGTGTTTAGCTAAAAGTTTGGTGTTCTTATTTATTTTTTTTTTAAGTGAACAGAGTTATCTATGCTATATTACAGGATCAGACAGCCCTCTCTGAAAACCTGTTAGGGAGTGAATATACTGGTTTTGCACACAAATAACAGAAAAAAAAAATCTGCCTACAGTATTTCTTATAATTTCTGACACAGTAATTTCTTATTAAGTGTGCCCACAACATCAAAAAATTAAACATTCTTTTACAGATAACATTAATGCCTGCAAACATGGTGTCATCATTGTCTTTCTGACAAGACACTTATTTCCTATCCAATCAATGGAACATACCTAGAAACAATTGTTGATCTTTTAGTTCTATTTCCCCCAAGTGCCTCTCTGAATGTTACAAAGTACAGAAGTTTTGGGGAACTACAACAGTACGCTCTTTTCCTGTAAATGACAATACGTTTGAGTATTTATGAACATGTATGTTTACACAAATATATAAGCTCTTCATCTTACGAAATGCTATACAAGAAAACACAATGTCAGTGTGCATAAGTATTTTTCATAAAGATGGTTACACTGTCATCATACCTATGAAATATAGTGTTGAAGACACTTGCATACACTCACAGGAGACAGTATTTGCATCTGTCTAGTGAAATATCTGCTCCTGAGTCCAATAAGCCAGTTGCAGAAATAGTGCATTACTTCCTCTTACGTTGTACCACATAAACAGTTCATTATGGTTTCCACATTAAAAAAAAATTCTAGGGCTTTACTGTGAGGGCAAATAAAAAAAACCAGCCAGGGTGGAAAGCAGCACCAAGCTTCTGCCTGCTCTTGGGGAGGTCTGTTTACCTCTTCATGCCCTGGTGTCCCATTTTACTCAACATCTGGCTTTTCTATTTAAATTGCAAAGTTTGTCACTTATTCCACATCCTCAAGTGCCCACAACAATAGAAACCTCTAAACAAGATCAAGGCCACTAGCACATAAAACATAGTAAGTAGCAATGTTGATGTGGCACACATATTAAGTGTCTGTCTTGTTCTGAAATAGTCACCATGTGAGTCATCATACACAGATCATCTGACAGTCAACTCCGTCTACCTTTTGTACTGTATCACACCAACATTCCTACCATATATTCTATATTTCTCATTGTTTTCAGCCGAAAAAGCTACATAACATACTTAATATACTTAGGCATTAATATTTCAGTTATTCAACACTGTAAAACTTGCACTGATGAAACTGTACAGCATCAAATTATTATAGGCCTGAGTTCTCATCTCCAAAACCAGAATCTGTTGTAGGAAAATACTCACAGCATTAAAATCTGATCTCTTACTCTATTCTGTGTCTGAAAATAAGTGCTCTGCCATGTTGAATATACACAGTGTCTATTTATCACCCCTCCACATGCACTTCTAATCCACACAGAAATGAAACTGTGGATGTGGGAATGATTTTTATTTTGTGGGCTATCTATCACTGCTTCAAATTACTGGATGATTATGTAATTTATTATTTTTATATGTGGCTTTTGTTCTGCTGTGGTGTGGTTCTTCATGTTAGGATCTTTCTTTTAAATCCTGATTGCAGTGTCAAGGGATGTGAATGGCCATCCTTGAAATCAGAAGAAATAATTAATGCAGAGTATCATGAAGGCATCTTCAGTTCTATATATAATAAGTGCTAAGATCTCTTTTTTTTCATTGTTGTTCTGTAACTGTTAAGGACAGTTTCAAATACGGACATCAATCAGCTAATAACTGGTTCAGCCTTGCTTCCTTTGTTAATTAATGTTGGCTGTAGCTGGATTTAACACACTGAACAAAGTCAGATCTTGAAGTACATATTTTGGGACTCTGCAAAGCAGCAAACTTCAGCTCACAGCTGAGACCAAGAGTTTTGTATATCATATCCTTAAAAAGGAGCTAAAAATCTAAAGATTTTATGGCATTAAATCTGAAATGGAGATTTAGCAATGTTTTTCTCTGCTGCATGTCCGAGGGGGAATAAGATAGTGATGGAAGAGTTTTTCAAGCTGAACAGCTACTACAGAAAACTTTTATCTTTGGTAAATTTCCCATCATGTCTTTTTTACACTGCTTCATCTTTTAACCTGTTATTTTCCTGGTTCTGTTTTTCACACTATAGCAGTATTTATCTACCTCATTTTCTCTTCTCACTTCTTATGGCTGCCACACTTAGGTACACACTGAGGTACAACCAATCATTTTTTATGCAGATTTTTCTCTTTGAGTGAAGGAAAACATTGAACTTCTCACAAAAAGTAACAACTCATCTTCTTATTACTTAGTAAAATTAAAAACTGATCCTGGGAATTCTGAATGAGCTCTAGAAAATCTGGTTTCAATACAGTAATCTTAATTTTTTGGCATAATAGTCCTGCAAGATCACTTATGAGAGAGAAAAATAATAGCAATACTTAACAGAGTAAACACTTATTAGCCCTTTATTGTAGTTATCTTATTTCTTCACTACCAGCTAAGCTCCAAGCTTTTATTTCTTCTGAAAACTAAGCCTGACCCTAACACAGATTTTCTGTGCTATCCTTTCATGTTCAAGAGACCACAAAACATTTTGCAAGATGCAATGGCAAGTAAGCAAAACAAAAATTATGCAATCATATTTGAAGGTAGAACTTGCTCTTTAACTCTCCCATGTTGTTATCAGAAAAAGTGTATCACTGCCGCTTTAGAGCTATGGGATGGGACATGTTTTAAGGAGTTACATATTTGCATTTTATTATCCAGATAGCAGTGGACAGTTTCACTGTTGTGTATTGGCAGTAAGGTGCTCTATCCAAAATGGCTACTTCATTTTTACACTGAATTAATCCTGCTGACAGACATGACATGCTTTTGTTGCTGGGTTATTGTTGACCATTGTAGATACACTGATTTATGAATGAGAGGGATTACAAGTGTGCTACATTTTCATTCTAAGGCCTGTCAAGGACTGCCTAAAACAAGTGAAAACATATCTCCCTGATAGATGCACTTACACATCTATCTTGGGCTTCACACCACTGTAATGTTGAGGCCTGAGATTTAGAAAATTAGTATAGTAGTTAGTGGGAACTAACACCTCACTACTGCTTTTTTATAAAATTTTGAACTGTGTCTCTGACATTTGACCACAGACCTTGCAGGTCTCTTGCAGGCCTGTAACCTGTCCATAGCTCTGACCAGACTTTCCTGCAAGTTTTTGCTTCCAGAAGTGGAAGTCCACCTATGTTTTATGTTGGAGTTTTCTCATTCACCCACACAGGCATAGGTCTTACTTTGGTTTGTAGTGTTTCACATTTTGCAAGCTGCAATGTCTTAGTCTGTGGTTGTGACAAATGTAGCTTTTGTCCCTATTTATTCCTTTAAAGAAGCCCTGCAAAGATCCTTCTCAATTTGATCTCCTCCTCTTCCTTCTTTACATCTTTCTGTTGACTCCTGTGTTCTAACACAGCAGACATCAACAGCCTCGTCTTCATGTCTCATTGCTGCCTTAGCATCTCCACACCCTGCAACTCTTCATCTCTCTTTCTTGAGACTTGAAATTATCCACCTCTGCAGTGTCAGCACTGGAAATGGGAGGTATCAGCAGTGAAAGTTCTACCTCTTCTTGCATAGGGGGGGCCTAAGAGATGTTATTGGCACTAGATCCATCTGTAGAGCGGCACAGAATTGGATGATTACTTGCTGGGAGAGATTTGTGGCTTAAAGAACATCCACAGGCACGGGACTGTTCCTGTGGGGACTGGTGACTGGTATCCACAGCAGCATATCAGAGGAGTCCCCTGGTTTCTTTCTGACAGTGTATTGCACTGAACAGTTGGCCAGTTTACTGCTACCCCTTTGCTGGAGGGGACAATGACACAGTGGTCCTACAACACAGGCAAGTGTCATCATATCAGGAGAATTTTGGTTTCTTTCTGCAGACAACTTTCTGCTTCCCAACACACATCACAGCTCAGTCTCTCTCCCGGTGCCCATATCTCCCGGTCTAACGCGTTACTTTCTGTCTCAGTCAGGCAGCAGGCTGAATGCTTTAAAAAAACAACAATAAAACAAACAAACAAACAAACAAAACCCCCAAACCAAACAAAAAAGTCCAAAAAACAAAGCAAAGCAAGAAACACCCAAAATAAGCATGCCAGCCCCAAGGGGAGGCTATAGGAGAGTCTGCCAGGATGTGGGGTGGAGAATGTTCCCCAGTCGGCACACGGGGCCTGCCTCGGTCCCGGTTGGCAGCCCCGGGACCCTTTCCGGGGCCGCTGCGGGGCCGCGCCGGTCCCCGCCTGGCTCCTCCGGGATCGGACGAGCCACCCGTCCCCATGTTCCCCCGCGGCCAGGCCATCCCTCACCCGCAGCCCGAGGTGTGGGGCAGCAAGCACAAGGAGAGATATTTTTTTCTCTGGTTGCTGGGTTTTGGTTCTTTTCCCTTCGTGGGGGGCTCAAAAATACCTCTGCGGTCGTCATCGGGCACGGTGCGGGAACGTGGCAGGCTTCGGCAGAGCAGAGGCGCTGTACATTTTACTATTCCATTAAAACGTTAGTAAAGTTAATGCAGCCTCGATGGCATCTGAAAAACAAGAGACCAGTTTCAAGCCCAGTCCTCACTGGAGGGGATACACTAGTATGTTTCTTATTTTTATTTTCCTTATAGCCTGTTAAATTGACTAATAAAGTCAACACAGAGTTCTCTGTGTGGCTTCAAAAAACTCAGTAATTTTGTTAGAAAACGTTGAAATCCAACCCCAAAGTATTCAGCCCAAATATTTAGTTAAAGTAACCCTGTGGGTTAATAAACTAAACAAAAGCAAACCATGCAAAACTGCAGCAATGAAAACCAGACTTAAATAAACGAAGGAAAGTTTATAAGAATCCTTTAACTGAAAAAAAAGAAGCGAAGGAAAACTGCATGAAAGTTTAATATGAAGCATGTGATACACAGGGGCTCGTTTTACAGGTACGCAGCTTCACCTCGGATGGTTGTTGTCCCCGGCAAAATTTCGAAAATTCTCTTTCTGCTAAGCTGCATTTCTTTCAAAACTTCACGGCAGCAGTTTCTGTTGCAGAAACGATAGGCAGCTTTTGGCAGGTTAAGAGGAGCACTTCTCCGTGATGCAGGTCTCTCTCACTGCCCACGCCTCACCACGTTGCTAATTTCGGTGTCTGACTTGTTTAGTTATTTCAGCTCCAGTAATGTGATTGCAAAATATTTACCTTTCACACAAGAATCTGGATTATTTTGTTTAGAGACCGATGCACTCTTCAAAATGTCTGTTTATGAGCAAGGACTTTGAAAAGGGGCAAAACAAAAGAACCCTCTTCTCAACCACCACACTTAAACCAGTTCCTAATAGTTAAACTTCGGTTTGCTGTAGAGATCGAGTAAGCCTGAAAAAAAAAAAAAAAATTAAAAAGGATATTTAAAACAAGCTGTTTAAAATATATGTGCTAAATTATCTCAAACTGCCTTCAGCATGTTGGCAGTTTGGTAATAATTATAACAATCACTGTTCTGCAGTTTAGATGATCACTAAAGAAACCTTCACGACAATTGGGCATTTTTTATCAAATAAAGGGCATGGGATTGGTGACATGTTTTTCTCTATGGAATAATGGGTTTCCAAAATTATTTTGTTCCGCATTATATCCCAAAAAAAAGCAGCCGTGGAAAAGACCGCTGGAAAAACAAGCCCCCAAATAACAAGAGATCGTTTAAACTTCTCTTAGTTGCTTTTCATTTCAAGAGAAGCTAAATAAACAGCGTCGGCCCCGCCTGAGAGAGCAAAAAGCACGTTTGAAATGAAAGAGACAAGCAGAGGGAAAAGAGGAGACATTTTTTAATTTCTTCCCCTTTCGAGTATTTAACTTTCTCCTTTACAAAAAGGAACTGCGTTCAGTCCAGGGAGCACTTTACTTATCATGTACAGAAGAAACAAATCAAATCTAAAATTAACCTCCTGTCCTGCTGGGAATAGATCAGACCAAATGTTGGGGGAATTCCTTTACTTCTCCCTTCTGATATTTTTGTCCAGTTCCGCTGCTTAACCATCACCCGTTGTACTGCCAAAGAAGGGAATGGTCCCTTTCGGTGACAAGCTCCGATGAAATGATTTTCTTTAAAAAGAAAGAGAACAAGAGAAAGATGGACTGAGGAACTTGGGCAACAAAGCTTTACAAGGAGAGAAGAAAGACTCGGGTAAAATACGACACATTTATCTATCAATTGCTAGACAAGACAAAGAAGGCTTAACAACAGTTTGAAAAGAGTGGCCTGTGAATGGTTACTATTCAATTTGTATTTTATTCCCCGCTGGTCATGGAATTGAGATCAGAAGAAAAAGTGAAAACACATGGCTGAGGTCAGTAGGATCAGAGAACCACCACATACAGCAAAGGGAAGGAAAAGCAATGGGAACTTGTGTGAAGAAATGGATTATATAAACAGAGCTTACCATCGCCTGCACCCCATTATCCTATAATTTACACTGCATGGGAGCATAGAAATATATTAAACTAGTGATAGGTTTCACCGTTGCTTTATGCCAATCAATTCCATTATATACTTTCAGACATGTTTAGAATTCTTGGACTAATGTGTTTATTTTAAATATCACAGGGAAATTATGACATCACCAGCAAATAATGCTGGGGAAGGTTGCCTTCCTTTTGAAGTATGCTGCAGTGAAACATGATTTTAATTACATAATCACTTTGAAACCGTAATTATATAATAAACGAGGGGGAGTAAGCGGGAAGTATATAGTACATTAAAAATTGCTTAGGTCCTGGAAAAACAAATCGAACACACAGTGAGAAATGTTCGGTCACGAAGATCTCTTGCTAAGTTCGGGCTATCGCGCTCACTCGCGTTTCGTCCGAGGCGACAAAAAGCTGTCCCCTCCGCCGGCCGCCGCCGTCTGCGTCCTATGTTGCTCCGGAGAGCACAAACCCGGCGCGGGTTTCTCACGCCGGCGGCGGCTCTGCCCGGCGGGGCAGCGGCGCTGGAGCCAGCCGTCACCGGGGAGGGGCCGCTGCCGTCCCGGGCCGGCCTCCGTCACACAGGACAGCCAGGCGGGGACAAATCTCTTTTTAAAAAGGGGAATGAGCCGCCCTCCCTCCGCCCGCCGGGTCCCGCACCCGCGGGCGGCGGGGGCGGGGGGCTCCTCCGC
>VXBX01009025.1:138252-148945 GCA_013400415.1 Scytalopus superciliaris
CGGGGCTCTGAGCCGAGCCCACGCTGAGGCTTAATTTTGCATCCGCAGGCTGTGCACGGTGGCCCAACGTGTCGGCCAAGCCCCGGTCCCCGAGCCTGGGGTAGTGCCTGCGGCCCCCCTGGACCAGCGCCGATGGCTGCGGGCTGCGCTGCCCCCGGCGCGCTCCGCTGTCCTCCGGGGAGACGGGGGAGAGGAGGTTCTGTTTCACTTTTTGGTTTGGTTGTTGTTGGGGGTGGGGTTGTTTTCTGTTTTGTTGGATTTTTCTCCCCTTTATCTTTTTAAACTGTTGGTTTGCTTGTTCTTTGGATTGGCCTTTTTGGGGGGGGGTTTGTTTGTTTGTTTGTTTTCTGTTTTTAAAAGGGCTATACTGGAGCGGGGAGAACCCTTTCCTGTCCTCCGTGTGTTCCCCCGGGGCTGCCATCGCCTTTGCACTCTGTCCCCTCAGGCACGGAAGACAGGATTACCGGCCTCTCTCTGCCCTTCATCCCTCCCCTCCCCTCCCAAGGCAGGCACCGGTGCTGCCAGGGAGGGTGGCTGGGCCCGGGACCCCACCGAGAGCGTGGGAAGCCCCAGCTGGAGAAAGTGACCATTCCCACACAGGGGATGCCCACACACTGGCCAGAGGATCTGCTCTGGGGGCAGTGGGTGGATTCTCAGACCAGAATGAATTTCAGACCCAGCTAAGCCAGTGCAAAGGTCTCTGCTTGCAGTGTTGGCATGGCGTTTCTCCCCTAGTTTCCAGTGGTTTATTGGGAATCAGCTTGGTTTTCTGAGACATCAAACTCAGCCCTTGCTATGCTGCCAGTGAGCTGCTCTCAACACTTACCCCATGGGTTGTTCACATCAGGGCCATGTCTGGTCTTCAGGTCTGCACTGTGTGTTTTCTACACATCAGGACCCTATTTTCTGGGAGATCAAGGGGAAACAGCAACACAGCACTGTAGAAATGGCTTGGACCATTCCATAGGCCTTTGTGCTGAATTGAAGAGCTGAACTTGGAAAATTCCTTCATCTAGGTGTGCTTCTAGCAAATGCACTGCTCAGAGGAGACCCCTGCAAGTGCAGAACAGGTCTTGTAAACATCTGGCATGTGGAGAAGTAAGCACAGGGATTCTGTTTGGTGCAGCTTGACCTGGTCCCTGCCTGCAGGGAGCAAAGTGGACTGCCACACAGAGGCAAGGCAGCTCCATGCTTTAGTTCAGAGAGTCTCATGCCCCTTCATCTCCAGTCAATCTAGCAGGCTTTTATTTTGCCACTTAAGTCCAGGGTCACTCCTTCTGGGAGCTGTGACTCCAACACATAAGCACATGGCCACCCTGGAAAGCTCAAAATCAGGAGAATGCTTGCTGATGGCATGGAAAGCCAAACCACGTATGTGAGCCTTATCAGGTGGCTATGGACCTGGGCAGACCAGCTGGATCCCCACAGTTCCCCAGGGAACAGTCCAAAACCCATAGATTATCTCCAGAAAGGCAGCTTACATGCACATGAAAATGCTAACCACATACCCAAGAGGATGTCCCAAAGATAGTCATTTCCCCATATGCTAGCTGTGTGGTCATGGATTCTCAGGAATATAATTTTTGCATATGAAAACATTTATTTTTTCTCCAGATGTCATGGTAATTAAGGCGGAAGGATGCACTCTGTTAAATGTGTGAGAGAGATCATGGTGCCTCACTAGTCTACAGGAGTCCCTGGAAGACCAAGTAACAGATGGCAGAGATGAGGCTCTGATGGGGGCATGTGGGTGTATCAAACAGGCCTCAGCAAAAGTCTTATGAGAAACTACCACAAGAGATAAACTCGTCACAAAGAGAGGGAGAGATGATGGCAGGGGCAGGTTTGTGGAGGAAGGAGGCTCCAAGTTGTCTAATCAGTGTTCTGCACTAGTCAAAACGTAAATGTAACATGGGTGTTTTGGTTGGAAAGTAATCTTTCTGTGGTTATCATGGTGTAATGCCAGTTGTGGCATTGCGAGAAGTCCTGGTCTCCTAACGTCATGGGGGAGAGCTAAAGGAGCTATAGACTGTGGAATATCTGCCAGAAACAAAATAATCTTAAGTCTGAAGAGTCAGTCAGTGACATCTGTAAACCAGAGGCAGCAAGGGGAAGGAAACAGGTAGATGTCAGCACCTAAAGAGCAACAAAGTTGTAAGCAAGCTTGAAGCACCCAGAAGTCTGTTTTCCATGGTGCAGTTGTGGAACTTTTTAAGAATGAAGCCCTCAGAGCCCATAAGTGTAGATGAGTTAAAACTCAAAGGGCTAAATTCATCCTTAGTTCACAACAGAACAGCCTATGGGGTTTGTCTCCACAGTAACTTCCTAAAATGCAGGTTGTTAAAGGCTAGGAGGTTGCAAGGCATTATGACTCTCAGTTCAATTGGCTCTTGTGCTTTCTCTTCTCCCATTCTGGTACATTTTACTTTCTGTATAAACCAGATTGTTTTGGAACATCTCAATAACAATAATAGTATAAGAACTCATACTTAAATAGCTTATTTAATCCAAGCACATCAGAGCCCTGTGCTGACATGGTTAGCTCTGCAAAATAACCTTGGACTGATGCAGTCGTTTGCTTTGTATTTAGTAAAATCTGTGTGCACATTTGGACCAACAGATGGAAAGACATGACAAAATTATTTAAATAGTTTTCCCAGTGGAAATTCTTCCCTAAACACAGTATGTTGCAAAAATTTCACTGGCAATTTGAAAGGCAATGGAAACTGAGATGAGAACTACACTGGAAAACTCTCAGGGTATGATATAATTGAATGCAACTTTCTGGACTGGATATTCTGGGTTTGACTGAGCATAGGTTTATATCAGACTTCTTTAAATTTAATAGGAATTTCATAGATTGCAGTAGAATTATCTACTTTGAGATGACAAGTCCTTCCACCATTTTTTATTTAACATGAGGAAAAAATTACTGTTGCTTGAGCAAGTATCTAACAAAAATGTGATAGAAATATTTAATGTTATCTACCCTCTCTAATGGCTCTTCTTACCTGCCAAACCTCACTCTTTTTCACCTGGACTGCATGTCAGACATAGCCTGTGCCTATCCTAGTTTTGTCTAGGATAGAGTTAATTTTCTTCTTAGTAGCTGTTACAGTGCTGTGTTTTGAGAACAATGTTGATAACACATTGATGCTTTAGTTGTTGCTGAGTAGTGCTTACCCTAACTCAGCTTCTCAGTTTCCCATGCTCTGCAAGTGAGGATGTGGTCAAGAAGCTGGGAGGAAGCATGGCTAGGGGAGGTAACCCCAGCTGGTCAAAGAGATATTACGTACCATAGGAAAACTTCATGGCCAGAACATAAAGTGGGGGAAGTTCCCTGGAGAGGGGCTAATCACTGCTCAGGAGCAGACTGGGTATATGTTAGTGGGTAGTGAGCAGTTGTACTGTGCATCGCTTGTTTCTCTTGGGTTCTGTTTCTCTCTCTCCTATTGATTACTATTAGTAGTAGTAGTACTATTACATTGTTATTGTTGTTATTGTTTTATTTTTATTTCAGTTTTTGTACTGTTCTCATGTCAACCCACGAGGCTGTTGTGGTTGAAGCCCAGCAGAAAATTAAATATCACGTGGCCGCTTGCTCAACCCTCCCCTCTCCCCTCACCACCCTAGTGGAATGGGTAGGAGAATCAAAGTAAAACTTGTAGATTGAAATAAGAACAGTTACATAATTGAAAATAAAGTAAAATACAGTAGATAATTTTAAATTATAATAATAATGATGATAATAAAAAGGGAAAAATAAGTAATGCATGGTAAAATTACTCATCACCTGCTGACCTCTCTTTCTGAACTCAGATCAGCTCTTGTTTTGGTCAATTCAGGTCATCTGTCCAGGCTAAGCTCCCTCCCAGTACCTCTTCACTGGCAGAACATGAGACAAGAAAAGAGTCCTTGACTTACGATAAACATAACTTAGCAAAAAACTGAAACATCGTTGTATTATCAACACCATTCTCATTCTGAATCCAAAGCATAGCGTTGTAACAGACACTGAGAATAAATTAACTCTACGCTGGACAACCAGGACAGAGGTTTACATCTTCTTTCTGATTCTCCTCCTCACTGGGGAGGGAGGGAAGGTAGGGGGAAATGGGTGAATAGCTTGTGGGGTATTTCATTGCCAGATGGGGTTAATCCATTAGAGTGCCCCAAACTCCTTCTCTGACAGGTACAAGATGTCCATCTCTGAGAGGAGACACATCTCCAACACACTGATGGTAATCCATCGGCTGTCTTGCATTCATAATATACAGGGAGTGGAACAGAGAGTCAGCATGGCCCAGAACTCCCATGATCATTCTCTGAGAACCAAGAGGCAGGTTCCAGTTGGTGTTGGTGCAACGACGTTTTTCACGTAAACCTTGGCAGAATCACAGAGAAGAGAACCTGGGCAGAAATTTCAGGTGACCTTGCTTGAGAAACCAAAATGTTGCACAATGCACTTCTTGCAGTTGATGGAAGGACCTGAGCACATTTATGTACTCTGAGATCTACTGACAGATTTGTAAAGTCTTGGAAAAGAAGGAGGACAGACAGAAGTTTAGCAGCAATAATGGTGCACTGCCATCTCACTTATTTTCTCAAGTGCAGTCTAGCAATGAGAGATTGCAAAGTGCTGAGCTGGAAGGAAGAGCAGGTCAAGCAAATACAGTGACTATTCCTTCTTCTGTTCATGTTTGAGTTAACAAAATCTACTGTTTAAAGACTGTTGATCAATGTAAGAGAATCAACCAGACCACAAAAGTGGAAGGAAGTAGCTGGGAAACTTTTTCCTTCTCAAAAGAGAGCACATTTAAAATATCTTCTTGATAGTCACAGATATCCATTAATTCATGAAAAACTGCTTGACATGTTTCACAAAGGACTGGGAAGCAAGTCTATTACTTCATCAGTGTGTGTACAATGCCAAGAAATAAAACCTACCAGAACAGCATTTGTTCCTTTTCATCACTGATCTTCTACCAGAGATAAGCCTATCCATTCCTAACGCCTTTTGTGTAAAAGAAAATAGAAGACAACAACTGAGAGTGTGTTCTTGTCTAAATAGAAATTATCCAGATGTAAGATAGGTCCTGAAATCAGTACTAGATCTTATGTAGATGTTTGTATTCTGATGGACTTCTTTTAACCTTATAGTGTATAGNTTAGTTGTTGCTGAGTAGTGCTTACCCTAACTCAGCTTCTCAGTTTCCCATGCTCTGCAAGTGAGGATGTGGTCAAGAAGCTGGGAGGAAGCATGGCTAGGGGAGGTAACCCCAGCTGGTCAAAGAGATATTACGTACCATAGGAAAACTTCATGGCCAGAACATAAAGTGGGGGAAGTTCCCTGGAGAGGGGCTAATCACTGCTCAGGAGCAGACTGGGTATATGTTAGTGGGTAGTGAGCAGTTGTACTGTGCATCGCTTGTTTCTCTTGGGTTCTGTTTCTCTCTCTCCTATTGATTACTATTAGTAGTAGTAGTACTATTACATTGTTATTGTTGTTATTGTTTTATTTTTATTTCAGTTTTTGTACTGTTCTCATGTCAACCCACGAGGCTGTTGTGGTTGAAGCCCAGCAGAAAATTAAATATCACGTGGCCGCTTGCTCAACCCTCCCCTCTCCCCTCACCACCCTAGTGGAATGGGTAGGAGAATCAAAGTAAAACTTGTAGATTGAAATAAGAACAGTTACATAATTGAAAATAAAGTAAAATACAGTAGATAATTTTAAATTATAATAATAATGATGATAATAAAAAGGGAAAAATAAGTAATGCATGGTAAAATTACTCATCACCTGCTGACCTCTCTTTCTGAACTCAGATCAGCTCTTGTTTTGGTCAATTCAGGTCATCTGTCCAGGCTAAGCTCCCTCCCAGTACCTCTTCACTGGCAGAACATGAGACAAGAAAAGAGTCCTTGACTTACGATAAACATAACTTAGCAAAAAACTGAAACATCGTTGTATTATCAACACCATTCTCATTCTGAATCCAAAGCATAGCGTTGTAACAGACACTGAGAATAAATTAACTCTACGCTGGACAACCAGGACAGAGGTTTACATCTTCTTTCTGATTCTCCTCCTCACTGGGGAGGGAGGGAAGGTAGGGGGAAATGGGTGAATAGCTTGTGGGGTATTTCATTGCCAGATGGGGTTAATCCATTAGAGTGCCCCAAACTCCTTCTCTGACAGGTACAAGATGTCCATCTCTGAGAGGAGACACATCTCCAACACACTGATGGTAATCCATCGGCTGTCTTGCATTCATAATATACAGGGAGTGGAACAGAGAGTCAGCATGGCCCAGAACTCCCATGATCATTCTCTGAGAACCAAGAGGCAGGTTCCAGTTGGTGTTGGTGCAACGACGTTTTTCACGTAAACCTTGGCAGAATCACAGAGAAGAGAACCTGGGCAGAAATTTCAGGTGACCTTGCTTGAGAAACCAAAATGTTGCACAATGCACTTCTTGCAGTTGATGGAAGGACCTGAGCACATTTATGTACTCTGAGATCTACTGACAGATTTGTAAAGTCTTGGAAAAGAAGGAGGACAGACAGAAGTTTAGCAGCAATAATGGTGCACTGCCATCTCACTTATTTTCTCAAGTGCAGTCTAGCAATGAGAGATTGCAAAGTGCTGAGCTGGAAGGAAGAGCAGGTCAAGCAAATACAGTGACTATTCCTTCTTCTGTTCATGTTTGAGTTAACAAAATCTACTGTTTAAAGACTGTTGATCAATGTAAGAGAATCAACCAGACCACAAAAGTGGAAGGAAGTAGCTGGGAAACTTTTTCCTTCTCAAAAGAGAGCACATTTAAAATATCTTCTTGATAGTCACAGATATCCATTAATTCATGAAAAACTGCTTGACATGTTTCACAAAGGACTGGGAAGCAAGTCTATTACTTCATCAGTGTGTGTACAATGCCAAGAAATAAAACCTACCAGAACAGCATTTGTTCCTTTTCATCACTGATCTTCTACCAGAGATAAGCCTATCCATTCCTAACGCCTTTTGTGTAAAAGAAAATAGAAGACAACAACTGAGAGTGTGTTCTTGTCTAAATAGAAATTATCCAGATGTAAGATAGGTCCTGAAATCAGTACTAGATCTTATGTAGATGTTTGTATTCTGATGGACTTCTTTTAACCTTATAGTGTATAGGAAATGGTTTAAGAAAAACTGGAAGAGCCATTTTGCTCAGCCATGAAGATATGCATGTGAAGGATTTTCTGGAGTGTTTGCTTCAGTAGTGCCACTGGAAACAATGAACATTCTTTATAGATGAGACTTAGAAAGTGATCATCTTTGATTTGGGAACAGGCAACTTTCTGCTTGTGATTTAATAAATGCAATGATGAAGAAAGGAAGCTATGTTTTGACTGAAACTATAGCCTCCTCAAAGTCCAGACACGTACTTATTTGTTTGTCTGTATTCAGACACAATTGACAATGAAAATGACCATGGACATTTTACTTTAGTAGAGAAACCTAATTTTATCTGAGCTTAAGATATTCAATTAAGAATTGTTCCACTACTCATAAGACTGAAACAGGATGAAACTTCGCCTGAGCATGTTTGAAGTAATTATCCACCAGAGAAATACATTTTGTGAGGCCTAGACATCTTTCAGAAGAGAATTGTAAATTATATCCAGGCTTATGCTTTTTTTCTTCAAGGAGTCTCAGTGTATCTGGAATTCTGTGTGGCTCAAAGCCTTGACCTATGAAATGTGGTCTTTTCCACACATTTTAAATAGCATGCATACTAGGAAGTTCTAAATATATGGAAGCACACATTTTTTTGTAGAGAGAGCATGGAGCTCCCTGCTGGAATGTTCCTCTTGCTCTGGTCACCACAAAATTCATAGGAGGATGTGCACATAAGGGTGTGCACTGTTAGTTATTAGTACCTTCCACATATAGCTTTTGACCTTTTTTGATTCTGTGATACCAAAAAGAAACTTTGTCTGGAGCAGCTGATAAGTGAACCCCACACATAGTCTTGCATCCTGATCAAGTACCTTTCTTACTCACCATTCATGAATGCTTTAAAATAGTGTAGAAAGCTATAGGTCTGTAGACCACAAACAGACCAAGAAAATTAATTGTTCACTTCAAACCTGCTACCAAAATTCCAGATGAAATCACAAAGCACACTTAACCGAACAACAGTGATCATGCTAGATCATCACTTTTAGATTTCCTCTTTATAGGAGCATGGGGTTCTAGAGGAATAAACCTTGTATGTAAGGGAGGACCTTCTGCCTTTGAAACCTTTTCAGAGGAATTGTCTTTTTTTGTAATCTGAAGACAGGTTTCTCACTATTTCCGAGAGAAATCTCCTTCAGATTCTTTCTATATCCTCCTCCCTGCTGCTGGCTGGCCAGGGCGTTCAGCCACAGTTAGACCAATGCCAATCCTATCATTTGTGCATTGTTTAATTCTGGTTATCTCTGAAATGGTTCTTTTTTGTGACATGGCTAAAATCAGACCAGTGAAGACAGAAATACTGAGTCCTTGTGGTGTGTTAACTGCATTGCTATTTTCCCCACAGCCCCAAACCTGTTGACCTAGAAACACTTAAGAGAGATATGCCAGCCTCCCTGCTCACTTTGTTGTGACTTACCTTTCTACTACACACTGAAAGTAATTGTGCTTGCATGGTGCTGAAACAGAACAATCTGACCTAAGTACACATGTGATGACTTTTTGAAACTTCAGAAACCAGGCCCTTAAATAGGACCTGGATCAACTGACCTGATCAGGGCTTGCTCTGAAAACATAATGAAAGCCTTCTCAGGCTGCTGTCCTGAATCTGTACAATCACTGGTTCTGTCTTGGATTTAGAAGATCTCCCTGGAAGGTCAGACAAGGTTATGTTGAAGTATCAGCTCCATCTCTCAGAGGGAGACAATCCAACATGTTGCACTTGAAGCATATCATGTTGTTGGTATCTTACAGATAAATAGCACTTACTGCACCAATATCACACAGTGGGGCAAAATCATAATAGAGGACACACAGTGAAAACAAATGTATTTAAACATAACCACATGTTCTGTGATTTCACAGAACTGAGTCTTCAAAGTAATAATATTATTTGTGAAACACCTCCCTTGGCAAGTTTTGCTGGGCCATGCAAATACTGCAATATAACTGTCATTTGGAATGTTATGTAAAATCATTCAAGTAAAACTCCAAGTGAGAAAAGCAAATAAAGGAGCCTGAGATGCAGAAAATGAGGCTGGATACCAGCGAAACACACAGAATACAAAGGAATCCACATAGGAAACATCTGGGGAAGGAAAAGGTATATAGCTGCCTAGAAGAACAGTGGGGAAACAGAGAAGAAGCAGGGGAGGGGTGGTAAGTGCTAGCAGTTTCAAGCAGGAAGACAAGGTGTTAAATATTATTCTACTGCCATGAGAGAGACAGTCTGTATTAAGAAATAAACAAGGAATCTGGCAATGGCAAGGTCCACATCCTCAAGCATACCAGGCCGAATCATGTGCCCCAAGCCCACGCTCTGCCAGGTCTGTGTTTGAGTCTGTCTGTCTTCCTCCTGTGAGCTGCCACTTGCCTGAGCAGCTGGGACCACATAGTGCTCAGGAGTTCTCCCTCCCCATATGCAGGACAGAGAACAGATTTTGGCAAAATTGGTCATGGCCATAGTTGACCCATGGAGAACTGGCTGGTGAGCTGCAGGATCTACTTGTTGAACACTGCTAACTGTAGCTTTCCTCCCAGCTCCCAAACATGGAAAAAGACAGCTATACGAAATATTCTTCTAATTCCAATACTCACTGACAAGGCAGATAGTTGATTTAATTTTTGTGTACAGCTTACAAGAACCTAAGTGCTATAGGGATGTTCATCTAGGGCAACTCTGCCTATGAAATACACCCTCAGCACTGGACTCTTGTATGGCACCAAACACTGATTTCAACAGGGACTCTGAGTTTCTCAGTATCTCAAATGCTCTCAGAAATAGACCTTTCCATCAAATCCAGTCAGATATTTTCTGTAGAATGCTGAAATTGAGATGTCAGAGAAGTGATCTAGCTGTGAGCGGGAGATGTACGGGGAATAAGACTCCTTGCAACTGCTCTGTTCCATTAACCCCACACCTTCAGAAGGCAGTGTGGTCTCTCAGTGGCTTTCTTCTGACCTGACCTAGCTGCCAGGATTTTCTCTGGCAACTAATAATTGTCAACCTTTTCATATTTCCAAAGAAATATTTTTTTTATCTGCTCAGACACCTAGAAATGCAACATTTTACTGACCTAACAATGATACTGATTCTGGAGAGAGGACTCTTTCTTACTAGTTTACTCATCTTCGCTGTTTCTGCCATATGGGATGCAAAAGGACTTTATAACTGCAGTGCTATAAAATGATAAATCATAGAATCATAGAATTATCCAAGTTGGAAAAGACCTCAGAGATCATCAAGTTCAACTTTTGATCCAACCATCATGCTTACTAGACCATGGCACTAAGTGCCCAATACAGTCTCGCCTTAAAAACCTCCATGGACAATGAATCAACCACCTCCCTGGGCAATCTATTCCAATTCCTGATTGCACTACCTGTAAAAAATTTCTTCCTAATACCTAACCTGAACCTCCCTTGGCAGAGATTAAGCCTGTGCCCTCTTGTCCTACTGCTGGTTGCCTG